>QEPC01008345.1:1495715-1513810 GCA_003113815.1 Sphenodon punctatus | reverse complement strand
TTTTTTTAATATCATTTTTGATAGCGTTTAATATCATTTGATAAGACCATCAATCAAAGCTTCGATTAAAATTGGACATAAGGTATCTAACCTATACTACTCCCATCTGCCCACAGCCCTTCCCACAGAGTCCTTTATCAGGCCTAGTCCCATATTTTAAATGCTGGGGAGTCAGGTAAAACCTGGTGGTTGCTTTTATTTGTTTCTCCTTTACTTCCGTTGCAGATGTACACCCATGCATATGTCTCCACATCTGCTCCAACTCATCCTCTGCAAAGGTTCTTTTTAATTCCTTTTTCCATTTATTAATGTATGGGTGTTTTATGTTATACAAGAAAGACTTACGTTCTTTATATATACCAGATAATTTACCTTTTGTCCCTGTAAGATTGAACAATATGTTTTCAATCCCTTTTGACGTCCTGTCAAAACTGTCCATTAAGCCTGGTTCTGTCAATACACTTTTCAGTTGTAAATATTGAAAGATTGAGATTTTATCTTGTGTCATCCGCTCCATATCCCTTATCGATAAAAATTTACTACTAGCAAACAGTTTCAAGATCCTCTGTTTTCTGCATCAGAAAGGCTGCTGTTTCCTGTAATTTTGTAATATGTTCCTCAGTGTTTATAGCCTGATCTTCTATGGAGGAGATCCTATCTTCCACTGTGTCAAGCCTATTTGCCATTACCTCTAGCTTTTTGTTCCCTACATCCACAGCCTCACGCAGTTTTATTATTTCAGATTTTAATTCCTTTTTTATGTCCATTATCAGCTCCACCACTGACCTGTCCCCTGCTTCTTCTTTCTCCTGGGCACTTGTTTCGTCTGCCTCCGCCATTTTCTGAGTCGGGCCTACTGCCCCCTCATTGTCTCCATGCTCAGAAGGTCTCAAATGGCAGTACTTTTCTAGCAGGGTTACTTTAGAGGATTTTTTCCTCTCCCCTCTATTTCTCTGCGACATCCCTCCGATTTTTTAGAAGCTATCCAGCTGCTTTATTGATTTTAAGGCTAGATTGCTATCGGGTTGAAGGGAGCGCTCTCACCACCCAGCTACTCAGTTTCCATGGCAACCACCTTCCAGGTCCAGTACTTAACCTAACGTGCAACAAACTAACTGCAGTAGTGACTCCTTGGTGGCCGGTGGCTGCTAGGTCCTCTGCTCCACCATATCCCAGATGGCCTGCTCCACCCTGTGTCAGAGATCCCCTTCCTCTTGATCCTGGGGGTCCGACTGTCTGACCAGCTGGTTCATGTGCCACCCTGGTGCAGCCCTGTAAGGAAAGAAGGGGAGCTCCCCTCCCACGCTCCCTACCCACTGGCCAAAGGTGGGTGGTGGGGGAATCCCTACAGGAGGGGCCCCCCAGCCCAACCCCACAGGGGGGTCACCCCCTTGCTCCACTTGGGGGGGAGACCAGTATGTACTAGGTCCCATCTGAGAGCCCCCCGGAGGGGATGCCCCTGGGTCAGGTGGACCAACTCCATCTTGGGGGAGCAGGGTCCCCCCGCCAGCTGCCTAGCCCCTGGCACTGGGGGGGGGACTCAGCCCAGCCACCCAGGGCCCACCCCACAGGCACCACCAACAGGAGGGGTCCACAAACCAGGTGGGGGGCACAATCCTGCACCCACCCCACCTTAACTGTTACCCAGGGGCACCTGCCCTTCTATCCTTGGTTCCCCACCCCCAGGAGCACCAGGAATGCGGGCCCCACATACATCAGGGCCAGGAGCAGGGGCCGTGGGTCCCCCATGCCAGTGGCCGCCATTTCCCTAAGGAGGGCCTCGCATCCCACCAACCTGTCCCATGGGGGGAGGGGGCTTGCGGCCTGCCTATCCTGTGCCCCCACCGCAGGGCCAGAGGGGACAGGAGGGCATCCCCTGTGGTGGCCCCCCTAGCACTAGCCAATTCCTTGGCCACCAGGGGGGTGGGTGCCGCCCGTTGGGAGAGGCGCCAGGTCCTGGCTGGGGTCCTGGCCAAGTCCTCACAATTGAGGTAATTAATTTGCAGTCTGCAAACAATGTGCAACCACCTTCTATGAGCATGATCCTGGACTTATGTCTTGTCTAATCCCGCCTTGCGGGATTTTGAAATATTGCACAAAGGCGACCCGCTTGTTTAAAAGCAGCCTAAATTATACCCACCCAGTTAAAAATATCAGAACCTTTAAGTGTATTAATGATTTCTTGGCAGCATGTGGTTAAAATAGTGAAGTATATACTCCATCAGCATGAGTCTGCATGTTAAGCAGACGAGAGATGGGCATTTGGGAACATCAGTTCTCTCTGTCTCCAGCTCTCCAGACACACAGAGTCACACTGACAGCTAGGAAGAGCTCTCTGTGTGTACATGTATAATCCTGTCTGTTCTGACCCTGGGAGAAACAGATGAACTGTAAGAGCGAGCACCAGGTTTCCCTGGCTCCAACCCACCCAAGACTTCCAGAATCAGAACTGAGCACTCTGCCCTGCTGTCTGCTCTGATTTTGTGGGTACACAGGGACCTGGAGATGGAGAAACCTGGTGCTAACATAATTTGAGCATCAGTTTTCTTCATTTCTAGGTCCCAGGGCTGGCCTTGGAATTTGTGTAGCAAAAGTAAAATGGAGGGCCTCCATGGCCCCACCCTCCATAGACCCATCACTTTAACAACTGGCAATTTAGTGTTTGCTTATGAAAACAAAGAAGTGTTATAAGTTTTCACATGCAGATGTGCATACACAGGCTTTCCCACATGCATGTTTATGTGCGCACGCACGCACACACACACACACACAAACTGACAGCTAGGCAGAGCTACACACACACACTCACTGTTCTCTTCCTTTCACGTACAAACACACATGAACCTCTGGTGGGGGGGGGGGGNGGGGGAGGGCTTTACAAGAAGCAGTCACTCTGGGAACTGAGAGTCATGGACGGGGAGAGGACTCCGCATAAATAAGAACATAAGAAGTGCCATACTGTATCAGACCAATGGTCCATCTAGCCCAGCATTCTGTCTCTGATAGTGGCCAATCACAGTGACTTGAGAGAAGCACCCAACAGGTGACAATGTGGGATCCATTCCCTGTTGTTTTCCCCCAGCTCCCGTCATGTTCCCTGATCCTGTCTGGCTAATAGCTGCTGGACCTATTATTATTAGCAAACATTTATATAGCGCCAGCAATGTACCTGGAGCTTTACAAAGTAATTGAATAGACATGGTCCTTGCTCAGAAACTTGTTCAAACCTCTTTTAAACTCAGCTATAGTACTGGCCCTTATCACAGCCCCTGGTAGTAGATTCCACAACTCAATTATACGCTGAATGAAAAAATGTTTTCTTTTATTTGTTTTAAACTTGCCACCCATGAGTTTCATGGAGTGTCTCAGGACCTCAGGAGCGCTTGACTGAGGCTGCTTGCCCACATTACACAATTTCACATTACTTTGTATCTTACATGATATTTATTTTGTAACTTGTGCATACATCTTTTCACATTTGGCAGGGAAATTAACATGCATTTCATCACAGATGTCAGGACAGAGAAACCCAGCTCTGACAGTTACATGAGTTCTGTATTATGTGAGATTTGAATATGTGCATGAGGTGAATTAATCATGAATTTAAATTGTGCAAAAATTACAGTGTGTGCATGGATCCTCTAATAGATCCCTTAAGTTCATATGATTTTTTTTTGGGGGGGGGGAGGATCGGGGGACTGGAAAGAAAATAATGTGGGCATGCAGTCCAGCAGGACTTACATTGTTGTTATTTTCACGTGGGATAGAATTTCATGTGAAAATAAGCACATGGACAAGCAATCTCTGCCAGCAGTTCCCTATCAGAGCAAAGAAGTAGTGGTTGCAGCTGCACTGTCCTACCCTGGGTCACTCTCCCCACTGCACCTGGCTATACAGATCCTTCTGAAATGGGAAGGATCCCTGCTTGATGGCCAAAGCAGCCCTGCAACCTATATTTCTCATAAGTGTCCTCTAAAATGTACATATCTGCCCACCCTAGTGTCTTCTGCAGAAGGGGTTGTGATCCCAAAGGAGAGTACCTAAACTTTCTCATGCCTTTGTTGCTGTTCAGGACTTGTGAGATTATATTTAGGTCTCAAAAACCAGAAAAAGGTTTGGGAACTACTGTCTTACTGTGTTGAGGGTAGCGAGAAGCTCCCCTCTGTAGGCTACAATGCCTTACTAAAAAAACTCAAAACACTTAAAACACTTACTCTGGAGTAGTCCCATTGACTTCAGTGGCATTATTCTGGAGTAAATGTGTTGAGGACCACAGCCATAGGGATGTTGCTAATTCCAAAGGGAGTAGGATGGAGCTCCTTCCCTGTGCACTTCTGATGTTGCAGAGGAGAAACAGGAGCAAATCTGGGGAGCTCTCCAACAAAGAAAGATCCCTATGTCTTCATCCTCCTTGGAACAGGAGTGACTCTCTTATATCCAGAAACTTTTGGTATCTTCCATACATGGGACTATGCTGAGGAGGGTCAGTGAGGCGTGCTCACTGGGTTAAACATAGATTTTTGTTCAGACTTCTGTACATGGTATGCTGAATCCATCACTGATGTAACTCCACTGAACTCAGTGTAGTAGATTAAACCCTCTAGATTTGGGAAACTACTACATTGCCTCTCCCACCTTCTGGACCCCTGGCACTGGAAGCAGCAAAGATGGAGAGCCCCCTTGTCTGTGTTTGTGGGGAGTGGTGCTATTACTTTAGACAGGTAACTGCCTTTGTCTTTAGATTTTAAGCTCTTGGGCAGGGACTGTGTCTACTTTATTTTTTGTAAAGTGCCAGGTACATTGCTGGCGCTATATAAATGCTAATAATAATAATAATAATTAATTATAAAAGTTAGTGGACTGATGTCTCCCCTCCATTGCTTTCTCCACAGCATTATGTGTCATGGCCTCCCCAGCTCAGCAGAACATAAGGTGGTGCTGCACATCTGACTCAGAGTTTACGAAATGCGGTGAGCTGAAGGATGGCATGAAAGACTTATTTTCAGTCAGCTGTGTGAAGAGAACTAGCCCCATGGAATGCATAATGGCCATTGCAGTTAAGTGAACAGTTCTGCATACAGACTGGGCTTTGGGCAGTTACCTGGGGTGTGAGGACTCCCTTGGGTGAGAGGCAAGGGAGTAGAAGTGCATGGCGCAAAGGCTATGTGTGGGTTAATTGTATTTTATTGCTTAGCTGTTGTTGTATTGTGGGGTTAATGTGATCTATTTGCATTTATTATAGTGCTGTGGTCATGGCTCTATAGTTAAGGTGGCTGCTAGTTTCCACTGAACAGCACCTAATGCTGTTCAGTTGGAGACATGGGGGCAAAGACTTCCGGTTGGTGACCGGCCTTTTGATGAGGTTTGTAGATTTCTAGGTGAGTGTAGATGACATTTCCTGACTGGATTAGCTAGAGTACAGCGTCTACTTGACCCTAGTGTTTTAATTGTATTCAGGGTCTCTGGATTGTAACAGGGTGGCTTTGGCCAGTCCTGTTACAGCCACAGAAGCAGAGCTTCCTCTAGATCGCTGACTTTTTAAGCAGACCAAGCGCTCTCAGACAGAGTGGGCGGCGTGGGCCTTTAAAATTCTACTATCACCACCAGGCCAGACTTAGCATGGGGTTACTGGGGCAGCTTGCCTGCCTACCCAACTCAGCCACCACCTTCAGAAACAGCATGGGTGAAGGGGCAGTGGGGGAGGAACTAATGCCACCCCCGGCCGCCCTCCCACCCACCCATCCATCACTTGCCTTCCCAGTGCCCCTGCCTGCTGCTGCACCCACTCATTACTGGTCTGCCCGAGGAGCCAGCCCCAGCCCTCGGCAGTAGCTGGCCGGCCGGGGGGGGGGGAGGGGAGGAGGAGTATTACAGCAGCTGCTTGCCTGCTCAGGTACCCCTGCCTTTGAAAGTTGTGGTGTTGGTGGCAGGGGAAGCGTGGCAGAATCAGTGGTGAACAGAGAGCCCCTCCCTCCCCCCTTCCCTCAGGACTCACAGCTACCAGTACCAGCTTCACTGCTGAAGTTGGGTTATTTAAAGGACCTGTGGTGGCCAGCAGCATGTTCCCTGTCTACATAACCCAGCATGCCAGGTAGAAAACAGGACCACTGTGCGTCACCGCCACCATGTTTCATTGGGTATTTTTAGATGTGACGGGCTTCCCTTTTACCACGGCCCAGGATCCGTTTTGGATCCCGGTCTGGAATCAGGCCATCCGTCCTTTAGTTGTGCTGGCCTGATTCCGCTCGGGGATCAGGGAGGGGGTGGGGCTGTGAGGCGCGACATGTGGCCGCACAGCCCCGCCCCCCAATGCTCCCTCGGCCACCCGCCCTCCAGGAGATGGGCAGGACCACATTCCTGGATCAGCAGAGGGTAACAGACGTTACTTTCCACCGATCCTGGATCATGGTTGCGCTAACCACGATTCCAGAGGTGAGGCCGGCCTCACCTCCGGAATCGTGATTAATCTGATTCCTGCCAGAGGTTCACTGAGGTGAACATCTGGTGGGAATCCTTTAGACATTACGGGCCTCTCCTCCACCACAAGGGATTGACTGTGGTAAGAGGGAGACCCATAATGTCTAAAAATGCCCTTAGCCTAGCATGCTGGGACATGTAGTCCCAGTATGCCAGATAAAGAACATGATGCCGGCCCCAGTGCGCATGCACACAACTGCCGCAGGCCCTTTAAACAACCCAGTGGTGGAAGAGAAGGTGTCCTGGTGCTGCAGGCAGTGAAGGAGGGCTGGTGTTGGCAGCGACCTGGTGCTAGCAGCAGTGAATCGGGGGAGAGAGAAGATAGAGAATATATGTGCATGTGTGTGTGTGCATGGACACGCGCACACGCCATGGGAGAATGAATGTGTGGGGAGGAAGGAATGTAGTGAGCATTTCTATGAATCAAAAATCATTATCCTGTCCATTGATGCTATGGTATAGAAAGGACATGCATTTGTCTTTTTTGGAAATCAAATAGCAAAATCACAAATGAACACAGAAAAGCATATGCTGCTTCTAGTGGAGGTAGGGGTTGGGCTGGGAGGAGGAGAACAATTGAATGATGAATAAACAAACGAACGAATGAATGCGTGTGTATGCGAGAGAGAGAATGAGTGTGTGTGATTGAATATGCGTGTGAGAGAGAATGAATGGTGTGTGCGTATGTGTGTGTGTGTGAGAGAGAGAGAGGGAGAGTGAGGGTAGACCTATGCTCTGTGTTTATTGACCTAACTCTTTTGTGTTTCAGGAAAATCACGCAGATGCCATCAGTCTAGATGGTGGCCTGGTGTACGAAGCAGGCCTAGCCCCTTATAACCTGAAGCCTATTGTAGCTGAGGCCTACGGCCCAACAGGTAGGTTTCCATGGGCCAAATGAGAAGCTGTGAAGCATTGGTGCTGCTGTAGTGCCTGTTTCCCCATGTACTAACTGGAGGCATGACAGTCACACCATGAGATTGTCCCAGGCAGCTGGGAATGCACAGTTACTGGGCAAGGCAATACGGTGAGGAGTGGGGGCATTTTATTTAGTATTCAACACAATCCTTGAGAATCCAGTCTCCTACAGAGTTGCTCACAAGGTTAGGGCCAGAGAGTCTCCATTGGTGGCTTCAGAGGAAGCATGTCTATTTGCACCAGCTAAGGAACTGTTCCAGATGGGTGAGATGGGCATCCACCTGCATTTCACAGCTCTCCAGTGGGTGACTGACTGTCTCCCTTGGACTCATCCTGGCTGTTTATGCTTCTCCACTCGCTCCTGATCATGTCTCCTCCTCCATGGACAGATTTGTCCTTTCCTACTAATCCTGGGATTTGATTGGCTTTTTAAAAATAAATAAATAAATCTATTTCCTCAAGTCCTCTGGATGTTGATTGAGTCTCTTGTGTTTTCTAGCTGCCTGAAGCAATTTCATTAAATTTGGGAGTAATGCTGGGGCAGCTGCTTACACTCATAGATGACATTTTCATAAGTCCTTAGCAAATCATTGAGTATTAGTGAATGTGCCTTTCTCATCACATGTGAAAATTACAGGATGGGGAGGCATTACAGGACAACGAAGCCACCTCTGTTCCATTGCTGTTCTGCTGTGTCCTCTATTGTTGGAGGTCAGGGTGGCAGTGGAGTGAAATGGCCAGCGATCCAGCTACCAGCTCCTGCACAAAGCCAAGATTCATTCAGAGAGCATAGCTGTTTCCATGGGCTCTTGACATCTCTGGACTCTCCTTCAGAGTCCTGCAGGAGCAGCAGTGAGGTTACAGTCCCTGATGAGCTGATCATTATGCTCCCCATGCTAACCATACTCCCAAGCCCCCTCTCCGGCATATGAAAGCTTGGATGTTGATCCAATAACCTATGTACAGTCAACTATGGAAACACTGTGCTGTGCAGAATGACTGTTCTGTCCCTCTGGTTGGTCACATGGAGCTTAGCTTGGGCCTTGGAGTAATGAGAGGGCAGAGAGGGATGACACTATCACTTAGTTATCTTTCCAACCCATGCAGCACCTTCACATCATTTCTGCTGGATGTCTGAGATTTGTCCCTTCCATACACAGACACAGTGGGTGTTTTTAGACACACATTTCTCCTGGATGTTTGCTGTAACATCCAGAACTTTCTGTGTGTCTAAATCACTCAACCAGATCTTAAACATTTGGATCTTTGAACTTCTGCATGAAACTTCTCCCAGAACTTTTGTGTGTAAAAGGTTCTCCTGGTAAACTGCTTTGTTCCAGGCAGCTGTGGTCACTTGGTTTCCATGGCAGCCTGTCAAGTATAAAGCTGAGACTACTTTAGGCTGCCTCAGGGCAGTGTATGTGTGAAGAATGCATCCAGGAACTGCCTCAGGGCAGTGTGTGTGTGAAAAATGAATCCAGAACTTACTTATGGACTTGTAAACCCAGAAGACTGAAACATCCGAAACTTTAACATGTGTCTAAAAATGCCCAATGATGCCATTTCAGTCACCTCTGTAGCTTCAGCAAAACCTCTGTAGAAGAGTGGGGCAACATAATTGTGTGTCTGCACAGCTTCCTGAGAAGAGTCCTTGGTAGCTGCCTTTGCTAGTACTCCAGAGAGAGTGTGGCTGCCATGTTGGTCCCGAGTGACAGAGGTGGAGACAAAGTAGTTTGAATGATATATTTTATTGGACCAACTATTGTTGGTGTAAATGGACAGGCTTTCAGACCTTACAAAGTCCTTCCTCAGGCAAGTGGGAGTCAGACCCGAAGATCTGAGCAAAGTACAGTGGCTATATATCACTTATAGTTCATTTATCACCCTTCTCCCCCCCCCCCTTCCCTTATATGATATATAGCTGCTGTACTTTGCTCAAATCTTCAGTTCTGACTCCTACTTGCCTGAGGAAGGACCCTGTCAGGTCTGAAAGCTTTCACATATCCTTTTCACCATTAGTTGGTACAATAAAAGATATCATTCAAACTACTTTGTATCCACCTTTTTGCCAGTACTCAGCACACTGAGCTGAGTAATTCCCAGGGAGCTTCTGCCCACAGGGACCTTGTACAAAGCAGGAATCTCTCTGGGCTAATCCAGGAACTCAACACCAAGCCAGCCAGCTATGACTATTGCAATAAAAGCAATAAAGGGGATAATAGCATGGATTTTAATTGTCTGTTAGATGTCAGGCTGAATTGACATAATAGGATACTTTTCTGACTTGTTACATTCCTGAGGAAGGGCCCTGTGTAGTCTGAAATTTTGCATAAGCTCACCAAATGCAGTTGGTCCAATAAAATATATCACCTGAACTACTATGTCTCCATCTCTGAGAATTTGAAAGCAACAAGCCAGGGAATTTCAAGCTAAGGTTTGTCATTCCCTTGCATTTTACACAGCATTTGCCTTGCTACCTTGAGCATTAAACTGCATTTGGGACAGTCTTGCAAAATGTTAGTCCTGTGAGCAGTTCCACTGAAGCCAATAGAATTGGTCATCCGAATAAGGAGCATTGTGGCTGCTTTTGGACGAGACAAATTTGTGCATGATTAGTGAAAAATGCACATGTTTTAATGCTCATTTAAACACCTAAACCGTTTTAAATGCGCATTTGCCATGATCGTGTACAAGCCAAAACCGTTTTGAATGTGGTTTTTAAATAATGTGCATTTTAAAAAACTGGTTTTGGCATCCCCCGATCATCAAAGGGGCTCAAAACCAGTTTTTAAAAATGTGCATTATTTAAAAACCACATTCAAAATGGTTTTGGCTTTTATACAATCATGGCAAATGCGCATTTAAAATGGGTTAGGTGTTTAAACGAGCAATAAAACACGCGCATTTTTCACCAATCATGTGCAAATTTGTCTCGTCTAAAAGCGGCCTGTGTGTACAGCAGTTTGCTGAATAAGTTCTTCAGCCCTGGTGCAAAGCCCCCAGCAGTCTAGAGCCTATATAGTCTATAATGTTGACAAGTACAAAGTGATACACATAAGGAAAAATAAAATAAAATAATCTTAACTATAAATACACAATGCTGGGTTCTAAATTAGGTGGTCTCACTCAGGAAAAGGATCTTGGAATCACTGTGGATACTTCATTGAAAACATCAGCTCAATGTGCATCAGTGGTCAAAAATGGAAATCGAATATTAGGAATTATTTAGAAAGGATAGTAAAACACAAAATATCATAATCAGGTTTGGTTTGTCACATGGGGTACTTTCAGACATGACACTAACCAACCTTTAACCACCCTTGGTGGTTATTTATGCATGTTGCAGGGCTGTATTGGTGCCCTATGCAGCCCTGAAACATGCATAAATGACCACCAAGGGTGGTTAAAGGGTGGTTAGCGTCATGTCTGTTTTCACCCATGTTCACTGCATTTTCCCCATTGGATTTCCCGCCCTGGTCATAATGTTGCTGTATAAATCTATGGTGCAACCATACTTTCAATATTGTGTGCCGCTATGGAGCCCTTTCCATGCAAGGAGAGGCTCTATTCATTAGAGCTCTTCAGCTTGGAGAAAAGACAACTGAGAGGGGATATGATAATGTTTACAAAATCATGAGTGGTGTGAGGCAAATGAAAAGCTGTTATTTACTCTCGTTAATAACAGTGGAACTAGGGAACACTATGGAACTAAGGACACATTCACACCTGACAGCAGCAGCGGCTTTGAAACTGACGTGAGGCAAAGAAGTGGCGGGGAGGAGGAGCTGGATACTGGATACTGACTTTATTTGCAGATGATAGGGCGCAAAATCCAGCCCTGCCATCCACGAGTAAATTTGCAGCAGAACTCCATTTGCACTGGCGCTACTTCCGGCATCCGGTTCCTCCCTCCGCCGTGCTTTGCCTCACATCAGTTTCAAAGCCGCTGCCGCCTTCAGATGTGAATGCGGCCTTAGTGTTCCCTAGTTCCACTTTTATTGCAGCATATTTAAAACAAATAAAAGGAAGTACTTTTACACTCAACTTACAATTAGTTTGTGGAACCAATGAGGATGTTGTGAAAGCCAATAGCATAGCTTGGCTTAAAAAAGGATTTAATAAGTTTTGGAGGATAGGTTATTAAATGGCTATTAGTCAACTTGGTTGGGAACTTAACCTCTAACTGCTGGGAGTAGGTACGAATATCAGAGAATGGATCACTCCATTATGACCTGTTGTGCCCTTCTCTGAAACGACTGTTGGAGACAGGATGTCAGACTGAATAGACCATTTGTCTGATGAAGTATGGCACTTCTTCTGTTTTTCATTTACAGATTTTTCCAAAAAATTCATTTCCCCAAAATAGAGAATTTTTTACTTTTAAAAAAACCAAACCCTTTGTATTTCAAACCTTTTGATGCGTTCTGATTATGCATGAGCAAGCAAAGCTGGTGTGACCAAGAGGAGCAGCATGAGGTCTCTGTCTGTAGACCTGTGACTAATTTTTGCCTTCTCCCTTCCAGGCTCTGTCACCAGTTACTATGCTGTGGCCGTGGTGAAGAAAGGAACTAGCTTCACATTCACTGAGCTCAAGGGGAGGAAATCCTGCCACACAGGCTTGGGCCGGTCTGCTGGCTGGGTCATTCCTATTGGGAGACTCTTGGCCCGTGGCTGTATATCCTGGGAAGGAGCAAGTACTGAGCCCATACAGAAAGGTGAGAGATGATGAGATACAATTCATACATACCTTTTAGGAATATATAAATGTGCTTTTAAGAGTACATGTGTTAACACTGATCTTCACAAATGTATTTTAATGCATAACTCATAAACCATTACTCAAAAAATTCTGTTTTGACATGGCTAAGATTGCTCCATATGAAACATACCTGGCCCAAAGCTGAGGAAATGAAAGGAGAAGATAGTGACACCTCCTAGTACACTCTGTTTCCTCTTCCATGCACACACCTCAGAACTACCCCAGACAACAGGTCCCACGGCAGCTGTATCCTACAGAGATTTGCCTTCCATCATCCCATCTGCTGGTATGCACCTGAGCATTTCTAGTTCCCCTTACACACATACTTCCAACACCAACTATCCCAGCTTGTAGTGTTAGGAGGGTGTTGTTTGTTGATGGGGACATTTGCTAGCAACTTCTTGCCTTTCCTTCCACAGCCGTGGCCAGGTTCTTCTCAGCCAGCTGTGTCCCTGGTGCCAGCGAACCAAATCTCTGCCGCTTGTGCACTGGGAAAGGGACTGACAAATGTTCCCGGTCTGAGCCTTACTCAGGGTATTCTGGAGCCTTCAAGTGAGTGGATTTTTTAACTTAATGGGCATTAACTGTGTCAAGGGATAACTGGGTGATGACAGGGTTCTCTGGCATGGCTGAGTTTCTGCCAAGCAATGGCAGGTGCCCTCTTCTGTTCCAGGAACTGTGGGAGGCCAGAAACAGAGCTATGGGTTTTCACACAGCAGCACAAAGCCCTAGCATGAGGCCACTCCTCAAGGAGCTTTGTTGTAAACCTCTTCTCTGCTGTTTTAGCTCCACTCCCTTCTTCATCTGCTTGTCTAGCTCAGTGGGTGTGGCCTGCTTCTGAACACATTGCCGACGCACCGAAGGAGACAGGACAATTTGCAGGGTTTTAAACGGCCGCACTCTTTATTTAACAATTAACCTACAAATTCAGGTGGGGGTAAATCGCCTAATGCGATGCGGGTCCAGTACTTTAACATTACCAAAAAACAGTACCCAAAAGCCTGAAACAGGGGTGGCTTCGATGTACCCTCGAATGCCCCCCCAATGACGATCACACGTCTCCCCTCCAAGCGGCGCCACAGGCCGTGAGGGGATACCTTACTTGTGAGTAAGGAGAATGATGCCTGCCGACGGGGGACCATACTTGCCCCTACCGCCGTCGCACGACACCCCTCCCAGGGAGGCTGCCCAGCCGCTTGCCTTCCCCTGCTTTCCGGCAGGTGGGCCTCCCCATCTCTTACAGAGATGACTCCTAATTATGCCCCCTCTACCTACTCTAACTCACAGTACTGGACCCCTGCAAGAGTGCGACAATAATAACGAGCACAACAACACCCCTAAAAACTAAGGGGTAAGATTAGCCAAATTTCCAGCACTGAGAGGAAGGCGAAAAAACGGAAAACCCTTATTCAGGCCTGATTGGGTTAAACGTAAAAAATTCCTTCCTGGCCCCTGAATCAGCGGCCGGCGATTCCCACAGTGCACAGGGAGGGCGGGGTGGGTGCCGTTCTTCGCCGCTCCTGGGGCTGTAATGGAGCCCGAGCGGTGTCTCGCTGCTCGTGATCCCAGCCCTGGGCGGGGTCACGTGCTTCCCTGCAACCAATGGGAGGCTCAGCCTGGGCCTGATGCAACCAGGCTGCCTCCCCTTCTCATGGTGCGCCGTTGTTTTCCCCGCCGCGGAGAGCCGCATCAGCCTCCGACGGCGGGAAAAACCTTAACCCCATCCGTCCTGCCCCCTTTCTAGGCGGGCGCGGCAAAGGGCCTCTCGCCCCCAACCCCCGTGGGGGAGGGGGCGGACGCAATTGTCTGAAAGGGAAGAGGGATGGTGAGGGAAAGGACAATAATAGCAAGCATAATATTTCAGTGCCCAAATATTTCCTTTGATTGTTCCCTACAGGTGTCTGAAAGATGGTGCAGGAGATGTAGCCTTTGTAAAACACACAACTGTGCTAGGTATTCAGCGAGGATCTTTTGGTTCTAGTTTCTCTCTGTTCTTTGCCTGCCTTCATGCCTCTCATGGTTTGTTCCAACTCTCTTTCCTATCTGTCTCTTGAAGGAATATGCCTGACTTCTTGTGTGTCCAATTTCAAAATTATAGGCATTGGGACCAATCTCAAGCCCCATATGCTACTGCATGCATGCATGTGCCACCGCACAGTTAGCACGCTCCATAGGCCCTGTGTCAGGGCTGCGTGCAGCTTGCATGTGAGTATGTGTGCGTGCAGTGCATGTGCTCCACACAGTGGTCTGTGGAACTTGGGATCGACCCCATTGAGAGAATAGCTTCCACACCTTGTTCTGATGACCCTACCCTGGAACCGAAGAAAGCTGCCCCTGTGGGGACTGGTTTGCATGCTGAACTTCCAATGCATGGAAGTTCAGGTACAGCATGCATGTACCTGGGGAACTGTCCTATGCCTCAGTTCTGGAGTCACAAGGCTAAGAATGAAAGTCTTGGAATAACCCAGACAGTTTAGGCCCTTCTAGCTTGTCAGTAAAGCCCAATGTGCTAGTAGCCAATACTGTACACAGCATCAGCCACAGGATTAGCACTGTGAGTGTGGAGCAGAGAGGGTGCAGTCAAGTCACACAAAGCTATTGTGACATGGGGGTGAGGTTCTGTTAGCAACATAAGAGATTTACACTCACTAGCACCACACATGGCAGATAGATGGTCTGGTGGTTGCAGTGCTTTCCTGTCACCTGGCTTGGAGACCTGGGATCAGTTCCTGCCCTGAGTATCCAGTTTGACCCTTTGTGCTTGTAATGCGGGGGACGGAACCATCCGCCATCTACTGAGTTTTTAGCTGTGCCACAGGTGCCAGGGTAACACAAGAAACAATCATCCCCATAAATACATTCTCATGTGAACTGACTCTCTCCTCACCCCAATTCTCTGTCAGACAAGTTTTAGCAACCCCACATCTCATAACCCTGCCTTTCCCTTCTGTCTCTCATTCTGAGACATGAGTGTGAAACTGAGGAAATGGGGGGATATGTCCCTTCTCTGAGTTTTGGACCCTTGTGACCTGCATGACAGCATGACCCCCTATGCCACTTAGCTCCCTGCTGACATTTAAATTTCCTAGAAACAGTCTCAGTACTTTTTGGTGGAGGTTGGGGTGGTACTTTGGGTAATGGAAGGGGCTTTCCTTCTGACTTTGGACTGTTGTTACTCCCCTGTTCAGGGACAATGTTACTAGGGAGATTCATGAGAAGTGCTTTTAAAAGCCATTTTGTAATTAATCTCCTTTTCAACGTGGGTGCTCTGTTCCTCTTAGAGAACAACCCATCTGAGAAGAACCAGTACGAGCTGCTCTGTGAAGATGGCAGCAGGAAGTCTGTCGATGACTACAAGCACTGCTACCTGGCCAGAGTCCCTGCTCACGCGGTAGTGGCTCGAAGCATAGATGGCAAAGATGAAGAGATCTGGAACTTCCTCTCCAAAGCACAGGTATTCCTCTCCTTCTCCTTCTAGGGCCCTGCTTCTGATTCACAGAGGCCTCAGCAGAGAGGGTGGCAATAGTTGGGAGCAGTGTGCAGGGCAGATTTGTCCTGCTGTTTGTCAGAGAAGGAAGTGAATTAAGATTCATTTGGGCAAATAGCTCTGCTCTTTGAGCATTAGCAGTACTATGGGATTAGCAGATAAGAGGGAGCCATGGACTCAAAAGCCCTGTGCAGCTGGGAGGAACCCAAGTGAGGCCACATAAAGGAGGGCTTCTTCCTATGCTCCTCTCTCCCTTGACTCCCTTAGATTGTCAGCCCCTCAGGGCAGGGACCTGTCTCTGATTAATGTTTGTTCAGTGCCAGCCCAGGTACATTTCTGAAGTATGTATAAATACTTGATTAAATAAAATTAATAAAATAAATGATGATGATGATGATTGATGCCACCTTAAGGGAGAAGCACCCTTCACAGAAGTCCCTAGAGGTAAGGTGTCCCTTGAAAACCCTTGAAATACAAATGGAGGGAGGCATCTGGAAAATCCCTCACACAGCCCCTTTTCAAATGAGCCGCAGTGAGTGGGGGCATGGGTGTGCGCCAGTGGAGGTGAATGTGAGCCCATTCCCAGAGGCACACACCCATCATCTCCACCCACCTCCACATACAGAACAACCAGCATTGCCGCTGGTTGCTCTGTGCGTGGGTGATGGGTGGAGATGGGTGGAATGCGGGAGCATGCACGCACCCCCACACACTGCCGGCAGTTACCCATGGCATTCCTACAGACACTCCCTCCCACCCGCACAGGTGTGCGAGGGGGGGAGGCACCCGTTTGAAAAGGGCCACAGAGTCTGGAAGAAAACAAAGGGCATGAGGGCCCACAGGATTCTCCCTGCCAGACATATGCCAGTGCAGAATAGAGCAGGAGGCCAGCCTGTTTGTGCAGGGGCAGGCAGCCTGTCTGTGTGTGGTGGGGAATGCTCAGCTGATTTCACCCTATTCCAGCCCCAGTCTTCTCACTCCAGTTTACTCTTTCTAATGTCCTATTTGTCCCATCTCCTCCTTCTCTGCATGTTCCCTCCTTTTCTGTTTTCCTCTTTCATTTTCTCTCTCTCCTTCCAATCACCACCCCCCTTGTACTAGGCAATGTATGGTAAGAATTCGACATCACAGACCTTCACGCTTTTTGGCTCCCGTCATGGGAAAGACCTGATGTTCAAGGACTCCGCTACCCAGTTGCTCCGCATCCCTGCTAAGATGGATGTCCAGCTCTACCTGGGCCCCCAGTACTGGAACACTGTTCTCAGTTACAGGAGAGGTGAGCATTGGGGTTTGGCTACTGTGGCACCATGCCAGACAACCATTCCATTCTTGCACAGGGACAGAGGAGAATTCAGGGGGCAGATGATGCTCTCAGTGAACCTGGTTTAAATTCCAGTAACTCCATGGATTTCACCCTCTCGGACCCAATGGAGTGAGTGTGATTTCCACTGGTGTAAATGAGCATAGGCCATGATGTATGAATTTGTGTTCTGCTGCCTGGATTAGACACACAGGCATCATGGACTAGGCCTAGGGCTCTCTCAGGTTCTTGGCAATGGAGTGGAGGAGCCGTTTGGTGCCTCACAGTCCTCAGCACCTGCTCTAGGCCTGTGTTAAAGGCAGGATGTAGCTGCACTGCCCAGCAGCACCTAAGGGAGGAATCCTTCCTCAAAGGAGCATGTTTCCTCCATGCTGCTCCCTTCCTCCAGGGGTATAATCTGTTGTCCTGGCCGCTAGCTGATTCTACAGTCTCCTCCTGCGCTAGCTCAACCATTCTGTGAAAAATCCTCTCCTTCCCTGTCACCACCCAGACTCTGCTTTACAGCCTTGTGAGGTCTTCCCTTCCCAGCTTTTTCCTACCACTGCGTAGTAGAATGACTGAGAACCTCTCCTGCCTCAGTGCTACAGCAGGATGGATTTAGGACTGAATGTTGTCCATTTAGTCTTTATCTATTTATAAGTTGCCTTCATCCAGCTGCATGTCTGCATTTTCAGCTCCAGAATGGACTGAGAAATGAGCAGCTGGAACTGCGATGGGAGTGGGGTGTGTGCAATTTGTATCAATTTAAATTAGTTATGAAAAAAGATGGAGCCCCATTCATTTCATAACTAAGGTAATGAAAACAAATGAATAAGCAAACATTTGTTTGATTTCATTCATTTTCATTTTTTCATTTTATTTTATTAAAAATAATTTAAAAAAATTAAACAATTTCACTGCATGTGCGAATGGCTACTGGGACTGTTCTACACACGCATGCAGGGGCGGCTGGTGGCTTTTTAGTTTGGAGGGGCAGTAAGGCCGGCGAACTGGTGGGCGGAGCCAGGGCAACGGTAGGCGGAGCCAGGGCACAACCCAGCAGCAAGGAGTTCCCAGGGTGAACATCAGAAGATGGAAGAAAACACAGTAGTCTAAAATGCACTTCAAGCTTAAAATGAATAACGTATAAACCCCAA
>QEPC01008345.1:1471151-1484765 GCA_003113815.1 Sphenodon punctatus | reverse complement strand
CTCCTCCCGGATTCCCCGCCAGGATCCCCCCGGCACGTCTGATATGGCGTGACGGGGTGACCCCGGCGGGGAATGAATGGGTTGTTTTTGGTACGGGGCCAAGTGGCCCTGTAACGTCTGAAAACACCCATAGTGATGCCAATGAGGCATTGAGGACAATCAAATGCATCCAGGTTGGGTTTGCTTTTGGAGGACACACTCTCTCTCTGAACGCCTATTCCTTGTCATCATTGCAGAAGATCTGACACCATGCAACTCTCCAGGATCATCAAAGACAACAGGTGGGTAATTTCTGGGGACTGGCAGATAACAGCTGGACATGGGCTTAAAAGAAAACAAAATTGTTCAAGATGCTGGGAGCAAAGAGGGTTAGATGGCCAATTTTCAGCATGAAGGTCAATATGGTGACTGCTCTGCACTACCCCAGTAGCGCACAGCTGGACTATGTGAAATCAGTTGGCTGAACTCCCTCCCCAAGGGTCAAAGCCCATTACAGTCAATGGAAGACTTTCTGCTGACTGGGTAGACACCAGGGTAGACACCAGGGTAGTGATGTTGCACTCACTGCAAAGGGCAAGGTTTGGGTAAGGAGATTGTACTGTGTTCTCTTATTATTAATTATTTATATAGTGCCAGCAATGTACCTTGTGTTTTACAATAATTAATTAGAGACAGGTCCTTATTTGGGTGAGAAAACAATCTAGGATGGACAAGAGAGGGGGGAGAAGGAACCATTCCCCATGGGCATCTTGAATAGGGTGGTTTTTTACCTGACACCCCCATAGGCCAAAATGGAAGTGCCAGGTAAAAAACAACTAAAGGTGGCAACCCTAATCGTGAGCTGTAGGGCACTTGGAGTAGCACATGGGAGTACCCCAGGTCTCACTTTTGGGCTCCCTAAGAACCAGGAGGTGGGATCTCTGGGATGGAGGTGGGACTTAATTTGGTGGGGCAAGAGCCCCTTTCAAGTTGCTGCTGCTCTAGTGGCCTATTGCAGACCACCACTGTATGAGATGGGTTGTGGGGGTAGAAACCCACTGGGAGCTATACTGCCACTCTGGGGTCCACTTGGAGCTGCTGCTGTCATTGCCACTTGGGGGTGGGAGAAGGTGGGAGCCACTACATACTGCCACTGGGGTGGTCCCCCCTCTCCAAGCAGCAGTTGCCATCCCAAGGGGTCTTCCAGCCAGTGTTGCCCCGCTCAAAGATGCCCCCAGCTCCGAGTGCCCCCCCTAAGAACAGCAGCAATGCCACCTGAGTTTTCAAAGGAGACATTGCCAGCACTCCACCCTGCCCACTCTGAAAACTTTCTTCCTGGTGAGGCCCTTTGCAAGCCACCTGAATGTTGCTAGGAAATTTTCAGAGAGAGTTGGGGGTGGCAGGAGTATTATTTATTTATTTATTTATTTATTTTTATAGCGCCAGCAGTGTACCTGGCACTGTACAATCAGTAGTTTTAGACAAGTCCCTCCCACAAAGGGCTTACAATCTAGGCGAAACAAAGAAGGGACGATGGAGAGGTGAACATCAGGCGAGACAAGGATACATTCATGAGGTTGAGAAAATGCAGGTGCACATGCTTAGCTTAGTTAGAGGGCAGAGATTCTGAGGGAGGGAGGGATGATGATGGAATTTCACTCATGACAAGCCTTTTGACTCATGACCAGGGAAAGCCTGATGGAAGAGAGAGAGGTTTTCAGAGGGATTTGAAAGTTGGTTGGGAGGGAGGGAGCAGAATGAATGTATCCAGGGAGGGAGTTCCAGGCATCAGGGGTGGCAGAGCAGAGGTGTACTGGCCCTACTTCCTTCCCTGCCCATTTTGAAAGTTTCCTAGTGCTCAGGCCACTTGCAAAAGCCCTCTTCCCCTCAGTTTGAACCCAACTCAACTGAGCCCCCTTGCTCCAAGTTATCTACACCCAAGGGTTCATTGTGGGGTGCAGGGTGTTGAGACCCTGGAAAGTAGTGGTGGGACCCCGGGCCCATTACCGGCTACCGGATTTACCAGTTACCGGTTCTACGAAAACCGGATTCCCGGATTAAATCCGGTATGCCGGTACCGGATTTATTTCATTGGTTTCAATGGGGCGCTGTGTCCCCATTGAAACCAATGAAATAAATTNCCAGGCTGCGCGGGTGGAAGGGGGGACACCCCCCACCCACCCTGCCCAGCCTGGATTTTTGTTTTAAAAAAGACCCAGAGGCGAGCCCACCCCCCAGCACCAGCGGCCGCGGCATCCCCGCAGCCGCCGGTAAGTATGACCTGATCCCTGGGGTGTGTGTGTTTAACACACACACACCCCCAGGGATCACCCCTACTAACGTTCAGTGCGCTTACCTTTGGGAGCTCCGGCGGCGGCGGGCGGTCCGGAAGCCTCAGCGCCGGCTGTGGCTGCCGGCGTCAGGACGCTCTAGGCCTTCCGGGGTCCCCAAAAGGAGGGAGGCAGGATGCTCTTGTAATGACCATGCAAGGTTGGAAAGGATAAGGCCTAGCAGTATTTCTGCCTCTACCACAGACTTCCGGAGTGAATCCTGTGCATCATGGTCTCCACCTGTGAAGTGAGTTGTGGGGGTAGGAATGTTGAACTCTCCATGTGTTGCTGTGGGGCTAAAGCACATGGGGAACCTTCTGTCAAAGCTGCTGTAGGAGTCTAAGAATTGTCATTCTCCAAGTGCAGCTCCTCTTTGCTAGAGGCCAGGAAGGGCAATGAATTGTGGACCTCCCCACTACTCCCGAGACCCAAGTTAATTTTTATTCTGGTTTAAATTGCCTATGCGATTCCCTTTGGTCTGTTGGTTCCTGAAGGTACCTATTATGCTGTGGCTGTCGTAAAAAAAGCAAACCGTGATATTTCCTGGACGAATCTGAGGGGGAAGAAGTCCTGCCACACGGGCGTTGACAGAACTGCTGGCTGGAATATCCCTATGGGCCTGATTTACAACCAAACTGAGAGCTGCAAATTTGGTGAGTGTCTTTCAGTGCCCTTACTCTCCCTGGGTCCTTCTCCCCGGCAGAGGTTTAACTGAGCTTCCTTCCCATCTGAAACCAAGCACCTGGTGATACAGCTTTCTTCTGGTTGTACACTAGAGCTGAACAGGGAGCCGAGTAGCTTGTGGTTCCCCCGCAATTTCAGGCAGGAGGCTGTAGTCCGCTCAATTTAGCATTCATCATGATGTTTGAGCCACTGAATGTTCACAATTTTGGTTATTTCGTTCATTTTTTCAATTCAATTCCATTTTATTACACTAGTCTTCAGGCCATGACAATAGAAAATCATAAGAACAGCAACATTATTGGCAACATACAAATATAAAACCACATTTCAGTAACAACTTTAAAATATCCAGAATACTCATCATTCATTTTTTATTTTGTTTGTTTCCAGTTTCAGTTGTTTCTGGTTTTTTATCGTTTCCACCAGTCACAAGGAGAGTGGGTGGGGTAAGAACTGAAATTGGACAAAGTGACTGAAACGAATGGACCAACCAAAATAAACAAAATTAATGCTATGGAAAAGAGTAATCAAACAAAGATTTGTCAGATACCAATCTATATCTATTTCATTTGTTTCAGTTTGGGTTTTTTGGATTTGACGGGTAGTTGTTTCAGCTCTACTGTAGACTCTTAGAGTTTCCAGGTGGCCTAAAGAGGCTGGCAAATGTGGCACCCATAGAGCACACCTGCAGCCCTGCAACATGTGTAATAAAATGTAACAACCATTTTTATCAGTGATAGAGTGTCTGTGTGAAAAGGGCTTCCATTTGGAATGGGAAGTGGAAAATGCTACTTCTTAAAAATATGCCGTTTCACTGAAAGGAAGTTGAATATGGCGCAATGCAGGCTGTCTGTATGGCAGAGTACACCCATCAGGAATGCTGTGATGTGTAAGGTCAAAACCTCGCCTGCCTGGATGGGTGAGTCCAGTGGAGTTTCTACCATTTCTTAGGCTGAGGATATCTATAAATATGGCTAAGATTTTCAAATGTGATGATTGACCTCAGGTGCCCAGCCTGTGGGAGCCCAACCTGACACCCTGAAAGGAGTCTGATTTCCAGAAACTGTTGCTCCCTGTAGGCATGTAAACCTTCTGGGCCCTTTACAGCAGCAGCATCCTAATTTTCCACCCCTTTCTCTGTGCAGCAAATTCCTGGTACTACCAGGTAAGAGAAACCCCTTTAAGAGTTGGTCCCTTGCTGCTCCAGTCACCCAGCTAGAGTTCATCAGGCAGCATATAGCCATAGGCCACCGGCTGGAAAGTGCTGATCTGTGGAAATGTGTCATTGGATTTTATAAAGGATTTCAGTTTTCTTTGCAACCGATTTTAAACTGCTTGTGAGTAATGGAGAGGGCATGGTTAGAGGAAAGCAAGCAAGGAAATAAACCAGTGCTGTTCTCTGTTCCTTGACAGATGAATTCTTCAGTGAAGGCTGTGCCCCTGGCTCCCCAGATGAGTCCAAGCTCTGCCAATTGTGTGTGGGCACTGGCAGACCCATCCCAAACAAGTACAAGTGTAAAGCCAACAGCAACGAGAGATACTACGGCTACACTGGAGCCTTCCGGTTAGTGACTGCAGTGTCAAAGCAAGCTCTTCTTGCATGGTGACAAGAGTAAGAGTAGTAGGTGTAATAAAAATGGGAGTAGGTGGAGGACAGCACCCCTCATGTTTGGCTGAGCTGGGGAACAGTCCTCTCCTTATTTTGGTCTCATGGAACATTTGCAGTAGCAGCAAAGTCCAGGGAATCTGGAATTAAGGAGGCATCTACTTAGAGGTGTGCAATTTTGTATTGTTTTATTAATTATTGTTTACAATGGACAAATTGATGGCTATCTTGAAAGGGAAGAAAAAGAACTTTGAGGTGACTTGGTTCAGCATTTATGTATTTAATGTAATTTAATGTAAAGAATTTAATTACAAAGGTAATGAAAATGAATGAATAAGTAAATAACATTTGTTAGATTTCATTTGTTTTTATTTTTTCATTTTATTTTATTTAAAATAATTACAAATTTTAAAAATCACTCTGCATGCACAAAACAGTCATTCTGTACAGGTACCATTTTCCAAAATGGCACCAACAGTGCCAGCATTATTTTGGAAAAGGGCCGTGCATTCACAGAATGGTCCTGGTGGCTATTTTGTGTATGCACAGCAATTTTTATTTATTTATTTTTAATAAAATGAAAATTAATGAAAATGGTAGAGTCCTTTACCAAACCCCCCCAAAATGAATGGGTTTTTGGAAATGAAAACTAAAACAAATGATGTACCCACAGCACACCCCTAGTGTCTGAGCCTGTGCAATTCTGCTTGTGTCTGTAATTTTAGTCTCCTGGATGAGCGGGCAGGGCTGCTGCCATTGGGAATGGGGGAATCAGGGCTTTGGAGGGTCAAGGAAAAGGAGCTTTCCCTCTTACTTTGCACTGTTGTTACTTCATCAGTGAGAGCCCTCCTGCTATATAGAGTCTCTGGACTCCTCATCTCCTTCCCCTCCCACACCCTCAAATTCCCTCCCCAGTTGAGACCCCGTCAGTGAACGTTGTCCTGGGCCAATCCCAAAACAAAGACCCTAACCCCTTCCCCATGAGTCAGCCCCCTCAAGGGCACCCTCTACAGGGTTCTAGATATTGGGTGAAAACAGACATGACGCTAACCACCCTTACAGACCTGCAACATGCATAAATAACCACCAAGGGTGGTTAAAGGGGGGTTAGTGTCATGTCTGTTTTCACCCATTGTCGTGTTTGGGGCTCTGTTTGGAGAGAGTGAAGCCCCTGCACTCTGCCCTGGTGGAATTGGGGGCCTCTGTAGGACCCCCAGAAGAGCAGGATCCAGGGCCATCGCCCTGTGGTAAGGCCAGCCCTGGCACTCTCCTTCTGGTACTGATCCTTAATTGGCTGGAGACATCACAGCAGCCCTGCAGATTTTCCACACAGTTATCTCCAACCCACTAGATCTTCCTTAAGTGAAAGGGAGGCCAGTAGAACACTTTTAAATAGTAACCTGCCCCTTTCTCCCCCACCAAAACACAAGACTCCAAATGAAGAAACAACGCTGGAGACGCTGGCCGCTTTTAGACGTGCGCGGCAAACAAGCTGCATAAAATCAAGCTACGTGTAAATATGCTGTGTGTGGGATTTAGACGTGACATTTCACGGGTTAAAGCCAGTCACGTGTTCTTTTAAAGCCGTGAATTAAATACCTTGGCATCAAGGTATTTAATTTGTGGCTTTAAAAGAACACTCAGCCGGCTTTAATGCCTGAATGTCACATCTAAATCCCACACGCAGCATATTTACACGCAGCATGATTTTATGCAGCGTGTTTACTGTGCATGTCTAAAAGCAGCCCTAGGATTCAGCTTGCATGATCAGGAGCCAACCAAGCAGTGAATTGTGCATCACCCCCACCTAGTGGTAAAAAAAGATTACTATAAAGCAGCAAACCATGTAATCTTGATGTAAGCTGGGTTTTTCACAAGCCTTCTGAAATATGCAGCTATTATATGCACTGAGCAAAACATCCTGATAGTAACAACCTGTGTAATCAACAATAGCAACAAAAGTAGATGGGAGTGTTTCAGTGGACATTTTTTATGTCTTCTACTGTAACAATCGTCCAACAATTGAATCCAATGACAAAACTCTCATTGACTTTAATGGTGGACAACTGTCCTGCTCGTATCAGTAGTACAATATCCAAGTTATTGGCATGAAAACTGTAAAACTTCAGTTTTTCTTGCAAGTTCTGCATCAGTCAAACACCGATGAAAATGCTGCCAGGTCAACAACCCCAGCAAGTATCCCCAGCAGACGTGCAGCAGCTTACAGACACACAGAACTCTTTCTGTTCTTTGTATTTTACTATTTTCTAGGTGCTTGGTTGAGAAAGGTGATGTGGCCTTTGTTAAACACTCTACTGTCTTTGAAAACACCAATGGTATGTGATTGTTGCCCCTGTGCTTGGCTACCAAGCCATACTGCTAATACCACTGCACCACCCTAAAAGTAACTGTTCACTTACTGCGTCCTTCTCTAGGGGCTGAATTGAAACAGGAGTTAGTTGTTGCTTCTGTAGCCTAAATGGTAACGTGTTGAAAAATAAAGAGGAAGACTAGGGTCCATTCTGGCTTATGTGAGCAGTTGCTACTTGTGTGATTGATTTTAAAAAAATCTGTCCCCCCACCATCCCTCCCTTTCCCCTGCGCTTGACTGTTATTACAATGGTTTCTGCCACCTGGGGTAAAAGCACACATGATGGCGGTGCGCTGCTGACATGACCCGGCCCTGATCGGGAGTCCAATACTACCATGGCCAAGGATGGCTTAGGCCACCAGCCCCACGTGAGTGCGACTGGGAGAGTGATCCTGCCTCCTGGGTGGCTCGGCTCAGGCAATGGCTGCAACAGACATCCCTGCAACCAGTCCCATCCTTGTGCTGCTCCCAGTGTTCTTCCCCCTACCATGAAGGGCAGCCATGGTGGCCAATAACTGCTGCCATAGTGGTCTGGCCATGATGGACCTAATCCAGCCCAGGGCATGGCATGTCAAAGCAAACATTCTAACCTGCTGTGGCCTGCTTTGTCCCTGGTCGGCAGGTCCTAGCCTGGGCTGTTACTTCAGCTGGTTACTGAGGTGAGAGCCCTGAGGCTAGCTGCCAACATGACACGGGATTCCCTGGGCCGACATCTGGCAATTATAAATCAAACGTGACAGTGGCCCGTGGGCTAAGCAGGATGCTGTCATGTATGGTTTTACCTGTGCTTACATAGTCTGTTACTGCAGTCATTGTCTTGATACAGTGGAATCCGCTTAAGGAGAATTTGAATAACTCAAATTTCTGGATAAGTAGATTTAATTTGTTTTCCCCAGCCACAGGTCTGCTGAGTTGTATTGCTTCTTGATCTGGTTAAGGAGAATTATGAATTTTGGTAACTTGCATTTTTAAGGTGTCTAGAGTATACCCACCCAACTAAAAATATCAGTATTAACGTTTTCTTGGCAACAAAGGGTTAAAATACTGTGCTATATACCCGGTCAGTGTGGATGTGGATGTGGGGCAGGCTGAAGATGGAACATCTGATCTCTCTGTCTCCAACTTTCCAGACATGCAGGCTTGCACTGACAGCCAGGCAGAGGTGTGTGTGTAAGTAAGTAATCCTGTTAGTTCTGATCCTGGGAGTCTCATGGAGCACCAGCTTTCCCTGTCTCCAGCCCACCCAAGACTCCCAGAATCAGAATTGACAGAATTATACACACACACAGCTCTGCCCTTATGTCTGTTCTGACTTTCTGCTTCTGGGGAGCAGAGAGGGGACTGGAGATGAAGAAACCTGGTGCTGACTTAATATGAGGATCAGTTTTTTCCATCTTCATGTCCATTTCCTTAGGGTCTGCTTTTAAGGAGAATTTCTGATAACTTGAACTTTTTTACATAGGCAGAGAAATTCAACTTACGCAGACTCCACTGTACCTCACTTCAATAAAAGTGTCTGAACTCCCTGGCTAGCTTTTGCAAAGCAGCCTAGAGGGTTTAGACACACTGCTTCTATTAACATTCATTTATGTGAATGTTGTCTTTAAATCCTCCAGGTTTATTCACAAATCTCAGCTATTCTGTTTGCCATCTGCCAGCCTCTAGTTAATGTAGATTTTATACATACGTGTTCATGTACCCAACCTGGACATGCACAAACACAAGCAATGCCCATACAGATAGCTGAAAACTGGTGTGTGCACAGAAGTTGTCAAAGAGCCTTACATGCAGTAATTCTTACACTTATCTCCTTGTGGCCCATTGGGGACTTACAGCCCAAATACCAGTCAGGATTATGACATCAGCAGTAGAGGGCCTGACCTCACTTGGGCCCCCAGCCTGTGGTTTGGAAGCCTCTACTCTAATGCTTTGTCTCCTTCTGAATCAAGGAAGCAATACAGACACCTGGGCAAAAGACCTGAAGAGTGCAGAATTTGAATTGCTGTGCCGTGATGGCAATCGTAAAAGCCCTGAAGAATACAAAACTTGCCACCTGGCTAAGGTTCCCACCCATGGAGTCATCACAACTCAAGAGAATTTCGATTTCGTCCGTATGGTGCTGACTGATCAGCAGGTCAGTACAGTGGAGGGCAGACTGATTCTGCAGAACTGGCTGAAAAATGCCAGATGGGGCTGGGATTTTTATTTGTAAATATAGTTTAATTGCTTTATATATAACTGTATAAACACATACCAAGACAAAATAGATAGATCTATAAGATAAAAACAATAATCATACATGGCAAAATTCTATTTTCATTATGTACAAAATTTGAAGGGAAAAAACAACACAAAATAAGAAAACCCTACCCTATATGTTATCTATTGTTAAAACAAATAAATACGTACATACATGAGATCACAGTGTATGGATATAGTAGTCAAATGAATACAAAAAATATTATTAAATTATTAGTATTAAACTGCAATGGTGCGCAACACTTGCATGTATGACCAGATACCCTCATTTTTTTCTAGGCATTTCTATTAGTTATGGTCATCTTTTTCCATTTTTTGTTCAGTTGGGAATTGTAAAACGGTTTCCAGAGAAGGAAACCTGAAATCCTGAAATTTCTTTCATTTCTCTCGAAGTCAAATGGACACATTTCAGATGCCAGCAGCACATGGGAGTGCTGAAGAGAAAGCACTCTCCCCCTGGGGGAAGACAGCACTTTTTATGGGACAACTTCAATGGGTGAGTGTCTGCAAGCTTTCAAACTGCACAAAGCTTTGCATTCCTTATGTAGCTTGAAAGCTAGCATGCATTCGCCAATGGAAGTTGTTCCAATAAAAGATCCAAGCTCAGTTGTTCACATGAAATGTTTAATTAGGGGTATTTGGGGTAGAACTGTGTGGTTCTTTACCTCTGGATAAAAGTTACCCCTGGGGAACAGCCACACAAAACAACTTTACCTCAGGTAAAACTACTCATGGATGAGCATCCCCAGAGGTATTTACCCTCTGAAAAAGCTCCATTTTGTTTGGACATGCCCTTAATAATTTCTCTCTCTCTTGAGACCAGCATGGCAGCAACACTCTAAACAACCTTATGGGATGGGGAGGAATGCCTCTCATTTTGCAACAATAGCCACCTAACCAATTAAACTTGAAGACTGACAGGCTTCTAAGGAAAAGGTTTTCCACTGAAGGTGTAAAAATAGAGGGGGACAGAGTCTCTTTCTCTCTCTCTGGCCCTTTTCAAATGGGCCATGGGAGGGATGGGTGTGCACCTGTTGTGGGTGGAGTTGGGTGTGCGCCCGTTCCCACAGGTGCACAGCCATCTCCACCCACCTCCGCACATGGAGCAACTGGCATTGGAGTCCATTGCTCCATGCATGGGTGATGGGTGGGGATGGGTGGAGCGCGGGAGCACACATGCACCCCCACCCACTGCGGGCGCCCACCCATCCCCACCATACTTACTGTGGTGTTCGTATGGGTGCCCCCCCCACTGTGCACATGTGCGAGGCGGGTCACCGAGGTGAAAACGGCCTCTCTCTCTCTCTCTCTCTCTCTCACACACACACACACACACACACACACACACACAATGTTTGGGGTGCAGAGGGCAGTCTCATGTGGCTGCTCTCCATGTGATGGAGAGAAATAAGTACACTGCATACCACCCTTAATTTGCATAATATGCATTTATTTATTTATTTATTATTTGTAATAGCCCACTAACTTTGGAGCTGAGCTGGAAAATAAAGGACATCTATGTGAGAACTCTGTGCACTCACATTTGTATGTGCAGGACTGATGGTTCAAGTTAAAAAAACCAGCCTATTAAAGTCAAAATTCTCAAATGGGTGCATTGACTTTGGTTTTTCCTCTTAGTTTTAAAGACACTTGGAGGATCCCAGGTGGAAGCAGCCACATTCTCTTTCAGGAGAATCATCTCTCACAAACACACCCATCCTACCTCTTTAGTTTTCAGCTCCCTCCTGCCTGGGTGTTATCTATTTTTGATAATCTTTGATAGCCTTGCTTATCCCAAGATTGCTAAAGTGAGAAAAAGTGTTCCACTCCCACTTCCTAGCAATGAATGAGTCAGGGCCTCCAACCTCAATTTCAGTTTAATTTCCTTTCTGTTAGCTAGCTCTTTCTCCATCTAGATTAATGAGGTGTCTGCTATACCCAGTACAAACCAAATAAATCTGGGAGACCAGCACAAAACAACAAAACTCACTGCTGTACTGGGCAAAAAGGTACTATTTGAGGGTATGCTGTCTCCCCTTTAATTCCTAACCCCTACTGACTCCTGCAGCTGCAGTAGCAGCAGCATAGTTGGGGAGTTTATGGGAGACTGCCCCCTGCACTGCTCTGCTCCCTACTGGCTTTTGAACTTCCCTGTAGCTGGACAAGTGGGTAAAGCTGACACAATTTGGGGGTGGGGTAAACGAGCAGGGCTTGTGGGGGGAGGAGCATCCAGTCCATCCTCACTTTAGACTGCTGTTTCTTTTCCCTCTTCCTCAGCTAGAAAGATTGTGCCTAGAGTTTAGGTCCTTGGGGATGAGGTGATGAGAGCATGGAAGACAAGGCTCTTGATTTCAGAGGAATGAATGAATCACAAGACTGAGTGCTGTATTCTTCGATGGCTGAAACGACCACATGATTTCCTGCTTCCCTGCGCAGACCTTTCTAATTGTTAGGGATGTCTTACAGCACTTCTCTTCCCCCTTCCCCATATCTAAGTGTACTTCCCAGGTAAACTAGATCTGCAGGATGAAGTGGACACCAAAGGATCCTCTGCTCCTTTCTGTTTCCTGGCAGACAGAAGTACTTTTCAGGGCCTTTAGTGTAACTTCTTAAAAAATGATTCTCCGAAGGAAAGCTGTATGAAATGGTGGTGAAGTGACTGTGCATTATTCTTTGTGAAGATACTTACCTGCTCCCTCATTTAATGCAGTCTCTCTATGGAAGTCACGGAAGTCAAAAATTGATCTTCAAGATGTTCCAGTCTGACACCAAAGATCTCTTGTTCAAGGACTCCACCCAGTGCCTGATTAATGTCACCCGAGGAACAACCTACAAGGACTTCCTTGGAGACGAATACTTTGCCTCCATTTCTGGTCTCAAGAAGTGCTCACCATCAGGTACCTTACACAAACACAAACAGAAAATAGGGGTGCAATCAGAGAGGGCAGCCTGACTTTGACTTCAGGAGTACACATCCTCCATGCCACCCCTCACATTTCCTCCATGCCACTACAGGCTCTGTTTGTCCCACAGAGAGAGTGATGTGCACCATGGGAGAGAGGAGAAGAGGGGTGAGGTGCAAACATGAGACAACCATACCAAGGGTACAGCTAAGCTGGAATGGGTCTTGGTGCAGAAGCTAGAATGGGGATCCCTGGCCCTCCTCCCAATGGCAGGGTGTAGGAACTCCTAAGAGGAAAATTGCCACCCCAGGCTCAACCGACTATCATATCCTTAGACCTTCCTTCTTGACAGGAAATCAAGATGGGGTCAGAAGTTTTAAAAGAAAAGACTTTTACGAAAAAGGATTATTTTGATCATACAGTCAGTCAGGTAATAGAAAATATATTTGGAGCAAAAAACAAATGGGATGCACAGAAGAATAGATGAGAACCAAAATTTAGTAGTGCATTAAATGATTAAGTTAGTACCTATAATTATTTAGAAAAATTCAGTAAAATAAGATATTGTATAAGTTTTTTAGAAATCCTAAATAAAGATATTATAAACTATGGTAAACCCCCTCAGAAGACCGGCAAGTTCCTCTGAAATGGTTTAGTTTACACTTTGGTGAAAAAATGAATAGAAGCAGTAGCTTTCTGCTGAAAAAGTGAAGACCCTGGGTTGAATGCCTAAGTGGCACTCAGAACAGGGTCCTGGGGTGATGAGCTGCGCAGGTAGCCAGCCTTCAGTTCTAGCCTGGGCATTGTTATAGGCCTTATTGTTACCAAAACAACGTTGATGGCAGCCCTATGAAGCTTGTCATTTTATTTAATGCCAGCAAAATCTTCGCTAAATAAGGTAAAAACTCTCCTTTATCCAATCAGTGCTTTTCAACATAAATTTTTTTTTTACTTCTGCCTACCAGCCATAACTATAAATCCTTTTTCATTTTCTCCTTCCTCACATGATGTGAAACTAATGAAAGTGAACCAACTTATGCTCTCATTGGGTGATTTCAGACGTTACGGGCAGGCGGTTCACCACAGTGAACCTCCAGGGGGGGTGAACAGCACAACCACGCCCCAGGGTGGAAAAACGACCCGAACAGACGTGACGGGACCTGGACCACGGCCGGGAACTGGGCCGAACCATCACGGACCGGGGCAGCACAACAGATGTGCAGCCGAACCCCCACCGTGGTCAAAACTCCCAGAAGGCACCGGGCAGGGGCGGGACACAGACATGGCCGCCTGAGGGCAAACGAAGCCAAAAGGCACACAAGGGAACGCCCACACAAGGGAAATGGGAAGGGAGGGGGGAAGAGGGAGAACAGGTTGACAGATGACACACACAGCACACGCACACACACACAGCGGACCCGCAGCGGGACACACTGCATGACCTCACGCCCGGGCGTGCGCACACACACACACACACACACA
>QEPC01008345.1:1426591-1447654 GCA_003113815.1 Sphenodon punctatus | reverse complement strand
CTGGATCGGCAGGTGGAGTTGGTGGCTAAGGCCACCTTCCGCCAACTGTATCTGGTACGGAGGCTGTGCCCATACATTCCCAGGCCCGACCTGGCCACTCTCATCCATGCCTTTATCACCTCAAGGCTAGACTACTGCAATGCGATTTACATGGGGCTTCCCTTGTTTCTGGTTCGGAGGCTGCAGCTGGTGAAGAACGTGGTGGCCCGTCTCCTTACTGGGACGGGAAGGCGGGAGCACATAACACCTGTGCTCCGCGCTCTGCACTGGCTGCCTATAGCGTACCGAGTCCATTTCAAGGTGTTAGTGTTGATCTATAAAGCCCTGTATGGTCTGGGCCCCTCATACCTTGGGGACCGCCTCACCCTCTGTGCCTCAGAGCGATCCCTGTGGTCCACCGGGGGCACCTTTTTGGAGGTCGCCCGTGTAAAGCAGGGGACCATGGTGGAGAGGGCGTCCTCGGTGGCCAGGCCGCAGCTTTGGAACTCTTGCCCAGAGGAAGCCCATTTGTCTCCAGGTCTGTTGGCATTTCGGCGAGCTTGCAAGACCTGGCTGTTTGCCCAGGCCTTCGGAGGGGAGGGTGGGGGTGGGGGATTCTTTTAAGAGTTTTTATGTGCGGGTTTTGTATTTTTAAATTGTTTTAAGGAAATTTATTATTGTTTGTTTTTATGTTGTAAGCCACCCTGAGATGCCGTAGGCATGAGGGGGCAGCTAATAAATATCTATATAAATCAATAAATCAATAAATAAACTTCCAGTTAAATGGACTTCTGCGGTTTCAATCCAGGTGATACAATTACTCCACTCCCCTAACCTTTTAGCATTATGAGAGTCTCTTTTGGTAGCCGACGATCATTCGGAAGTGTACACTCTCCTCCAGTCTATTCTGGATCACATTCTGCCTTATATTACCAAGAGGCCTTCTATGCATCCTGGTCATAAGCACCGCAGTTCAAAAAATGTCTGGTATGACCGAGAGTGCAAAGATGCGAAGGTTGCTTTAACTAAAGTCAGGAGAGATTGGAATAGGTACCACTTGAATTGCAATTGGGAATCACATGTAGCACAGAGGAGGGAATATTATAAGCTTCTGAGGATCAAGAGACGCTTCCAGTCAGCCCAAATCTGGGCGGAGCTTGAGGTTGCAGCCAAGACACAAGACTCATCGAAATTTTGGAAATTGATAAACCTTTGGCACCAGAAGGGGAGACCCATCAGATATACCTGAATTGAGGACGAGCAGTGGATCTCTTTTTATGAGGAGCTCTACCAGGACTCTTGTCCTGATATGGTTCCTTGGGTTTTTCCCCCTTCATTAGACTTAATACCCACCGACCATACAGATCGATCTCCCTTGTTAGTCAGAGAGAGGGATGTATTAGAATACATCAACAAACTCTGTCCGGGAAAAGCTCCAGGTGCGGATGGTATCCCACCAGAACTTTTCAAAGAACATCGCGGCTGGTGGATACCTGTCTTGGCAAAGTTCTTTATGGCCATAAATACAGTTCAAAAAATCCCGACGATTTGGACCTTGGCAACAATTATTCTGATTTTTAAGAAGGGTGACCCTTTTTAAGAAATGGGTTCGTTCATGCTCCCTTCTAGTGGAGGAACAAGCTGGATTCCGGCCAGGAAGGTCAACCCTGGATAACTACTTTATATTGATGCATCTAATTGATAAATATGTCCAAATAAGGAAAGGTAAACTCTATGTGGCTTTTATTGATCTTGCGAAGGTTTTTGATTCGGTTTCTAGGAAAATCTTGTGGCAGAAGCTCTTTACCCTGGGGATCAATCCCCACCTATTGAATTTAATAATTCATCTTCATGAAAATACGAAAGTTTTGGTCAAGATTGATCCGGAGGGTAGAACCACTAGACCTTTTCTGATCCACCAGGGAGTTAGGCAGGGCTGTTTACTGGCCCCATTGCTATTCAAACTTTTAATCAATGATCTGGTGTATTTGGTCGAGGCCAAACATTCTACCCCTCCAAGGATAAGGAACAGACTAATCTCACTGTTACTCTATGCAGATGATATTGTTTTCCTATCACAGACAAAGCAGGGCCTCCAGCAGTATCTAGATTCACTTAATGTCTTTTGCTTGCAGAATTCTTTATTAGTTAATCCTAATAAATCTAAAATAATTTCTTTTGGCACGCCCCGTCTAAAGTATAGATGGGTGATTGGCCACCAAGAAATCACTCAAACAGCACACTATACATATTTGGGTCTCATATTTTCAGCTTCACGAGCCTGGCAAGCTAATACCGAATTTTGGCTAGCAAAACTAGATAGTCAATGGCTGGGGTCTTAAAGTTCTACCATGCCTCCCCAACGGCTCCTCTGAATCAAGTCATTAGCATCTTTACAGCTAAGGCTTTACCGCAACTCCTTTACGGAGCAGAAATAATGCACTCCAGTTATATAGCTAGATGGGAGTTACCTCAAAATTATTTCCTCAGGAGTATTTTGAGGGCACCAAGAGCGACTCTTTTTCCAATGCTTCTTTTAGACATGGGTTTTTTATCAGTTGAATTTCAAACTAATCTCAGAGCACTCCTTTTTTGGCATAGAATATGCCATGCAAAGACTTCATCCTTGGCTCACCAAGGTGGCATTCAGTATAAATGGTGGAGGGGGATCAAGCAATTGATTCTGAGCCTTGCTCTACCATTTGACTCCTCTGTTTTGTTTCCTGATAAAGATGAGATTAGGCAGAAACTACATGACCTGACCATGAAATGCGATATGTTAGCAATTCACACAAGTAAGATAGCTCCTTTGTATGCTCAGGTGAAAGTTTCATGTTCACTTGACCCATATCTCCTTCAGATACATGATCCTAAAGTAAGGAGAATGGTGACTCTCTTGCACTTTAATCTCTTCGAAACGGCGATAGTAAGAGGTAGGAGAGATCGAGTCCCTTATTCTAATAGAACTTGCTCATGTGGACCTCCAAGAAGTTGAGACGCTGACTCATGTAATTCTTTGGTGTCCTAGGTTTAGGGATCTTAGAAGAGTCTGGATTGAACCATTGTTCCAGAACTCCCCTCTGACGACAGAAGGCAGAATGATACTATTAACCACAGTAACAGATTTTGAGAAAACAATAGATGTAGCTTGTTTTCTTATTTTGGTAGAGAGGGGTGCCAAAGCTCTAAGTGAAGAGGGATATAAGGTTGATGATCTTTAGTTATGTTACCTCCTCCCTATAAAGTGGTCGTTGTTTCTTCTACATCGCATTTTTAGTATCTTGATTTAATGAATTATGTTTTCATGAATAGCGAGCTCGTTTTTCTTGTACATGTGTACTAAATTTTATTTGCAATTATAAAATGTTAAGGTCTTATATATTATGATTGTTTGCCTTTATACCTGGCTGTATGGTTTTTTCCATTTTGGATATTTTATCTTACGTTAAGTATGTTTTTAATTTGTATATATATATTTGGTATAGCAATTTTGCTCAGTACAATAAAGATACTACTACAAGGCCAGCTGTGGGAACAAGTCTCATCTTGGGTGGAGCAATCTGTCAGGCTCCGGAGTAAGGAGCCGGGGGAACAAAGGGGGGGGGGAAGAAGGACAGGTAAAAGGGTTGTCCACAACTTTAACACTGAAATCTCTCAGCTGCTCTCCGATATCCGGGAGACTAAATGCTCAGCATCACCACCAGACAAGCTGGTCTAAGAAGGCATACGGCTCATCATCGAGGCTATGGACCGGGGAGCTGGGAAGAGGTACCCAGTAGGGATGGGCAAACAGAACGTGGTTCAGATGTTTGGACGTTCGGTTCAAAACCCAAGTTCGGGTTCGATGGTTTGGTTCGACCGAGTTCGGTTTGGCCGAACATTCAAAAATAGCATTATCGAAACTGAAACGAAAACAAAACCTACTTTTTGGCCCTGAAAAGTTATTTTTCCCTCCCCTGAACTCATCCAAACACGACTGAACTGTTCGGTCCGAACTCCGAACCACGTTCGCCCATCCCTAGTACCCAGCGACAGGGGAGCTAGAAGGGGAGACCAGTGACAGGGGAGCCGGAAGGGGAACCAACAATAAAGAGGCTAGAAGGGGGAACCAATAACAGGGGAGCTGGAATGAATAGCCAGCGGCAGAGGAGATGGAAAGGGGAACCAGCAACAGGGGAGCTGGAAAGGGGAACCAGCAACAGGGGAGCTGGAAGGGGGAACCAATGACAGGGGAGCTGGAACGAATAGCCAGCAGCAGGGGAGCCAGAAAGGGGTGACCAGGAGGTGAGGAGCTTGTTTAGGGCAGCAAGGCCCCGACTTCCAAGGGGAACAGGGATCATAGCAACAACACGGAGGAGACTCCACACCTCTAAGAGGCAAGGGTTTCACAGGACAAAAAGACACACACAGGCACAGGGGGATAAGACAGGTTAATGCTAGACCTGATCACAGGGACACACACAAGCCCAAACCCAGGGAAGAGCAGTTGCTCCACCAGCTTCCTGGCGCCACCAGAAGGTCCTAAATACTCCCTTGTGGCCAATCAGGAAGCCAGGAGGTGAGCACTAGAAATGGCAAACAGGTGAGCAGGGGTGGGGCACATACCAGGCAGAGACGCAGGAGGAGACACAGTGAAAATGATGAAGGCACAGTCTAACAGGCACCAGGTGGTACAAGTCACTACAGCACCACCCCCAAACCTCCCAGGCCACGAGTTCAAGACCAGGTCGTGACACAGAGATGCTTATCTCCCAACAGTCCCTACTTAGGAGGTACAGTCCCACTTTGAATGCTAAACCCCACTTTGAATGCTCTGTCTTTCAAGGGCCAAGAGGAGGGGGAAGGCAGCGTTTCCCAGTATTGCGGGGTTTCAAGGCTTGCCTACAAGCTTGCTACAATCTTCCAACCCACCTGACAGCACTCCGGCAGCAGCTGGACCCGACGAAGGGGTGGAGCCTTGACCTGTGGGACAGCATAAAAAGGCAGGTTAGCCTACGGCAGCGCGAGGGGGAAGGCAGCGTTTCCCAGGACTGCGGGGTTTCAAGGCTTGCCTACAAGCTTGCTACAATCTTCCAACCCACCTGACAGCACTCCGGCAGCAGCTGGACCCGACGAAGGGGTGGAGCCTTGACCTGTGGGACAGCATAAAAAGGCAGGTTAGCCTACGGCAGCGCGAGGGGGAAGGCAGCGTTTCCCAGGACTGCGGGGTTTCAAGGCTTGCCTACAAGCTTGCTACAATCTTCCAACCCACCTGACAGCACTCCGGCAGCAGCTGGACCCGACGAAGGGGTGGAGCCTTGACCTGTGGGACAGCATAAAAAGGCAGGTTAGCCTACGGCAGCGCGAGGGGGAAGGCAGCGTTTCCCAGGACTGCGGGGTTTCAAGGCTTGCCTACAAGCTTGCTACAATCTTCCAACCCACCTGACAGCACTCCGGCAGCAGCTGGACCCGACGAAGGGGCGGAGCCTTGACCTGTGGGACAGCATAAAAAGGCAGGTTAGCCTACGGCAGCGCGAGGGGGAAGGCAGCGTTTCCCAGGACTGCGGGGTTTCAAGGCTTGCCTACAAGCTTGCTACAATCTTCCAACCCACCTGACAGCACTCCGGCAGCAGCTGGACCCAACGAAGGGGCGGAGCCTTGACCTGTGGGACAGCATAAAAAGGCAGGTTAGCCTACGGCAGCGCCGTAGGCGAGCGCCTATTGTGCGTGCTAAAGGGTCACGCGCAAAAGGGTGCAAGCCCTTTGGCTTGCCCTTCGGCGAGCCCCAGAGCCGGGCCAGGTCTTTTTTCTTTTTTGCCAGCTTGTTGCCAGGAAAAGAGCCCAGTCATGCAGAGAGGAGCACGGCCCCCGAGAGCCTTGAAGCAGCAAAGGCTGGAGAACTTTATGACTTTAGGGGGCACAGGTTCTGTGACTGCGACAATAACGGCTCCTATTGCCACCTCTAATTATTTCCAACCTCTGGTGGGCCCCCCTAACCTAAGCTCCACGCATTTGGATGCTTCCCCTAGAGAAAGATCGTTTCAGCAGGAGTCTGCTGAACTAGAACCCAAGAAATTGGTAATTAAGGAGGGGGAGAAGCTTGCAATTTTCCTGACAGATCATGTTCTCCTCACCGCCGAGACTCTTAAATTTATGTTTAGTAAAATGTCGCTAATCCAAGATAGGCTGGATGTCATGACAGGGCTCCTGCAGAGGAAAGATCAGGATAGGATGCCTGACCCCGGCAAGCAGATACAAGGGCCCCCCCTACCCCAGAACGAGAGCACCGGTAGAACAGCTTGGCAGGAGCATGTTCCTGCCCTACCCCCAAGCCAATTCCACTCAACCCCCCCTGAACCTCCCCCCATTGTGTGTTCAGAGACGATTGAGTCTTATGAGCAGTTGCCTTCGTCCTTAATTTTTTCTATTTCTCCCCTCCATGGCCGTAGACCCCCCATTTGGGGTTCCCCACTTGATGTAGCTGAGCATCTTAGACCTTTTTTTAAGAAGGTGGTGATTACTAGCAGAGATATCTTAACAGTAGACCACCTGATAAATTCTTCAGACAGGCAGGTTGTCCTGGTCACATTTACTTCTTTAAGACTCCCCCCGATACTTATAAAGCACAGACCTAGATTTGAGGCCCGAGCAATTGCAATTAGTCGGGTGTACCAGGTGCTTCCCAACCAGGCTAGAGGGAGGACCCAGGACCACATGGCCTTGACGCAGGAGGGTAGGGAGGAAGTGTCAGTAGTTTCTATGCAAGCCCCCATACGCTCATTTCGAGCGGCTGGGGCTAAGCCCCCCCAGACATCTGCCATTCACTCTAGCGCTAGAAGGCAGAGGTTGGTGGCAAACACTCCTTCTCATCCTTCTGGTATCGAGTCGTCTCAGGCCACCGGTCCCTCTCTACCTTTACCGGTCACACGCCCACCTCGAAGAGGTATGGGCGTGGACCCAGCCCCTGCGAAGCCGTTAGATTTGGACCCGGAGCTAGAGCCTGAATCAGAGCCGGCAGCAGCTCATGGACCCTTGGGCTCTCCCCAGGCCCAATTCCTCCACCGCCTAGAGGCATTGTACGTCCAGTTGGGGGAACTTAAGGCTGGCCCCCTCCTAACAACCCCAAAAAAGGCCCAGGCCAAATATTCCTCAAATTCTCAAGGTGCTCCAACCTCTCTGGTGGGCCATACATTGGTAACACTCCCCCCCCCTTGTCTCCCTTTGCAGGGGACAAGCATGGAAGCGGGAACAATGCTAGAGGAGGAGCATCCTCCTTCATCAGTGGACATATCCAATTTACTGGGATCCCCTTATGTAATATCAGGTAGCGACCAGGAATTCCCCTATTCTGTCCATCACTCATTGAGGAACTCCCAGGTCAGACCAGTTAGGGAGATTGCCCAGGGGAGGATGTCCTTGTCTAGCCCCTCCATAATAGCAAGACCTCTCTCTATGGAGGTGGCCTTAAGCCCACCAAGAAACTTATCGGAAGTGCGTGTTGTAAAATCTCCCCCGCTGGTAGCTAGAGTACTAAGGCAAAGACCTAAACCTCTGACCACTAATAATCAGTGACTAGAAGAAAGGACATGGGCACTGTCATCTTGGAATATTGCAGGTTGGAAATCACATTACCCTGACCCTGATTTCATTCGCTTTTTTGAAGGACAGGATATAATTTTCTTGCAAGAAACTTGGCTGACAGAACCCCCATTTGCTGGGATTTGGCGAGGGTTCAATGTTTTTTGGGCAGATGCGAGTTGCTCTGATTTGCATGGGAGACCTAGTGGAGGACTCGGTTCATTTGTCTCTACAAAAGTGGAAGTAACTGAGTGTTTGGGATCTATTAAAGCAAATTTTTTATTACTCTATTGTAAGCTCAATGATGGTCTGGAAATGTTACTCGCTAATACTTATATTCCCCCGGCTAACTCCTCCTATTACAAGCCAGAGATCTGGGCTAACATTATAGAGTTGGTCCAGGCAGCATCTGATAGATTCCCCGCTGCTCTTTTGATCTGCGGTGGAGACTTTAATGCACGCATGGGGAATCCAGCCACTATGCACCGTACTCTGGCGTTAGAGGAATCAATAGATCCCCTAGACATCCCTCCCCGCCACTCTAAAGATAATGTAGTTGGCCCAAGGAAGGCCCTTATGCAGGATCTGATGACTAATCTTGATCTCACTATTATAAACGGAAGAGCCAGAGGTGACTGGGAAGGTAATTTTACCTTCCATTCTCCTAGAGGATCTAGTGTCCTAGATCTTTTTCTAATCTCCCCAAGTATGTTTTTTGCAGTATCAAGCCTGGAGGTGGTACCCCTGTCTCTAACTAACCACTTCCCCATAAGTCTCTCCCTGACTTTTTTGCTCAAACAATCCATCTTTGAGCCGCCCGGGGACTTGCCGAAGGAGCCCGCCCCCCTGGTCCGTGCCAAATGGACTGATAGGCAGGCAACCATGGTGGCGGCTTTCCTGGATACCCCCCCTGGGAATATTTTCATAGAGAAGGCGGGGGAACAGGGAGTAAATATCATAACTTGGTATGAGTCCTTTCTAGAGGAATTGACTCCACTAATCACTATACAAAGCGATTCCCGAAAGGGGCTCCAGCCGGGAAGACCCCTCCCAGGTTGGTTTGATGGAGAATGTCGTAGGGCCAGGGCAGCTCTTCGACGTTTGGCTAGGAGACTTAAAGTAGACCCTAGTGACGCGCCAAGAAGCCAACTTTCGCTGGGCCGCAGTGAGTACCGGAGGCTATTAGTATTTAAATTACGAGCTCATAATAAAGACCAATGGGCTCGCCTTAATAGGGTGGTCACATCTGGGGATTCCCGTAAATTCTGGGCTTTCATAAGATCATCCCAGACCAGGGGCTCCAACTTGGGTGGATATAGTCTCCACCCGCAGGTTTGGCAGCATTACTATGAGACCCTTTTCTCCCATACTAGAAATGTTGGTATAGGGCCAGATATAGATACAGCCTCCGCAAGCAGATTCCAGGAATGGCCTCCAGTCACCATGGAGGAAGTGATTGAGCTTATAGCTGGACTCAAAACAGGGAAAGCCCCTGGCCCAGATTTTTTATCCCCAGAGGTGCTAAAAAGTAACCCTGTGGGGTGGGCTAAGGTACTAGCCCCTCTTTTTTCCTTTGTCAATAATACGGGTGCCCTCCCACAGGCTTGGACAACCAGTATAGTGGTCCCCATCCATAAAAAAGGGAATTTAAAACTCCCAGAGAATTATCGACCTATAAGTCTCCTCAGCGTAGTGGCTAAATTATATTCTAAGCTCTTACTGAACAGATTACAATTATGGATGGACAAGAACTCTATTATTGAGCCGGAGCAGGCAGGCTTTCGCGGGGGGATGGCTACCACCGACCATATATTTACCCTATCCTCTTTAATGACAAAATATACTTCTCACCGCAGGAAATTATTTTTGTGCTTTATAGATCTTGAGAAAGCATTTGATTCAGTTTGTAGAGAGCGCCTCTGGACAAAATTAAGATCCCTTGATATGGAACCCAGACTCTTGTATTTAATTATGAAACTACATGAGCGAAATTCGCTCCGGGTTCGTTATAACAATAACGGGGCTCTGTCGCAATCAATAAAGGTGCAAGTAGGAGTGCGACAGGGATGCCTGCTCGCCCCTGCCCTCTTTAATCTTTATTTAAATAATTCAGTGTACACCTTAAAACAATCAGATACGCACGCCCCTAAAGTAGGAGACCGTAGGATCCCACTGTTGCTCTATGCGGACGATACAGTCTTAATCTCCCAGACAAAAATTGGACTGAGGCGAGCCATGCAATCTTTTGGCGCCTACTGCCAGGCCGAATTACTATCAATTAACTTTACTAAAACGAAGGTCATGGTGGCAGGGGCCAGGGGTAACCAGAAACGTCATACTTGGTTTATCGGCCCAAATTCCATTGAACAAGTCCGGTCCTACAAATACCTGGGGGTAATATTTGCTTCTAATGGGGGCTGGAGAGAACATTTCGTGGCAGCCCAAGTACTTGCAAAAAAAACCATCCTGGCAATTCTGAGGTTCTTTCTAGGCAAAGGGGGGAAATTAGTTTTACCGGCCCTCCGCCTTTTCAGGGCTAAAGTTCTTGGTCAGCTACTATATGCATTTCCCATCTGGGGCCTCTCTTTTCTCAATTCTCTTGAACCCCTTCAAAATGATTTTTTACGACGCATACTAGGAGCTCCTAGGGGTACCCCCCAAGTTATTCTCCGAGCCGAAGCTCGGTGCCTTCCATTAAGGGCATATGCCCTCCAAGCGGTGGCTATGCTCTGGGTCAAAGCATCGCTACTCTGCCATCAAGAGGGCTCCCTTTTTTCCTTAGTACTGAGGAGCAGGTTGGGAGATCCCTGGCTACGCCAGATAAAGCAAGAAGTTGCCCTGTTGGGGTTTTCCCCTGAAGTGCTGGCTAATTTGGGCCAGGTAGCTACCAGGTCTTTGATAAAGAGACGCATCCAGGACCAAACGATCCAATTGGAGGGGGCTCTTCTGTCTGCTCAAAAGATAGCCCCCGCATATATCCCCCCCAATCCCCAGTGTTCTGATCCTTATTATCTTTTCGTTTGGGAGGAGGTTAAAGAACGCATAGCATACTTTAGATTGAGGACCAATACGTTCCCTTCGGCAATCATGGAGGGGCGATATAAGCAAACCCCATGGGCCATGCGCCTATGCCCATTATGCCACCTGAAGGCGGTGGACACAACTGAGCACGTTTTTTTTCATTGCCCTGCTCTTACAGGCCCTAGAACTAAATTCTTAAAAGGCCCCTTTTTGGACCCCCTTTTTCAACGTAATGACACTCAGAGTTTACTCGGGCCTATTGCTTCAGTACACTCCAGAGCAGTGGCAAGATTTGGTGTGGCCGCCTGGAACATCCGCCGCCCATTCTTCCCCGTCTTAAGTGGCTTGGCTTCTGGGGGGGCTTTTGTATAAGATCAAACGATAGTAGGAACAAATGTAAGGCAATCTGCCCAAGTCGGCTTCTGTTTACCATTCGGAGTTAGAACATTATGTTGATGTATATTGTATGTCGTTGTTTTTATCTTTATCTTTGTATTTATTGCAACGCAATTTGTTAAAGGGCTGTGCCCTGCAAATAAATTTCTTTATATTATTAATAAGGGCCAAGTCCCTCTTTCAGGAGAGCAACAAAAATATTCAACCCTCAGGCACCAGGAAAAGCATTTGAGATGACAATGGGTTTGGAATGCCAAGAAACAAAGGCTGCTTTTACACAAGCTCCATTGACACCAATGCAGCCCTACAACCTATATTTCTCATATGTGTCCTCTAAAGTTTGCATATCTGGCCACCCTACCTCCAATTGCCACGTTGGCAACAATAATGGCAGACTCTGCAGCTGCAGACATCTTTGTGGAGAGGACGGCAGTGAGAGGGATATCTTGGTCAAATGGTTTCATCTGGATGTAGCAGGAAGGTACTGGCACACCCTGATGCTTTGCATGCCACTCTAGGCTGTCATGACTCAGTTTCCCTGGCTTGCAGCTCTCACTAGATCAGCTCTCTCTCTAGAACTGATTTAGCCTGCAACAGGTGAACCTTCTTATCACCTTTTCAGCCACACAGTTTCCCTGCACAAACTCTTTCTCTCTAGGTTCATCTGTGTTTGTAAACACAGAATTAACCCCAAACTGTCCGGTCAATGTTAGGATTAACAATTCCACTGGACCATACTAAGTTCAGTTAAAATAAGTTTAATGAATAAAAATCATGACTAAAGCATGCAGTACAAAATTATACTCAAGAGTGCAGAAATCAAAATAACATTATCAATATTGCATTCCTATCTGTACTTGGAGTCTAACTTCGGCTTACCCTAATGAAGGTCCAAGGATATTTCAGTTCATGTCACAGTCAGCAGTGGAAAGCTTGGCCAGGTACAAGTCTTAAGGGTTTCCAATAGATCAGTCCTTCATAGCTTCTTTGGTGCAGTCTTTCTCTGGCTGATAAAATATAATTATGAAGATGAATCTCCTTCTTTGTCTTGTCTTCCCCCTTCAGTACTTTCCCAGGGTCCTTTGTTTGATTTTCCTGTCAGGTAACTCTGTGCTTTCAGTCACATCCACAGGAAAAAATCCATTCCCCCCCCCAGTCTAGATTGTAAGCTCTCGGGCAGGGACCATGTCTATCTTATTTTTTGTAAAGCGCCAGGTACATCTCTGGTGCTATATAAATGCTTATAATAATAATTTGCAACTCAATGGTCTATTGCTAGTGTCTGCAGAATTGTTAGGCTTTTTCTGATTACACAGTCGCTCAGGGTCATGAACTTAGCAGTTCTCCATTGCATGAAGCGAGTTTGTAGTTCTCAGCTTTCACATTACATACATGTTTAACCATTACATATTTCTTAGACCTGTAGTCTACATGTAGCCCAGTATCTCCTCATCACAATGATGGGATAGGTGTTTAATACAGGTCACTTATGGTGCATTGTGGAGGTATTAAATCGGTTTAGTGATGTAGTGAGAACAGTATCAAGGCAGGCTGGTTACCAAAATCTCACTAACAATCGACTTTGTTGACAGGGCTGGCCTTACCGTGGGGCGGCTACGGGCAGCCTCCCCAGTCCCTGCCCGCCACCTTGGCTGGCTGGCCTGTGGTCTCCTTGGCCTGTTTATTTTTTGGGGGGGGGCGCAGGGTCCTGCCGTCACCCACTTGGCCACACTGCCTGTCTTCTCCTCCTCCCAGCCAGCCTCCAGGGCAGCGCCACTGGCTCCTCCTCCCTCCTGTCCCCCCTCCCCTCCCTCACAGGAAGTTACATAAAGCAACTTCCTGGTAGGCTGGCACAGAGAGGGAGTGTGCAGAGTTGGAACTGGAGCGAGGCAGGCCGGGATGTGGAAAGTGCCCTGCCCCTTACAGGTGATGGGGACACTCCCCTCTGACCATCCAATTTTCAGAAGGGGGCCCCTTCTGAAAAATGGATGGGCAGAGGGGAGTGCCCCCTCTGCCTGCCCCCGAGCCCAGACCCGGGGAGCACCCCACAGACCAAGCCAGGCAGCACTTCTAGGCCCACCAGTGGCAGAAGGGGACCCCACGTTTCTTCCCTGCCCTGGGCCCCCGCCATCCCTAAGGTGGGCCCTGCTTGTTTAACTAGTTTACTTTTAAACATAGGATCATGTTCTCACTGATCCCAGACTCAGGCCAGGCTCCTGCTGCTGCTGTCCAGTCCGCCAGGAGGCTGAATAGCGCTAATCCACGGCTTGGAAGGCACTTGAGGACTACAATTCCCAGCAGCGATTGCGGTGGGGTGCCAGGAAACTACGTTTCCCATGAACCCACAGGCGGCGCGCCCTTGTGAGTGAGTGAGGCTGTAAAAGAGACGTGGCTGAGGCAGCTGCTGTGGATCACGATGGAGGCGGTGATGCTGGAGGGTGAGGAGCTTGGAGAAGGGCTACCCCATTTGGAGTCGTTGCTGCACACGCCCGACCACCTGGCTCTTCTCTCGGTGCTGGTGACGCTGCTCTTCATGGCCCTCACCCTGTGTGTGTCAGAGTGGGACCAGACTCCCCCCGGCTGCAGCTTGGCCGGGTCTTCCCCAGCTCCCCGACAGCCCTGCCCCCCTCGAACCTTACACAGCTATCCTTCTCCTGACCCTCCCCGGCACCGACACTCCCCCCGCACAACCATATCGGGTCAACCGCTCCCCGCACGAATAGGCTGCCCAGTTCGGCTCCCCGCAGCCCAGACTGCAACTACACTGCCCCCGCCCTCCTTCCAGTCTAACACCGACTCATCCTGCTTCTCTTGAGACCTCCCGCACCCCACATTGCACCAGTCTGTCTCCAACTTAACATCGACACACCGACTTCCTCCTGATACCCGTTTCTCCGCATACTGCCAGCTCTGCACTGACCTCCCCGCCTAACGCTGCCATCCTTCTCCTGACATCTCCCCGCCCCAAACTTATATTCTTTCCCTCTGGCCTTACCCTCGTTGCCCTTAGGAGTCCAAGTTTGCACTCATTGTAGGCAAGAAGCAGGAATACAGAAGAAAAGGAGCACGTTTTATTTCGAGTTATCTAAACAGTAAAAATCCTAGTATGTGTAATCAGGTTAAAGCCCAAGTTAGTTAAGCATGATGTGAGATACAGGCTTTACCTTGACAATATAGTTCATATTAACCCCAGTATGCTTGAATTAACTACTATAAATCCATACCTCTTCTATTCATAAACCTAAAGAGGTGGCCATGTCCACCACACCTGACTGTAATTGCCTGTCCACTACATCCTTTGACTCCTTGGCCTCCTTTCTTCCTGCTTCAACAAATCCTCAGTTGACAATCTCCATCCCTAACCAAAGTCTCAGATCCTTTTAATTTCCAACCTTTGCCTGGCCAGGTCCTTCTACAGTGTGTATGCCTGCTTCTACACTAAGTACTGCTTGCTGTCAGATGTATTTTTTTCTTCTCTGTCTTCTAGTTATTCTAATAGTTTTCATTTGTGCACACACTCCCCAGATTTCCATCCCTAGAATGGCTTTTTAAAAAACTGACATTCACTAATTGACATTTAATCCAGACAGGTTTAGCAAATGTTCTGTTTAAAGATGAAGAGTTTGCCTAGTGCTAGCACTGCCCTGCAAATAAGAGATTTAGACAAAGTACTTCAGATGGTGTCTGTTCATGAGTGTATGCAAGCTTTTAGGCTGCACAGGCCCTTCCTCGGGCATTTGGAAATTAGGCATTTGGTTGCTATCATATTTACCTTGTCTGAGCAATCAGTTGGGCTGGGCTGTTAAGAAAGGCCATTGGCATTTCATACTATTTAAATACAATGAGAGAAGAACAAGCAAGGTGATAACAGCATGATGTCTGCTACTTACACATTTTTAGCTAAGTAAATGTAAATGTTCAGTGATTAGCCATAACAATATAAAGAATACAAACAAAATATATAATAGAAACAAAATGGCATATAATGAAGGACAGTAAAAAGCAAACAGTAAAGATACCCTCAATATGTCAAAGCATTTAGGAGTTTTAAAAATATTTATGTGCTGGAATATTAAAAAAGCAAAAATCACTATTGACTTAACAATTAAGAAATCATTAGAGACTAGAAGAAACTCTAACTTTTGCATTATTGGGATAAATGTTTTCCCCTGGAGTAATGGTTCTAACCTTTGGGTCCCCAACTCTCCACAAAACTGGCAGTCAAAAAAGGTTTGAACTAGGGCTGCATTCCCATCTGCAGTGGCGGCAGAGGGAGCGGCGAGGGAAGACACAGTAGTGGGGAGGAGCCGGCTGACAGGAAGAGAGCTGGTGTGAACGGGGATCTGCCGTGGCTTCTCTTGCACGTGTCAAGGCAAGATTTTGCGCCCTGCATGCGCGAGAGAAACCGCAGCAGACCCCCTTTCACACCAGCTCTCTTCCTGTCAGTTGACTCCTCCCCGCTGCCACATCTTCCCTCGCCGCTCCCTCTGCTGCTGCCGCCGCTGCAGATGAAAATACAACCTTGATCTTTGACCTGCCCGGATCCACATGGACACAGGTGAGTCGAACAATTGAAATCGGGCTAGAGTGTACAACCTCTGTAATAGGGGACTAATTGGACTAAATAGCTTTCTAAGATAGGGGTCACCTTAAGAATCTAATACTATGGGGCTAGCTTTGACTGGTGGCTTATACACATTTTGAGAATGCCTTAGAAAGCCCAAACTTTTGTTTAGTCCAATGAAGTTCTGAATTTTAGTTCCCAGACATCTTTTTTCAAGGTGTTGTACAGGTTCCCTTTCAAGCAGTGCTGGCCTTACCACAGGGTGTAGGAGCCCCACTCTGTCCCAAAGGGTCCCCAAACATGACTTACCTTTAGGGCCCTGTGGACAGTGCCCCCAAGAAGAAGGGATCACCAGGAGCACCACTTTTTTAAATTGCCCTGGACACTACAAATTATAAGGTTGGCCCTGCTTTCAGGGCAAAAACTGAGAGAGCAGAAGTGGGGTGGTTGTTCTGGGTAAAGAAATCTCCCAACTTCCTTGCTGTAAACCTTTTTCCTGTGCAAGCTCATTTGCTTTCAAAAGGATTGTTTGGTTTTATCAACATAGTTTTCATTGGGGCATTTAGTGCACTGAATGAAGTAGCACCAGCATTGCCTGCTGTGATTGGTATATGTACATCCCTTGTATTTTGAATGGTTTTCCCTGANGAACTGAACGGACGAAACGAACGCAGCCGAACCGAATGGCCGAACTCGAACCACGATCTGTTCGCCCATCCCTAGAGAGTCCCGTGAGCCGTTTCTGTTGCCCTGGACCCTTTCCCCGTGGACCTTTGCACCTCCCTTCACGGATCTTCCCAGCCTCCTTGGGTGAAAGTTCGGGTGACTGGGTCCCCTTCCCCTGATTACAGCTCTGCGCCCTATGATGATAGGGGTCTGAAATCCTCGTGCGAAAGCACATGGAGAGACCCATACACTATCCTGACGGGCATTTTTCCCCCTTGCAGCGTGAGCAAAGTTTCCTTGAGTGATAGAGGTGTGAGTGGGTGGCTCCCTTTCTTCCCTTACCCCCCCTCCCACTGACAGATTCACTGGCCTTCGCCACCCCCACATCCCTCCTTATGGATTTGGCCAGGAGACAGGGAAACTAGTACACGCAGTACAGACTTTAGCCATGCAGATTAAGGATCTGCAGCATCAACATACAGAGTTAGCAGCCACAGTGGCCCAGCAACAGGTGGTCGCTCCTCCTGTGGCAGTAGCATTGGCCCCCCCGGTCCACTGCCGGCAGCAGTGGAGGTGGGTGGGCCGGCGACTGTGGCTGTGACTGCACTTGCCCTCCCACCGGGGCCGAATCCCCCGACGATCTGTCGGGAGGTGCGGGGACCCAGCTAGACAAATTCCAGGGAGATCGCAAGGCATGTCGAGAATAACTAGCCCTTTGTGATCTCACCTTTACCACACAGGCAGCCATGTACGACACCGATGCCTTGAAGGTCGCCTTTGTGATTGGCAACTTAGGGGGGATGGCCCTGGAATGGGCCACAAACTTGCTAACCAGCAAAAGCCCCCTTTTGACAGATTATGAGGGCTTTATCCGAGAATTTTATTTTTGTTTGACCACTCCCACTGCCGTCGAGATGCAGAAGCAGCCATATTGTCCCTACGGCAGGGGCACATGCCCCTTTTACAGTATATCATGCATTTTCAACAGCTTGCCCTGGAGCTACAATGGTCAGAAAATGCCCTTTGGGTCCACTTCCATAAGGGACTAGCGGACGAACTAAAGGACCAGTTGGCATGTATTGCTCTTCCGGACACCTGGGCTAAGGTGGCTACCTTGGCATTACAGATTGAGGCGCAATTGGTCAAATGACGCAGAGAAAAACAACAGGACAATAGAAGCTTCCCAGCAAGACTGATGCCCATACAGTCCTTCAGCTCTGATGTAGCGGGACACTCCCAATCGGACCTCGAGCCAATGCAGCCTCTCGAGGGCCTCTTTTGGCAGAAGAGCAAGGCCGCCGCTGTCGCTCCCGAGCATGTTTTTATTGTGGCCAGTCAGGCCATTTTATCCAGGAATGTCCTGCATTTCCACCTACCCAACGCCAAGTGGGAAATGTCAAGGGTCGGGACAAGCAGGGGACTACCCGACCATAAACAGCGCACCTTCTTTGGTGCAGCTTCCCCTCCAGTAGCGAGTGCCCTTCACTCTAGCCATCACACCACACTGCTCGTTGGTGGTGTGGGCCTTGTTGGACTCAGGGGTCTCGGCAAATTTCATAGACACTACTCTTGTACAAGATCACACCCTGCTGACCCGGCTCAAGGAACACCCTGAGACAGTTCACACAATCAACGTGTCACCTCTTGTCTCCAGTCCAGTCATTCAACAAACTACCCCGCTGCTCTGCATCATAGGACGCCATCAGGAGTCCCTTGTTTTTGATGTGGTCTGCACCCTCTTTTTCTTGTCGTATTGGGTCTTCCGTGGCTGATGCTACACGAGCCACAGATCCAGTGGACCCAATGGCAACTTTTCTTCACGTCTCCCTATTGCATTCAGAACTGTCTAATTTCTGCACCCCCCGGATCCCCTCAGACAGCGCTTGGTGTGATGGCAGCAGAATCGGGCCCATCGCTTCCCAAGGAATATAAAGATTTCCAAGAGGTTTTCAGCAATTCACAGGCTGCCCAGTTACTGCCGCACCTTCTCTACGACTGTCCCATAGATCTACTCCCAGGAAAGGAACTCCCTTTTGGGTGTATCTATGCCCTTTCAAACCCTGAACTGGCAGAGCTTTGGACATACCTTGATGAGGCATTACAGAATGGGTTCATCAGACATTCCACGTCCCCTGCCGGGGCCCCCATTTTCTTCATACCTAAAAAGGATGGGGGCCTACGATCCTGCATTGACTATCAGGGTCTAAATAGCATGATGATTAAAAAATGATATCCATTGCCATTGATCCCAGAACTCTTGAACCGGCTCCAAGGGGCTAGACTTTTCACTAAATTAGACCTCTGGGGAGCCTATAATTTGCTATGGGTTCATCAAGGAGATGAATGGAAGACAGCATTTCGTATTCGCTATGGACATTTTGAATATCTAGTTATGCCATTTGGCCTGGCAAACGCTCCGGCCACCTTCCAACATTTTATTAGCGATATCTTTTGGGACATTCTAGACACCTTTGTAATTGCATATTTGGACGATATCTTGATATTTTTCACAAATTATGAACAGTATGTTCAGCAAGTTTTACAGCGACTCCAACAGCATAACTTATACTGCAAACAAGAGAAGTGTGCATTTCACTTAACCACGATTGAATTTTTGGGCGTTGTCATTAGCCCAGCTGGGATCCAGATGGACCAGAAGAAGATCCAGGCCATTCAACAATGGCCTCCCCCTAAAACAGTCAAGGCCCTCCAGCGCTTTCTGGGTAGTATTAATTACTATCGTCAATATGTTCCCCACTATGTGGAAGTAATGACACCCTTAACGCAGTTATTTAAAAAGAATCACCCGTATAACAAGAACAAGAACATAGTTTTCAGTTTTTAAAGGAAGCTTTCATAAAGGCTCCTCTCCTGAAACACCCATACTTTCACAAGCCTTTTTATGTCGAGGTGGATGCATCCAGTATAGCTATGAAAGCAGTCCTACTCCAACAGACAGTAGGGGAAAGGCCCCTTCCATGTGCATACTACTCCTGCCAATTATCCTCGGCAGAGAGGAACTATACCATCTTCGATCGAGAACTTTTAGCCATCAAGATTGCTTTTGAAACGTGGCGGCATTATTTGGAAGGGGCTCCTCAACCCATTACAGTGACTACCGACCATAAAACCTTAACCTTTCTACAAACCGCCCAGATTGCCAACCCTCGACATGCCCGCTGGGCCCTTTTCTTTTCTCGGTTTACATTCACCATTCAATACCGCCCAGGCAAGATGAATCTCCTGGCAGGTGCCCTTTCCAGGTATTACGAAGGAAAAGAAACAGAAAAAAGTCCCCGCGGCCCCATCTTGGAGCCGCGCATTTTTGTGGCCACACTCCCATGGCTAGCCCAACTGCAGCAAGCCTCCTTATGGGAAATACCACTCTCTATGGATTCCTCCTATACCAAGGAAAACGGACTCATAAAGAAGGACCACCAGGTAAGGTAGTAGTGCCCTCCTCCTGTCAAGCCCAGATACTCTCGGCGCATCATGATGCCCCACTGGCTGGACATCCGGGGGTAGCTCGAACCTTGACCCTTCTGCAGCGACAGTTCTGGTGGCCAACTATGACAAGAGATGTTCAGCAATATGTCCATAGGTGTACTACTTGTGCTCATACAAAGATCCCTCGACAAGCCCCAGTTGGCTTATTACAACTCTCTCCTATTCCTGCAGGTCCGTAGCAAAGGATAGGACTTCACTTCATAGTGGAACTACCCCCCTCCCGGGAATACGACACTGTTTTTGTTATTGTAGAACATTTTTCAAAACTAGCACACTTTGTCACATGTAAAGGCCTCCCGACTGCATAGCGTACTGCTCTTCTATTCATAAGACATGTTGTAAAACTCCACAGATGACCAACAGAGATTATAAGTGATCGCGGAACACAATTTGTGTCTCACTTCTGGGTGGCTCTTTTTAAGGCCCTTCAAATACAATTAAAGTCCACCACGGCCTATCACCCACAAGTCAATGGACAAGTGGAACGAGTCAATCAAAATCTTGAGCAATACCTCCAGTGTTACATAGATTATCTCCAGGATGACTGGTATACCTGGCTACCCATGGCCGAGCTTGCATATAACAATGCACCAAATGCTTCCCTTGGTAATTCACCTTTCTATATTACATATGGCTACCATCCTCAAATGACATTTCCGATCCTTCCAGCACTCACAGTTCCAGCTGCCGGAGCCCTGGTTCAGCAACTACAGCAAATACATGCCCTCGCCAAAACTATGCTTGAAAAAGCAGGACAACAATACAAGTTGTACGCGGATCGCCATCAACGGCCAGCCCCTCAGCTCCAGCCTGGAGAGTTAGTATGGCTCGATCGACGACAGTATCCCTCCAAGAGACCGTCTGTGAATCTCGATCATAGATATATCTGGCCATTTCCACTTATTTGGCAGGTCAACGATGTCACATATACCTTGCAATTGCCCCCTTGGCTACGTATTCATCCGACCTTTCATGTCTCTCTCCTGAAACCAGCAGCACGGACCTCTCTACCAGAGGCATCCACTACTGAGACGGACATCGCACTGACGGGCCCAGATTATGAAATTGGTGCCATTTTAGACGCAAAGATGTATTGGGGCCATTTACATTATCTTATTGATTGGCGAAGGTTCGGCCCCGAGGAACGCTCCTGGGAGCCTGCGGCCAACCTCACCTTTCTTCGTCAATTTCATCACCAACACCCTGACAAACCATGCCCAACCTTTGGGCAGGGGGGCCTCAAAGGGGGGTACTGTCAGCCACAGCCGCAGCCGCCACCGCTTCTCGGCACGGCGACTTTCCCCTGTGCACAGAGGGCCCTCCCCCCCCGGCCGTACAGGCCAATGAGGCACCGCTCCCAGCGCCGCCGCCCC
>QEPC01008345.1:1383736-1402826 GCA_003113815.1 Sphenodon punctatus | reverse complement strand
TACAAGCAGCAAGATTCAATGCCTTGCCAACCCAGATTTGGGTGGGAAGACTCGCTAAGGTTCCGCTTGCCCAGAGGCTCTGTCCCTTCGACCATCTTGAGGTAGAAACAACTGACCACGTATTACTTAGGTGTCATTTGTACGACCAACTGCGGGTGGACCTCCTAGGGCATTTTCTTGAAAGGTATCCTGGCTGGTCGGATGTTAGGTATACGGAATTTTTTCTGGCAGATGTATCCCAGGAAATTACACGTCCCGTGGCAAAATTTTTGGTTCTGGCATTTGTAAGGCATCAGCAATTTATGGATTTTAAACTTCCCATGTCCCCCCCAGCAATAGTGTGGGATAGGGATGCCTTGTGTTAGGTTTTATAAAGGTCATTTTTGTTATCCTTGGTTTTTTTTATTGTGGGGGTCTTTTGGAATTTTGGGTGATTTATAAACTTATATCTTATAGTCTATATTGTAATGTATTATGTAATATGTTCAATGTATTGTTATGTTTGTATTTTGTTTAGCAATGGCCTATGGCCACGCTCAATAAACATAGTAATTATTATTATTATTAGGGATATTAACGAGGCGCAGACTGAACTTAGATTTCAGAAGATGGATAAGAGATTGGATGGGATGTCAGATATGATTTTTCAAATGAAGGTTCTAGTAGGAAGTCTTTGGATAGAGTTCTCCAATGCCTTACGAGATAACTCTAATGAGAAGATCCATAGGGGAACCCAATCAGAGATCTTGCAAGCCACTAAATCTCTGCAGACCATCATTTTGTCTGAGCCTGTACGGGGAATATGTTTATCCCCCAAATCTCCTAAATCCACAAGTAGTAGTCTAACCATACAAAAATCACAACAGATTCTATCTACGAAGGACTCTATGCAGAGAGGAAGGGCCACTGATTTTCTGGCCAATTCTCTAGTAGCGGAAATGATATCCCAAATCAAATCAAATCAAATCATTTATTTGTGTGGCCTTAGGCCATTGCCAACATACACAAACACACAAAAATCATCAAAATATAAAAATCCAGATTAAATAAATAATATATTGAATAATTAAATTATCATCATAAAGGCAACCGAGGGGGGGATCTGCGCATGCGTCAGAGCGGCTAGCTGGGACCCGTCTGAGCTCCGCACCCCCAGCTCTAAAATATACCGGCATACAAGTTAAAAAAGAAAAAAAAAACGAGACAGCTCACCGATGGCAGGGAAGAGCAAGAACAAACAAAAAATCTTGCAGAGCAACGCGCTGGAGTGCTTTTGCCAGAAGAAGTCCAGCGCGGGGCCTGGTGAAGCGGAGAGCGGAGGAAGCAGGAAGAAAATGGCAGTGGCAGCAGCAGAGCGCGATTCTGAGGAGAAGCAGGCCTCATCGGAGTCAGACTGGGAGGAAGGTGAGCAGAGATCCTTACATAAGCTACTGCTGGAAATTAGAAAAGAACTCAAAGCAGAAATGAGAAACATCCAGCTCTCAGTGGAAGAAGGGAATAAAAAACTGGAAAGAGTGGCAAGGAGGATAGAGGTGGCTGAGGGCAGGATCTCCTCATTAGAAGAACACTCCAGCACAGTGATAGATCAGCTAGACAAGCTGAGAAAGGAGGCTGACTTTCTCCAAAGAAAGTGTGAGAATTTAGAGAACAGATCTCGCAGGGGAAATCTTCGCATTAATGGAATAAAGGAAACAAACAGTGCAGAGAAGATCCATGAAATAATAAGGGAAATGTTGAAAGAAAACTTCCCAGAGGATGCAGCCCTGCACGAGGCTGAAATTGACAGGGCCCACAGAACAGGGCACCCTAGGTAAAAAGACAATGACTTGCCACGCACTATAATAGTTAAATTTGCCAAATATCATATGAAAGAGGAGATTTTAAGGAAAGCAAGACTTAAAAGGAGCCTTACATACCAGCAGCAGGCAGTGAAGATTTCCCCTGACTATGCTGCAGAGACCATCAAGAAAAGAATGAAGTGGAACAAATACTTTGGGACCTTAATAGAAAGAAATATGAAACCACAGTTAATCTTCTCCGCAAAAGTGATGATTACGCACAAAGGGAGCAGGAAGAATTTTACATGCATAGAGGATTTGGAAGCGTATGTGATGGTCATTCCTGCAGTCACAGGGAGGCAGGCAGAAGCGCTGTAAGTAGCCTAGATGCAGTGTCAAATCCTCAAGCAGCAGTGTTGGGAAGTAAAAATATTTAGGAGGAATGAACAGGTAAACAAATGAAAATGTGGGACTGAAGGCATCTTGGGTTACAATTGTTATAAATATTATAATTGTTGAATTATTTTATTAGAGTAAAAGCAGTTACATGGTTAGCTGGTTAGCAAAATTGAAGTTAAAAAGTATGCAAAGAGCTGGGGGAGAGAGCTGGGAGGGACACACGTATGTGTGCCAGAATCAGACGAAGAAGGGTTCCAGCAGATCCTCAGAGGAGGGACACAAGCATGGGTCCTGGCCACAGAAAAAGGTGGCAGAAAAAGGGAAAATACAAGCAGGGGTGGGGAGAGGTGGGGAAAAGAATTAAAGGTACACAAAGGATACACAACGAAATTAGAGGCAGTTCCACAAAACAGGGGTAATGCAAGGGAAGAAATGAAGACAGATTTCATAAAGGGGAGTGAGGCGGATAGGACGGTCAATGGTAAAGAATTGAGTGAATTAAAAGGATATGATGGAGGAAGTTAAGACACTAACACTGAATGTAAGAGGGCTCAACTCCCCACGTAAAAGAAAAAGAGTAAGGAATTTAATAGAAGAACAGGAAGCAGGAATATTCTTTTTGCAAGAGACACATCTTCTGAGTAAAGATGTGAAAAGATTCGCCAATGCCAAAATGGGAGAGTTATTCTCCTCCTGTGCAAAGACAAAGAAAGCAAGAGTTATTATTGGTTTTAGTAAAAACAAAGCTTTTGTAACAGAGAAAGTTATTACTGATAAGGAGGGCAGATTCCTATGTGTGATAGGAAGTTTAGAAGGGAAACTGATGACGCTTGTCAATCTATATGCCCCCAATGAGTGGAGACTTGAATATTTTGAAACATTTCTCAAAAAGGTGGCAAAGGTGGCTAAAGGCTGGGTAATTATACAGGGGGATCTTAATATCACCCTAATGCAATGGGATCACTCCAGTCGAAAAGAGCCTAGAGCAGAACACAAAAAAATTGCAAAACTAATAGAATCATTTGGTTGGACAGATCTGTGGAGGCAGGTCAATGGGTCAGAGTGTGATTACACATTCTATTCAGCCAAATATAAGTTATACTCAATTAGATTATGTACTAACAGATAAAACGGAAGCACACAGATGCCAAAAATGTATTATTATTCCAACAGTTCTGTCTGACCACAATGCGGTGGTAACTACCTTTAGAAATGCAGGGAGGGGCATTAATAGGAATGTTAATTGGCAGATGAACAGGAATATTATTAGCAAAGAGTCAAACAGAAAGCAGATACAGGGAGAACTAGAGGAATATTTCAAGCTGAATACTAATTTGGTCCAATCCCTGGCAACTCTCTGGGAGGCTGCCAAAGCGGTAATCAGGGGAAGATTAATTGCCCTGCAAGCAAAGATTTTAAAAGACAAGAGGAAGCTAGTGAAAGAAACATATGCAAAGCTACAGAAACTAGAGGCCCAAAATAAAATAGCACCCTCCCCTCTATTAAAACAAGAGATAATAAAGAACAGAGAAATTATCAATATTTCAGAACTTGAGAGAATAAAAAATCAATTACAAAAAATCAGATGCCACTTCTATGAGACAAATAATAAAGCGGGCAGGACTTTAGCAAGGCTAGTTAGAAGTAAACAGAGGAAGGCATATATTCAGGCGATCCAAAATGCAGTGTGAGAGGTACAGACAATTCACACAGTCAGGAGGCCTTTGTGGAATTCTACAAGGGCATTTACAGCTCACAGACACAGGAGAGTACAAAAATTGCATCCTTTTTAGAGAACATACAACTACCTTAAACTAAACGAAGCACAGGACTCATTCCTGAATGTACCAATTTCAGAACAAGAGGTGAAGGATGCGATAGCAACCTCAAAAAGGAATAAAGCCGGGGGCCCTAATGGATTCCCTAATGAATTCTATAAGGCCTTTGTGCCAGTTTTGACACCTCACCTTACAGAGGTATTTAAAGTCTTTTATAAGGCTTTGATTACCCTAATACACAAGCCAGGAAAGCAGGCAGATCAATGTGGCAGCTACCGGCCTATCTCTCTGCTAAATTCTGACTTTAAATTGCTCTCCAAAATTCTTGCCACTAGGCTTAGGGTGTTATCGGGGAAGCTAATCCATAAAAATCAGTCAAGATTTATACCTGGCAGGCAGGGAAAAGATAACATTAGGAAAACTATTAATATAATATATGCGCTACAGAACCAAAAGACCCCTGCCATGATCATCTCTGCTGATGCAGAGAAGGCCTTTGATTTTGTGGAACCAGACTGCCTGTTCATGGTATTAGAAAAAATGGGGTTCGAGGGAAACTTTCTGAGCTGGATAAGGGTGATTTACAAAAATCCGCAATCAAGATTAATGGTAATTTCTCAGAATACTTCCAGATTCAGAGAGGAACCAGACAGGGGTGCCCGCTGTCACCTCTGCTCTTTAATCTGGTATTGGAGGTGCTTGCGAGTGCGATAAGACAAAACAGCAAGATTACAGGAATTCAGATTGGGAATCATACAGAGAAACACTCACTATACGCAGATGACCTGCTCATTTACTTAGCGGAACCTGAGAAATCTCTGCCAAAACTTCTCAAAGTAATAGATCAGTTTGGGGAAATCTCGGGGTATAAAATTAACAAAGGAAAATCCTTTGCTTTGACTTTCGGCCACAGTAGAGAGAATGAAGAGAAGCTTAACAAAATATCCCCATTTCCTATTGCAAAATCAGGAATCAAGTATCTGGGAGTCACAATCACCAAAAATTTTAAGGATCTATATGTAACTAACTTCATTCCACTAATTCAGAAACTAAGGGATGAGGTCAAACCGTGGAAAAACTTAATGGTATCCTTGCTGGGGAAAGTCAATCTGTATAAAATGATCATACTACCAAAGATCTTGTACAGATTTATGACCTTACCTACTCATATCCCAAACTCCTTTTACAGGTTGAACGATCTATTGATGAGGGAAATAATTTGGAATGGAAAGAAGCCAAGAATAAAAAAACTAGCTTTAAGTCATCCTCAAGAAAGGGGAGGGATCAATCTACCAGATCTAAAACTTTACCATATGGCGGCATCCCTAAATGCATTACCTGACTGGTACAGGGAGACAGAAGTCCCGGAATGGGTGAGCCTAGAAAGGGAACTACTCCAGGTTGATTCCCTGAAAGACCTTATAGTGGACAGAGGCTTCATCAGGAGATAACATAGATTGGAACACCCCTTTGCGGGCACGCTAAAAAAATATTGGGCTAAAATGCAAAAAAAGCTGAGAATGACAGTTGGTTTCTCTCCATATACAACAATAGCTCCTATGCAAGCCAGAGAACAGCACCTGGCCTCTACTTTGAGAAATATGCTAAAATTAAAGGGCATGAACAGAATGCAGCAACTGTTTAAAGGGGGGAAGTTTGTGACACACAAAAGGCTGGAGGAAATACTCCAAGTCACTGTGGACCCCTTTCAATACTTACAACTACAACGTTTTGGGACATGCCCACAAAACAGAGAAAGCTTTAGTAGGGAGCCTTTTAAACTAGAGGAAATACTTTTTAAGCAGACAAAAACAGCAGGGAGAGTAGGGAAGATTTATAAGGAACTTAAGAACCTATTATATGACCACTCAATAGCATACTTAAGAAACTGGAGTAAAGACCTAAACACTGAAATAGGGGAACAAGAAAAGAAAAAGATCTGGCAGCATATGAATTCATGTGCACACTCACTAGAGGTGAAGGAAGACCAGATTAAGCTGGTTCTAAGATTTTATCTGACCCCAACAAGACTCAGTCATGGGACTCCTAATGAGAAAGGTCTTTGCTCGAGAGGTTGCGGGGAAAGAGGCGACTACAGACACTGTTGGTGGAATTGCAGCAGGGTTCAGGTCTTTTGGGGCAGGGTCTGGAAAATGGTAAATAAGATAGCGGGGGAGGTAATCCTGTTTAAACTGGAGACGGCACTGTTGGGTCTATACCCGGAAATAAGAAACAAACAGTCTTACCAAGGATCCTGTATGGTAATGTTTTTAGTCGTGTTAAATATAATTGCCAGGCATTGGAAAGGAGCTGAGGAGATCTCTATGCCAGAATGGGCTAATAGGCTGTGGTACATGTTTACAATGGAGAAGCTACACCATAGTCTGCATGATAAAGCCCAAGATTGCGAGAGAACGTGGGCCCCAATTATTAAGGTGTTAGAAGGAGAGGAGTTGGAAAAAGAAGAATACGGGACTCTATTTGGTTCCTAATGTAGCAAATGAGCTGTTTATATCCAGGACAGGTTTTCTTTTAAACAGGCATAAAAAAGAGTGGGACGGATGCCAAGAGGAAGTGAAGAATGGCCTTACCAAGGCGAAGATTTCAAAGAGAGCACAGCCAGACGGAACATTGTGGACAGTTGTACCTAAAGTGATGTTATTCTTTTTGTTACCTTATTGTTGTATAAATGTATGTACAAGGAAATTGAAATGTCAAAATAAACATTTGAAAACTTTAAAAATAAATAAATAAATAAAGGCAACCGAGCTTCACAGAAATTACATGTCTCCATTACTGTCCATCGTCTCCCGGGCCAATACTGCTAATAACTAACTCAGGGGCTTACTGGGGCCCTTGCTTGAAGAAACTGGAGCCTCAAATTTAAGGCAGTCATTAAAAACTTCATAATATTGTATGTTATTTCAAGAGAGGTATTGCTTAAGGCTATTGCTAACACAAGACTCGGTTCTGCCTGGAAACCTCTCTAACATACTGGAGAGAAATTTCTCACATAAACAATCATATAAGTGACAGCCAAAAAGAATATGCTGGCTAGACTCAGTAATCTCTGCATATCAAAAGGGCACAGATGGTCACTATACCCGATACCACAGAAGTGACCCTCTAGAACATTGGTAGGCAAAGAGTTTAAACGGGCACATAGGAAGAGCTGTTTTTCCCTAAACGAAGGGGGAGAGGCCAAATATTTAGCCATCTTCCGCAGCTCCAGGACCCATGTGTTATAGCTGAGCAGATGAGGAGAATTTCTGATTTTGGCTAAGTCCTCCTGCCTGTCAATGGGTGAAAACAGACATGATGCTAATGCATAAATAACCACCAAGGGTGGTTAAAGGGCGGTTAGCGTCATGTCTGTTTTCACCCAATATCACCCAATCTCAGTGCAATCACCGCTCTAGCTACTGTTAAGGTTTTCCTGGCTAAATAATTTCCCATGAAACCCAGCTGATTCAAGCACTTATCAATGGCTCTTGACCATTCATTTACAAGAGAATCCTCAAACATAAACTTAACTAGACCATTATTTAGAGACTTATGCATCTGGAGCCAGAATTTAAAAGGAAAGCTCCCAAGCTACTGATGACCAGCTTCTCAATCCAAGCTCGAGTTTGATAGCTGCAGCAGGAGTGCCATTTGGAATTTTTAATAAACATGGAGTGAAACAGGTTTGCAAACGGTTTAGATTTTTAACAACTAGGGGGGCCCAGATTTCAGCTCCATATAAGAAAGACGACCTTACCTTACTGTTAAACACCTCAACAACCAGGTCTATATTCTTCCTACCTGTTCCTGAGAAGAATCCCAAAATAGCCTGCAAAACTCCCTTAGCTGCTAAAGATGCCTTCTGATGGTGGTCGTTCCAATTACCACGGGCATGGAAATGCATTCCCAGATACTTAAAAGACTTAAGCTGCTTCAGGTTCTGACCATCTATATTCCAATTATAAGTCCTCCGACTATTGGAAAAAACTACTATTTTAGATTTATCGTAGTTTATGACCAGACCGTTACTGCCACAATAGTCTGAGAAGGCCTTCAGTTGCCTGATTAAACCAATACAGGTTTGAGAAAGCACTGCCAAGTCATCAGCATACAAAAGAGCTCCTATTACTTTGGAGGCCAATTTTTTTGGGGGGGAAATTCTTTTGAGCCAGGATGGCAATTACATCATTCATGAAAAAATTAAATAATGATGGGGCTAAAACGCAGCCTTGTCTGACTCCATGAGCTATCTCAATATCCACCGTAATATGGTCTTCACTATCAAATTTAACCGACACTGAAGAATCTTTATAAAGACTCTGAATAAGAAACAATAACCTTCTGTCAATTGACGACCCTTCCCGTTTCTCCCAAAGGAGCTTCCTACTAACCGAATCAAAAGCAGCCCTCAGATCGAGAAAGGCTACAAACAGTTTCCCATTTGCAGTCCGATACTTTTCAGTCCAGATGGTAAAGAATTAAACATTGCTCGACTGTTGAACGTCCCTTCTGGAATCCGGCTTGTTCAAGGTCGATTATTTTATTATCATACATCCACAGAATAAGCGTATTTAAAAGAAACTAAGCGTAGATCTTACTTACAATAATGAGGAGGCTAATAGGCCTATAATTTGCAGGGTTAGAGCGCGCACCTTTCTTGAAAATGGGAATAATTATTGCTTTGCCCCAACCCAATGGAAGTTTCCCAGACTTGTTTATGGTGGTGAAAAGAGTGGCCAAAACCGGAATCCACCAATCTAAGTGTGCTTTAATTAATTCAATTTGAACCACGTCAGGGCCCGGAGCCTTGTTGTTTCTAAAGGTCTCTATAATTTGGATAAGCTCCAGCTCACTTACCGGTGGCCAATCCGGCATCTGATCACTCTCTGGCTCAAAAGGAGTAGATTTACCGACTTCCTCCAGGTTAGCAAGCTTTGGAGCAAAAAATTCCTCCCAAGACTGAGGGGGTATCAGAAAAGAACTGGCACTCCTCTCTTTCTTCATGGAGCTGTTCATCAAAAACCAAAAAGTCCTTGCATCTTTGGAATGACTACCTTCAAGGAGTGTGAGCCATCTTTTCTTTATAAAGAGGCGTTTCTTCTATCTAATCAGCTCTTTATATTCGCTTCTTAGAGAGAAATATTGGTCAGGGAGATGAGAACTAAACCCTCACGATATTCCCGATAGGAAGATCGAACTTTGTCACGGGCCAATCTACAATCTTGATTGAACCAAGGTTTGTTTGTAAACTTAAATTTCCCCCTCTTAGCCCTAAACTGTGAAGCTGCAGCAATATGTTGTTGGATCCGCAAGGTAAAGGAATTGAAGGCATCTAGAACAGCCTGGTCCCTGAGCCTCCCAACCATAGTGGTGAAAAAGCTGGTACCAATCTCGTCATTCAATATAGCCTCCAAAGAACCGGCCAACTTCTGGTTCCATTTGACTGGGCAATAATGGGCCCTGGAGGCTGAATCTAATGAAGGTACAACCAAAGAGGTCAACCCCCTCCTAGGGAGGTCAAAAAAGAGTGAGAGCGGTAGGTGGTCGCTAACTATACACGAATCTACCAAAAAATGTCTCACAAAATTCAAACCATTTGACGAGACCACCACATAATCAACAACGCTGGAGCCCTGCGGCCCAACAAAAGTAAATTCTCCCAACGGGTCATTAAAGCCTGTGCCATTAAGTATATGAAGATTTAAAGAGGCAACTAAATTTGCAAATCTAATGCCGGCAGAATTTATTTTTTTGTCCTTGGACGCCCTAGAATTTAATTTAGCTGAGGGAGCAAAAGAAGAGAAATCACAATGAATTGTGAGCGAGTCATCTTCTGGGCCCACTCTGGCATTAAAATCCCCTGTTATAATAAAGAGAGCCTTAGGGAATTTGACCAACAATTTGGAGATCTCCTTTTCCAGACTGAACCAAATATTAACATTAAAGGACCCTGCGTTGCAAGGCGGGACATACACAGTAAAAAAGATGATCAAATAATCTTCAAGCCTTAGAACTACCCCTAATGCGAAGGGTGGCAAATTTATTTCTAATATCAATTTGAAATCAAGGCTTTCAGATATAAAACACCTTAAGCCCCTACTGGGGCGACCTTTAGCTTTAACAGATATGGCAGGGAGACAAAATGTCTTAAAGTGCTCTAAGTCCAGCATGCCTTTGGCTCAAGTTTCCTACATAAGAATAACATGGAATTTCTTAATATAAGAGATGAAATCAGCATTTCCCCTATGGGAATGCCACCCTGATGAGTTCCATGAACATACTGACAGAACAGCTGGATCATATAATTTCTGACGTCAAGCAGAGGCTGGACTTCCCACCCCAGTACACATTGCTAAATTCTGATCCATGGATTGAAGTTAGGGGTTTACCCTGCGTGGTCAACCACCTAAAATATCATTATTTAGAGCCCTACTGGGCTCTAATGTTGGATATTCTAGGGGCTGCCTGGGTTCCTTGGCCGGGGATAGGGGAGTTGTAGACAAGAGAGGGACCTCCACGTCCAGCATGTTAACTTTCATGGGCGTGTAAATTAATGGGAGGTCTGGAGCCATGGTCAGATTTAATAATCTCTCATTTATTGGCATTGCAGAATTGGTCCTTTACCTGAACCTGGAATTAGTCATTTGGCCTAATGTCTCTCTCGAATTAGAATAATGAAAATTATGGCTACGCCCTGACAAAGCCCAGCTATTAGCCAAACTTTGAGTCAAAGATAACCGGTAAGAGTTGTCATACACTTTCCCCAGCTGGACACCCTGGAGAAAAATAGATCTGTTTGAGCCAACAGTTTAGCAACCAGCTTTGATGACCGAAAATAAACAATTAAATGCTGACAGTAAGGAGCAGTTGGGAGAAGTTGGAAAAAACCAATGTGCTTAATAGGTACCAAATGACTAGTGATAGCAGAAAGGTGATGCTGGATGTCATATTTTGATTGCCATTGAGGGAAAAGGCCATTAGGCAGAGGGGAAATCTTAAAAGCCACAGCTTTATCATTATATCTGGGCAACCCCCTTTGCATGGTACTACTAGATAAACCAAGATGCTCATTGGGCCTACTAAAGGTCCTCCTAACAGGTCCCTGAGTACTTGTGCATGAAATAGTATTATCCGCAACAGCCTGCTGTGCAAAGATTTCCCTCCTGGGAGATACAATCGGATCTGCCTCGATCCAGGTCTGAATTTCTGTATTAGCTTTTCACCTTCTATATTCTGCAATAAAGTCCTTAACAGACTCCCATTGGACTTTCTGGGATTGCAACAAACGCGTGATAGTATCTAATTGAGCAATCAATTGCTTGATCAGGTCTCCTATCAGGAAACATTGATTTCCCAGAAGCCCCAGGTCTGCATTATCAGAGAATTGGAGGCTACCCCTGGAAGAACGTTCTTCCCTGCTTAAAATTAGAAGTTCCTGTGAACTAATCGAGGGGGTAGGATGCTTACTATAAATGGTTTCTCCTTTTCCTGAAAGGGGAATCTCTGCTAAAGGGGGAGGGTTCGCTAAAGATGGAGGTTGACTCTGTTCCTCCCCCTTTAGATCTGCCTGCTGAGAGATTACAAATGAATCTAATTTTAATTGTTTTGCCTGGGAGAAATCTGCAGAAGCAGCTGCTGCCTGGCGTCTACGCTTCCTAGACATTATAGCCAAGGGGCAATCTCAAAAAATCACTTACAAAATGGCAGTAAATATATCAGTTAAAAAAGGAAAACACCAGAAAAATCAACTAAACCAAAGGGCCCCAATCACCCAGACAGGGAAGTGGCTTGCCTTACAAATCCAGGCAGACCATACTAAGCCCCAAAGGGCGATTAGTCCATTGTTCCACCACTCCTCACAAAGACAATAACACCACCACAAACCCTTCCATAGGGCTTATAGTATAATATTATCCCTCCCCTATCTAGGAGTAACAGTCAGGGCACTGAGTCCTGACTAAGTAAAATAAACTAAACACAATAAAATAAAATAATAAAAAAAGAAAGAAAAGGAATTCCTTCAAAGGGAAATGGGAAGCTGAAAGTTCAGTGCAAAAACTGGTAAGGGAGGCTAAATTTGAGCTAGCCCTGTTTACTAAACCAAGTACCAGCAAATAAAACTCATCTAGCTGAGCAAAGCACTAGGAGCCCCAGGCCCCGCTGTCGTCTAAGGCATGATGCCTTTCGGTGCGCACCAACAGTGTGGCCGTAGGCGCTGTGGTAGACTAATAGCCCTGGGAGCGGAAGTGATCAGATGGGAATCCCGGCGGGGCTATCCTCACAGCTGCAACTCCTCCAGTCAAACCTGTCACCAAACACAGGCACACAGTAATCAGTCCCAGTGCAAGGCCCACAGGTTCTCAAAGGCTCCACTAGCTGGCAGGTGCAGGCAGCGGGGTTCCCGGCGTCCCTGCCGCTTGGTGCCGCTCTCCCTCTCCCCTTCTTGTCAGCAGTGTCGATATCCCAAATAGAAACTCAACCGAATAGTCAGGAGAAGGGAGGGGATAGGCAGATCATCCCCCTTTAGAATTTGGCTGGAAGATACTAGGAAGAGATGGGCCCCCACTTTTACCTTCAATTTTAAGGAAAATGGGTCATTTAATTGCCTTTTAGGGGGCTCTGAACAATGTCCACACAGATTAATATATTTAATCAAGTTTATGAATCTGAATTTAGCCCAGGAGGATTTTTTCTCCTTTCGCTCACTCTGCAATAGACATCGGTTTCTACACTGGGAAATTACTTTTTCCCATATCAGTACTGTAGAACAGATATGGGGAGCTCGTAGAAACTTAAAATCCTCAGGCATTTTTATCCAGAGAGTAGAAAATACCCTCACTAGGGCCATATTATGTGGTAGCAGGGTTTATAAGGAAGAAAATGAGCTTATGAATTCAGCTGAAGAAGACCAGAGAGTTATGCACATGGAGAAGGAAAACATTCTGAAGACCTCCATAATTCTGTCCCTGGAGAGTTTTTCTAAAATAGAGGATGCAGTCGATGTATGGGTACTTAAAGATATAACAGGGCAGCCAGAGGAATTGGACGCGCTATGGACCTGTTTAAATGAGAGAGAGAGAGTAGTTTCTTTAGAAAGTGTGGGACAAGATCTGTAAATGTTCCCCCTGCGGGACCCATGGATCTGGTTAACTGACTACAGTTAGAAGATCCCCCATCAATTCCACTGATCTCATGGAATATAGAAGAATTAAAGGATAAGTTGAAGGATTGGTTTGAATAACTAAAAAGATATCAAATCATATGTCTCCAGGAAAATTGGTTGGGCAAGGATGAGGATAGTTCCCTGGAAACTTTAGGATACCAGTCATTTGTAAAATCTGGAAAGCGGGTAAAGAATAGGGGTAGATATTCTGCGGGAATTGCAACTGTGTTTTCACCTGAGCTGCAAGGCGCTCTTAAGATCTTGCCCACCGCTACTGAGGATGTATTGGCTGTGGTCTGGTGTAACAGGCAAGATAAAGTTTTTGTGATTCTGAATACCTATGTCTCGCCCAAATTTTCCCATTTTATAATGGGAATATTTGGAAATTACTTGATTACCTCTTGGAATAGATTGAGTCTAGTTATCCAGCAGCTAATCTTATCTGGGTGTGAGATTTAAATGCAAGGGTTGGTATCCAAGAGGCCATATATTATGAAGAGTTACAGCTAGAGCTAGAGCTAGTGTAGTTCCATCTAGAGTATCCAAAGACTTGAAAGTAAATGAAGCAGAGGTACATCTGATGGAACTTCTGGGGTGCCATAACCTTATAATTTACAATGGCTGTACTGAAGGCGATTTATTTGGTGATTTTACCTATGAATCGAAAATGGGTGCAAGTGTTATAGATTTTCTGATAATTTCAATTTTTGATCTCTCGGTTGTTGCCAAATTTAAGGTTGGTACAAGAACAGAGAGTTTCCATGATCCTTTAATAGTAGATACAGTGAAGGAACTGCCCCTGTATACCCAGAGAAGCTTGCCCTTGGTAAGTCCAGATAGGAGGCCCAGGATTCAACAACTCAAATGGTCACCAGAAATTTATATGAAAGTGACAAAGTTGCTATTTAGTCCAGATCTAGCTGCCCTGAGACACGAAATAATAAAAAATGAGCTGGATGAAACTACCCTAAAGAAATATGAGGAAATGTTGACAGTTAGCTATAAGGCTAGAGCGTGTGACACCTACTTTTCAACTAGATGGTATGATGAGGAGTGCAGGCAACTAAGCAAAGTGTCATCACAGTTGCCTTAAGAGAAGTTGGAAAATATATACATTTCCCAATATGTGGGGAAAATATATTCAGGCAAAAAAGTCATACAGAAAGACACTGATAGATAAGAAGGATAATTATCAACATAGAATATGGGCAGATCTTCAGATAGCAGCTATAATGCAGGACTCTTCAAAATTGTGGAAACCTATAAATGGAGCCCTCAAAAATAGGGGGTCTCATTCAGTTCCCCATATCAGTGAAGAAAAATGGGTTCATTACTATGGAAAAAAAATTGCAAGTACCTTTAACAAACAATGCAAAGGTGAGGGTGGTCCTCCTCTATGGAGCCGAACTACGGAAGCTGCTTAGCAATGTGCCGCTAAGTAAGATCCAGTTTGGATTCCTGCAAAGACTTTTGAGAGCACGGAGGGGTACCCCGGCAGCTGTGGTGAGGCTGAAAGTAGGACAACAAGACTGGGATACAGTGGCGTGGGAGCTAGTGATAAAATTTTGGTTCCATAATTTGAAAGCTGGCCAGAATGAAGGGTTCCTGTATGCCCTTGTGAGTAGGGATGGGTATAGGGATGCATGGTCTGCTAAGGTCAAAGACTTCTTGAGGAGTCTGGGGTTTCCCCTGGAATATATCAGTGGGAAACACCCTGACTGTGTCCTTAAAGGAAGTCCTCTCCTGTATCAAGGATATTGCTAGGCAGAGAGACCGGGTAGTTATTAACAAGACTCGTCACCTGCGTGACTATTGGCTCTGGGAACCGGTGGTAGGGTGTATGGCACCTTACCTGCTCTTGTCACTTTCATCGAGGGCAAAACATTTATTCCTGTGTGCTAGACTCAATGCCCTCCCCTCAAGGGTATATGAGGGTAGGATGGAGGGTCTTTTATCTGTAGAAAGGTTATGCCCCTTCGATGGAGTTGCTATCGAAACTGTACAGCATATGTTTTTTGATTGTCATCTGTACGATGGTATATGAGATAAGTATCTGCAACCATTATTTCAAAGGTACCTGGGTAGATCGTCTTATGGTTTACTGATTTACGCCTTGACCAATTTTGATTATTTACAGCCCGTGGGTAAATTTCTTGTATGTATGATAGCAGCTAGACAGGAGTTTTTGGAATACAGGAGTATAGATAGTAAGGATTTGTTGCTGGCTAGCTAATGCTATTGGTACTTTAAGTTTTATTTAATGCTCTTTATAGGACTTATATCTTTCTTCAGATTCTCCCTTTGCTGGGAAATTTGCATGTACCTGGAAATTCTGTATTGCATTGTATGTAATACATTATTTAAATAGTTTTAATAAAAGTTGTTGTAGTGTATTTCTTGTTACGAGCTTTGTTTGACCTGTCCAATATTTTTTTATCCCTTTGTGCTGAAGTTCTTGCTGGCAGGTGGCAGACTCTCATACAGATTGTCGATCCCTTCCAGCAGCACCTCCCACCTTATGTAGCATAGTTATGAACCCAAAGATGTGCTGTGTCAGCAGCAGGGTCTCAACTAGCAGAACGCCCCCCAGGAGGTGCAGGGCTTGCGTTTGTGTGGGTAGGTGTGACAGAGAGAAAGAGAGAGAGGCTCCTCGGCCGCAGGCAGCAGGAGCTGGTAGTCGGAGGGGCTTTTAGTTTCAGCAGCCAACTTCAGCGGGCATCCGGGGTGGGTGCAGAGGAATAGGCCTTTTGGGGAGGGGAGGCAGGCTGGCGTGTGGGCACCGGGCTTCTGGATGCAATGGAATGGAATGCAGCCCCCAGTGACTGGAATGATGGTCCCATAATCTTGTTGATGGTCCCTGGGACAGGCAAGCATGACTGAAGCAGGGATAGTGGAATGACAGCCTAAAGCCTATGGGGCACACTTCATTTGATCAGGCGGTAGGTGGTAGCAGGGCAGCAGGTACAGGGACGCACACAGGCAGGCAGGCAGGCAGGCAGATATACTATGTTGTGGGTTATATTCCATCTCATTGCGGTAGGTTTGCTGTGTACTGGATGTGGGCAATGGACATTAATGGGCGCATGAGCACAGATGGGAGTTCTTCCTGGTTCTGGCAGGTGGCAGGCAGGATATACCTACCTCTCCCCGTCTAACCCAAGGGAGATGACCCTTGTTCTAGCTGGGAACCTCTCTTTCTCTGGCCATATAGTGGGGATGACAGCATGGGTGGGATCGTGTCTGTCTCTCCTTCAAGCAGTAGGTGGACTTTCTCTCTCTCTTATTTCTCTTTCTCTTTCTCTCAGCAGCAACCTGGGTAGGCAGACAGGCACCTTGGCATGAGAGGCAGGAAGGGGGGCTGAGGCATGCTCTGAGGTTGACGGTAACCTGGGGTACAGAACACTTGGCACAGACACAGCATATAGGTCTGGCAGCAGCAGCTGTTTCTTTATGCCATGACATCATGGCACAGTCAGCATATAGGCCTGGCCTGGGGGCCATTGGCACTGGAAGAAGTAGACATTGGTGGCATTGGGGCCGGAATCTGATTCCTCTCCGAAATGGGAACACATAAGAACACCAAATAAATATCATGCATTTATGATGATGCCTCTAATCCTCCCTTTTTTTTTTTAAACACACACACAAAAGTCACCCACACAACAAACACCAACTCTCACCAACCACCCAAAAACACAGCACAGCCAAACCCAACACAAGCACAGCCAAAACACACAAAACTAACAACCATCAAGTCAAACACACACTCACTTGCCACACAGCTCCGCACGCACTCAAATTTTCGGTTTCTGGCACGATTACGGCTTCCGGAGCTCTTGCATTATTTTTTCGGTCGAATGGCCAAACCCGAACCGAACGGCTGAACCCGAACTTCGTGAACCACCTGAACTCGAACGCACAACGCGACCAAACCGAACGGCCGAACTGGAACCGCAATCTGTTAGCCCATTCCTACCAATCGCAGACTGCCAAGCCAGTGGTCTCAGGAAAAGAGGGATGGTGATTGGGCAGGCTGGGTGCTAGTCCAAGCCTCTCTCCACCCCTGGGGCCAGGAAGTCTGCTCCTCAGCTGTCCCCCTTCTCCCTGGGTCCACCAGTCCATGTTTTTCCCACACAAACGTGGCCAAACTGTTCGGGGGTTTCCATGTTAAGTTCAGGCATTCGGTTCGGGCATCCGAACTGGCTGAATTTGGGCTGAACTCTGAACGTCCGAACTGTGTTTGCACAACCCTAGACAGGACACAGTCCATGCTAGCTCCCCCGCCCCCTCCTGACAAAAAATTCAATTCCACCCCATTACAGAGATTCTTGGGACTCGCTATTTGGCTGACACTTCCTCACCTCCATGATGCAGGTGACAGTGACTTTGCACTTGAAGTTCAAGTTCAAGTTAGTTTATTAGATGTGGGCTTTCACCATGGCCAACATACAGACTAAGAAATAAAAAACAATTAAAAATATCCACAAATTTGTGAACTCTGTGAAAATAGATAAAACGAGTTATATACATTTATACAACAAAATGGGCTCAAAAGCCTAACCTAAGTTCAGGGGTTTCAGAAACCAAATCCCAGAAATTATTTTACCGTTAGAGCATTCAGAACCTAACCTAACTGGGAGGCAATATTAAAAATTGCTTGAGTTCTTGTTTATACAGATCTACATGAATAAGTGCATTTATATTAAAATATCCGACTTCCTGGCCTCAGGGGCGGAGATAATATTTTTTAGGGAAGAGCGAACGCGGTTTGGAAGTTTGGAGTTTGGCCCAAACTCGGCCTGTTCGCACCAAGAAACAGCCACTCCAGCCCCAGGACCCACCGTCAGGGTTCTGGGGCCTATGTTACTGGCAGGGAGGACTGTGACCAATATCCAGAAGCTGCCACTCTAGCCCCAGGACCCACCGTCATGGGGCTGGGGCCATCATTCCTTGCACAGAGGCATGTCATTCCACCGGCACCACACCAAGAAACAGCCCCTCCAGCCCCAGGACCCAGCATCGGGGTTCTGGGGCCAAGTTACAGGCAGGGAGGGCTGTGGCCAGTATGTATCTAGAAGCTGCCACTCTAGCCTCAGGACCCACCATCATGGGTCTGGGGCCATCATTCCTCACACAGAGAGCCTTTTTCGAACGCCCGAACCGAACCAAAGACGACCGAACCGAACGGCTGAACCTGAACACCGCGAACGGACCGAACGGACGAATGGAACAGGTGGACCGAACCCGAACCGCGATCTGTTCACCCATCCCTACCATTTTTCAAAGCTGAAATATACATCAAAATCTGATCTGTTGTAATAGTTAGTGATAGAGTAAGTGCATCGTCCTCAGTGCTAAGAGGTGGACAGAGATCATCAATCTCAATTTGTTTTCAAATTCAAATTCAACTTTATTGTACTGAGCCAACATCTAAAAACAATAACATACAATGCAATACAGAATTTCCAGGTACATGCAAATTCCCCAGCAAAGGGAGACTCTGAAGAAAGATATAAGTCCTATAAAGAGCATTAAATAAAACTTAAAGTACCAATAGCATTAGCTAGCCAGCAACAAATCCTTACTATCTATACTCCTGTATTCCAAAAACTCCTGTCTAGCTGCTATCATACATACAAGAAATTTACCCACGGGCTGTAAATAATCAAAATTGGTCAAGGCGTAAATCAGTAAACCATAAGACGATCTACCCAGGTACCTTTGAAATAATGGTTGCAGATACTTATCTCATATACCATCGTACAGATGACAATCAAAAAACATATGCTGTACAGTTTCGACAGCAACTCCATCGAAGGGGCATAACCTTTATAATATATATTATATTATTTATCTAATATTATATATATATAATATTAGATAAAAAAATTAAATAAAAAAAAATTATTTTCCTATATATATATATATATATATATATATATATATATATATATATATATATATATATA
>QEPC01008345.1:1362417-1373245 GCA_003113815.1 Sphenodon punctatus | reverse complement strand
CACTACAGTGAAAGAGACCGGAGGGTAGACCGTGTCCCCTGTCTCTCTCCTATGTTGGTTTGCAGAACCTGCAGTGTGTGTATTCCCTGGTGATACACACTTGACTGGGCGAGTTGTTGTGGGGCTAAGACTGTTTGCTGCAAACCTGCTGTTACCATGCACCTGGGCTGATGTCTCCCTAGCTCTCATAAAAGAAAGTTGCTGTACAGGTGGCTAAGGCCGTTTGTGGGCTTGTTTGGGGCCAGAGGTGTGGAGGGTTTTGTTTCTGCTTTAAGGTTGTTTAAAACTGGTTTTAAGCTGGCTGGGATGCAGCAGGGTTATGGGAGGCAGGGTTGGGATGGAGAAAGGTGTTATAATTCCTCAGGGAGAGGGGGAGTTGTGGGTAGTGGGAGTCAGGGGAAGGGAGTACCCTGGCCCTCCTGTGAGGGGGGCATGGGTAAGGGGGAAGAGGGTGGAAGGGAGTGATTGGTTTCCAAAACTCTCTGGGGACATACCCACTGACCTTGACAGCTTCTCTGTCAATGACCTGGTCACCTTATCGAATGGGAACTTGACTATGGCCATTGAAACAGTTGCACTCAGGCATCTGCTCCCACTGCTTCGTTAGCACAGATCCCCCTGGAATACAGGGCCCTGAGGTGGTTGAAGCAGGAGGGTAGGTGGTTAGAGCGCAGGTGGCAGTTGACTCGCACTGAAGCTATCTGATTACGGCATAGGTCGTTTTAGAAGGACTATGTTGTTGCTGTGATGACAGCAAAGAGAGCTTTTTTTTCTGCTGTCATAGTGTCTGCAAAGTCTCATCTGGCGGAGCTGTTCCAGGTGGTGAGGGGCCTGATAAATCCGGCTTGTCTCCACCAGGAAATAGAGTAATCTAATGCCTGTTGTGATGTTTTTATAAATTACTTTGCAGATAAAATCACTCATATTCATGACAATTTGGCTGCTGCCATTTCAGCTGCAGAATCGGAGTTTGAGGTTATGGAGGCTCAGTCTTGTCCTGTTTATTTGGATCAGTTTCAATTGGTATCACTCACTGATGCAGGGGAGATGACTGGGACGATGATAACAACCAGTTGTGAATTAGGTCCTTGCCCACCCTGACTTGTGAAAGCCACCTGGGAGACGCTGTGACCATTGTTGGCTGGGTTGTCAAAGGCTTCCCATGGGAGGGGAGGGTGTTGGACACCCTTAAAACTGTGGTGGTCCAGCCTCTGCTTAAGAAACCATCCTTGGATGCTGATTCCCCAGTCAGCTATCAACCTGTCTCTAATCTTCCCTTTATAGGGAAGGCTATTGAATGGGTGGCTGCCTGACAGCTCCAGGCTCACCTCCATGCTATCAGATTCCTGGACCCATTTCGGTCAGGCTTTTGTCCTGGGTATGGCACAGAGACTGCGTTTGTGGGTTTGGTTAATGATCTGCATCTTGAGATGGACAAGGGAAATTCTACCCTGTTGATCTTGTTAGACCTTTCATCAGTCTTTGATACAGTTGATGTTGACATGACTGCGGGACCTGGGACTGCTCTTGAGTGGTTCTATTCTTTCATGTCAGGGAGGTCCCAGCAGGTAGTGATAGGGGATTGTTTGTCATCCCCTTGGGACCTCTCACAGGGTTCCATTCTGTCTTCCCTCTTGTTCAATGTGTATCTGAGGCTGGAGGGTGAGATCATTCAGAGGTTTAGGGTGAGATGCCATCAATACACTGATGACACTCAGCTCTACCTCTTTTTTTTTCTTCTGATCCAGGTCCCACAGTCTTGGTACTTACCTAATGCCTGGCTGATGTCTGAAACTGGATGAGGGTGAGCTGATTGAAGTTGAATCTTGACAAGACAGAAGTGATGTAGGTTGGCCAACCTTGTGACTTGGAGGTGATTGGGACTCCTCTATTGATGGAGTCTGGCCCCCTCTGGTCAGTCAGGTCTACAGCCTTGGAGTGCTTTGGATCCTTCACTGTGCCTGGAGTATCAGGTTGTGGTGGTAGCCAGGAGTACTTTTTACAAACTCCATCTGGTGAGGAGGCTGTGGCCTTTTCTCACCAACTTGGATTTGGCCGCTATCATCCATGCTTTCATCACCTCAAGATTATCTAATTGCAATGCGCTCTACATGGGGCTGCCATTGATGACTGTTCAGAAGCTGCAGCTGGTGCAGAGCGTGGTGGCTCGGTTCCTTTCGAGGATTAGTTGCCGAGAGCACATTACACTGGTTCTCCAAAGTCTGCACTGGCTACCTATAGCTTTCCAGGCACAATTCAAGGTGCTGTTTTTGACTTTTAAAGCCCTAAATGATCTGGGCTCCTTATATCTAAGAGACTGCATGTCCTACCGTGTTCCATTGTGGCCCCTATGGTTGGCAACACCCTCTTGCAGGTTCCATCGGCTACCCTTGTCTGTGGCAGGTCAGGTGCAAGGGAGGCCATTCACCCTTCCTCTTTCACCTCCCCTAGAGTTGTCCTTCTATTTGTATACAGCATCCAGTCACATACAAAAGTCCCAAACAGCTCCATCCAGCACTGAGCTGCAATGAGCTCAGAGGCAGAATCATAGAATGTCAGAGCTGGAAGCGTCCGCAAGGGTCATCTGTAGCAATGCAGAACATTTCCTTGCCATCTTCTTAGTGACAGCCCGTTAGATATTTAACTACTCTACTTAAAGAATGCAGCAGCTACTCTAGTGCACTAGCCAAGACAGGTGTGAAACCCCACAGCTAAATTATAGGGGCACAAAGCTGCTCTCTCGTCTGTCCTCCCCAAATCTTCTTTCCTGTTTGTTCCTCCTAATTATTTGTGGTTCCTCCTCCCTCTGGCAGGTGCGGTTGCAACTCGGGGACACCGCTGGTCAGGAAAGGTTCTGAAGCTTGATCCCCAGCTACATTCGAGACTCCACAGTGGCCATGGTGGTCTACAACATCACAAGTGAGTTAAGTTTTGAGTCTGGCTATCCAGGAAAGAGTATTTCACACAGATGCACCCACTGTGGCCACTTTCCTTTCAGTGAGAACGAGTCCAGTGACACTGCTTACTCCCTCCAGCATGATACACTGTGCCATCATATGCAGCTGTGAGACACAATGCACGGTGAGAGCAGAAGGAAGGACCTCACATCACAAATGCACCGAGACGTGTTAGGCTGTGGGTTCTGTATTATACCAGTGTATCCCCACTGACATCCAAGTGTTACTGCTCACTGCAACAGGATACAGGGACCTTGTAGCCTTCAGGAACAATTGACCTGTGAACCCCTGACCTACTGCCCATGCACCACAGTTGACAGTCTTGAAGGGGTTTAAATTAATAATTGATAGACTCTGTTAGTTTCTCTCACTAGCCATTTACTGAAAAGAGGAAGGCTGACCTTGGGTGAAACCAAATATAACAAACACCTGCTATGGCCCACCTGGGCTGGGGATTCACTGTCACATCAGTTCTTGGGCCACCTGATGTTGGCCCGCTGTTGCTCTGCCCCAGGTAGGTAGCTGACATGGATGTGGTCCCCCCGATGATCCAGGGTCCTCAGCTTGGGCCAAGGGCTGCCTAGGTGGTCCATAGCAGGCCCACACATCTGTTCACACTGCCATCTCTGCTGTGGTGTGAGGGCCAACATTGTTGGCTGCCATGGCTGCCTGTTATTGTGCTGGAGGCACACTGGAAGCTGGGGAGCACTCACTTGCCAGCCTGGTCAAGCACAAGTCAGTTCGGTGCTGCTCCCTGACCTCGCTCCCACCACCAAGCGTGTAGCCAGTGTGCCGGCTGTACATTTGGTTTCACCCTTTGTGGTTAGTTTATGAGACTAGGACTACTTATGAGTAGGCTTCAATTGCCTGGCTCTGCCTGTGTGACCTCAGGTAAGTTGTTTAATCTTGTCAGACCTCAAAAGCCCATCTGTGAAACAGTGGGTAATGTCACAGTCACTCCTCCCAAACATCCAGCTTCCAGGAAGTTCATATGATGGTGTGGTATTGGGTCTGCAGAGGGCAGTTCCCCGCTTAACTTTCATCCCAGGAAAATAAGCAAAGTTCCAACCTGGGAAGGATGGGAAAGGGAGTGTTCCCTCCTCCCCCTGCTCTCCACTCCCCTGCAGCTTTTACACCCATAATGATCCTTTATTTCTTTTCCCCTTGGCTTTGCCTCTTTGGGCTATCTGCTCTGTCTCTCACTGGGCTTGGAAGATAGGGATGGGTACAACACCTAGCCCTATGGGGGCTGGCCATGGGGCTCTCAAAATACCGCCACATTATGAAACCTGTTAAAACTGAAAAACCCAAATACTGTGTGCTCAGAATTCCCAGTATTAGTTGTTGGGTGTTTTGTTTTTAAACAACTCTCTACCCCAACTTTTTTTTAAAACAAAATTTAAATGTTTATTTTCATCTTACTTTTTCTTGAAGGAAAATGTCCTATTTTTCTATTCAGCTCTAATTGTGAAGCACCCCAATTCCCTGCGACTAGGATTTGCCTCACTCTATTTGATAGCTTTCCCAGATTATCACCATGGATATAAGAATAAGGGGGTGAAAGGGGTGAATCAGAGAGGACACAACCCCCAACCAAACTTGGGGCACTGACCTTAATTTTGTCCCCATGGAAATTCCAGGTCCCATGCCACTTGGCTCCCCCCTCGCATGTGAATTTTCTGGAAGCTGGATAAGAGGACAGAGCCACTGACATTCTGAGGGAAGAACTGGGGAGTGGGTGAGGTAATAAAGGGGAGCTACTTCCCTCCCCATTGTTTATGTACTGAATCTTGTAGAATCTTGCTTATTCAATGAGTCTAGTAAAAGACTTTAGGGAGGCCTAGGAGATGCGTGTGTGATTCACAGATAGCCATTGTGTGCGTTCTGGGGTTTACTTGTTTTGGTGAAGAGGTAGCTGAGTGTGCTGAGTGAAACAAGGTGGTTATGGGACATTTCATTGGCAAGCAGTGGGACTCTTATATCAAGTGGCTTGGCTGTGGAGAGCCAGGTGCTTCCCTTGTATAACTCCGCTGCTTTTACACGTTTTATGTTAACGACTTGCAGTGCTACATTGCCACTACACGGTGCCCATTCATGGCAAGTGTTAAGGTGATTGTGTGCCCCTCTTTTCAGAGCAAGCAAATAAACAGTGCCTCACAACTTCACTCCCCAGAAGCAGTGTGGCAGGGGAACTGGTGTTGCTCCTGTGCCCCAACAGCCACTGGACATCCACAAGCTGGTGTGCATAAAGATAGGTACATGACCCACTATGTGTTCAGGACAGCCATGTTGATAATCAAGGTGGGTGAGGCAGATGACAATGGGCACCTTTAGACACAATAGAAATGAGTGCCTGGATGTGTGTTGACACCATTGTTTAGCTATGCATATGTCCCTGTGTTTGCTGCGTTGTTGTATTACTTGCACAATTACATCTATCGGTGCTTACTTAAACACTGGATGTCAGCAGTGACGCACAGTCTGCCACAGCTTCCCTGGATGATATTCCATCATGCGCTGTCCTCTCCCCTCAGTAAAAAGCTTGATATCCCATGATGCACTTCTCCCTCTCCTCGCTATACAGTGCTGTCACTTTTAAATCCCAAGATTCTTGACATAGCTCAGTACATTCTCACAAAGGGATTCCCTGGTTCCATGTGAAAGATAAAAGAGCACATTGACAGGGGCCAGGGTGAAATTATGGGGAGTGGGGGAGCTGTAAATGAGTGCACACAGGGACAGAGTCGTGTAGAATGAAGCCATGTTTGAGGGTCCTGGCCGTTCCCGTGGAGACTGTGGATTGAACGGGGAGGGGAAGGGAGCACAGCCCGACTGTCCCTGCTGCGAGGAGGAGGCAGAGAGGAGAGTGAGACTGATGTGGCTTCAGTTTTGCAGAATTGACAAGACAAACCAAAGCTGTGCTGTGTATTGAACTCTATGATCATTCACCAGAAGTAATGGCAAACACACTAACACATACTTAGACGTAACGAGAGACAGAATGATGGAAAACACACTTCTGCCCATAGGCAATGTGTCAGGGGGGATGGGGGGCACATGCCCCCCCCCCAATTTTGGCCCCACTCCCACATACTAGCAGCCTTTTCCCTGTTCTTTCCCCCTCTGGCGGCTGTACCTGCATGGAGGAGGACAGAGGACTCATTCCTCTAGCCAGAACAGTCCTTCTCCTTCCCTTCTCACAGAGTGCTGGAAGGGGAGGGGCCGAGGGAGGCAGTGCGAGTGACACACTTCCTCCTCCCTTGAGCGCAGGAACAGGCAGTGTGGTGACAGCATGTTTTTATTTTATTTTATTATTTTACAAAAAATGTCTATCCCGCACCCTCCTGCACCTCGGCAGCTCAGGGTGGCGAACAACATAAAACATAACAAAATCATCTAAAATTACAATATATAAAATATATAAAATGGGCACATAAAATATCAGCTAGCAAATATTTGCCTGCCTGCCTGCCTATCCCTTAGGGGAGCCATGATATCAAAATTTTCCATAAAGGGCATGGTCACACAGAAAAGGGAGAAGCAAAGAGTCTTTTCTGCCTGCTTCTGATGTGGACACATGTCCTTAAGAGCATCATGATGCTCCAAGGGGACATGTCATGTCAGAAAACTAGGAGGAGAACCTGTTTACTCCATCCCTTTATTATGTACCCCATGGTCCTCCCTGCTAAACATTATAATGGTGCCCTTGGTCCATTTAGCCCAGCATCCTGTCTCTGACAGCAGTCAGCTTTGGTCATTTTAGAGAAATGCACAATACATCATAATAGGGTGATCCAGTTCCTGCTACTCACTCCTAGTCCCCAGCAGTCAGGGTCTTCCCCCCTGACAAAAGAAAACACTAATGAATGTGAGTCCTGCAATGGCAAGGGGGTAGATGAGATACACCTTTTCCATTTTTCGCTGCTGTAATTCAGTAGGCAAGTGGGGAAAAAGTGGATGTGATGTATCTGTGGATTTGGAGAAAGTGGAAAGGGGGCTGATTATGCACCCCCTTCTCCTGGTGTTTTATTAAAATTGTGTTATAGTGGCCTAGGAGTAGTTAGCGGAGGTTTTCCTACCTTATTAAGAGAACATGTGTGGTGCAAGGATAGAGTTTGATGAGTGGGCTGTACAAAAAAGGGAGGGAAGACCTAATTGGTAGGGAAATTGGATTATTCAGGACACTCCCATCTCTTCCACAGTCTAGGTCCTTAACCACTGAACTCTCTACTTTGTGGCAAGGAAGGGGAAATGGCCTTGCTTTTTCTTTGCAGAAGTATTTCAAATTAGATGTCTTGATAATTAAATGCTTTAAGAAATAAAAATTGCCAGCAGGATATTAACACATTTGTAATAAGAAAATTCAGTTCTCTCTCAGCCATTGTGAAACCGGTTAAAAATGAAGAAATAAATGTCGAGAGTTTGTGCCGTCTGTCTTCCAGCCACTTTTGCAGAATGTCGCCACTCCATGTTTGCAGCTTAAACATATTTTATTATAGCCAAAATTACTCTCCTCCCCACCAACCCAGCTACAAAAATAGATCTCAGTAAAACATCCTTTCCTACAAATTCTCAGAAATGTATGAACATGTAAAGTAGATTGGGGTAGAGAGCTGAGATTGGTGTCTGCACAAAAGTTCATTGTGTACAATAACTATAAAGAAGAAAGGGGGGGGGAGGGAACCAAAATGGGACAGTTTACAAATGCTGGCACACCTAAAGCCCGGATGGGAATCAGCAGCCCGCTGTAGTCCAGTTCCAGCCTGTGCCTGCCTGTTTCCATCCCCCAGAGGCTTCCCCATGCTGTCATGCACTTTGGTCCCCCATGCCACTTTGTCCCATGCCACTCTGTCCCACAGAGCTCTGCAGCGGCATGGATCCAGCCCCCAGCAGGGTAAAGGCTCTCCACCCCGATCTAAAGGGTGGCTTCTTTACACAGAAATCTGGACATATCTTAAGCATATCTATGGTCCTGCAGTCCTGAAAAGTGTCTTCAAAAATCATACACTATATTCCATATTTTACAACATGTAAGTGGGAAAAAATGCTTTAAAATACTTTTTGAAGTTGCCACCTGCCCTGTAGCTTGATATTTTGTAAATAATTGTGGTACTATTATGTAGGCTAGCATTAAATGTGTCCACAATTGAAGGCTCCAACAGTTCCCTTCTGAATCTACCAGAATCCAGTAGCTTGTACTGTAAGTTACAGGGTCTTGCTAGTGTCTCTGCGCAGTCTGTATTTTTATGTTTGGGGGTGGGGGGAGATGCCAGCTTTGCCAGTTTGGGGTTTGTGTGCCCCTGCGCAGTCTGCATTTTTATGGTTGGGTGGTGGTGCCATCTTTGCCTTGCCATGTGGTTTGGAATGCTTGGTTTTACATTCACACGAGTTATGCAAATCAGGGGTGGAACTATGCAAGTCAGGGGTGGGACTATGTAGATTAGTGTGGGTGGAACTATGCAAATTAAGGGTGGGGTATTCAGATTTCACACACACCCCTTCCCAGTTCAACAGTCACCAGTCACCTCTGCTTCTGCTGCCTGTGACTCTTCCAGTCAGCAAACAGGTGGCCGGAAGCTGCCTCGGCGGTTTTGGTAGGCCCTGCTTGTAGTGACTTAAGGAATGGGATTCTGTCAGGCTTAGGTCCCCAGAATGCAATAGCTGCCTTCAGTGATATTGTGGGACAGCTGGCGCCTCTTTTATCCCAGACCAGTGACAGAAGGAAGGCTGCTGGCAGGATGCAGGGCCAATGCCAGTGTTGGTTCGATGCAGAGTGCAGGTCAGCCAAAGTCAAATTAAGAGCGTGCTATTTTTCATTGGCAGGAAGCTGGACATGGGCTTCCCAGGATTATTATGCCCTTTTACGACATCAGTATAAAGCACTGTTGCGCCTTAAGAAGTCTGCCTATTGGGAGTCCCTGTGGGGGCGGATGGTGGCAGCTGCAGAGAGCGGCCAATCCAAGATCTTTTGGGGTATTATAAATGGGGTTATCAAATCTGTTAGGCCCGAGGTGAGGTGTTCTGTCCCTCACAACTCTTGGGAACCTTGCTATCACTCCATCTTCCCGTCGCCCCAGAATTTGGGTGAGATTTTTAGCTTTCCATCTGATCTCCCCAATTGGGAACCCGTCTCCCCAGAACTTGTTGCTCAGATGATAGCTAATCTGAAGCCTAACAAGGCCCCTGGCTCGGATTTTATACCGGCAGAACTTCTGAAGACGCAAGTTACCTGGTGGGCTGCCCGGTTGGCTGCACTCTTCTCCCATATAAATGCCTGTGGCTCTATGCCCAGGGGATTGGGGGATGCCATTATAGTGCCCATTTATAAGGGCGGTTCCTGCCTTTGTCCAGGGAACTACAGGCCAATTAGCCTTTTGAGCACTATAGCCAAGCTTTATGCTAAGCAGTTGCTAGTGCGTTTAGAAAACTGGCTGTCAGCGGAATCTTTTATCCACCCAGAGCAGATTGGGCTCCAGGCCCAGAGGTCTACGGTTGAGCACTGTTTAACTCTGGCCCATTTGGTCGGGAAATATACGAGGGGCCACCAGAGGCTTTTTTGTGCCTTTGGGGACTTCAGAGGGGCATTCGATTCGGTAGATAGAATGCTCCTCTGGGAGAAACATAGAAGGTCCTCCATCGATAGAAGGCTTTTGGCACCACTGGAGGTTGTACATAGTCAATCTACATTGGCAGTTCGTTTGGACCAGTTTGGTTTCCCGTCTAATCGGTTTGGTATAGCCTCTGGGGTTAGGCAGGGTTGTGTGCTGGCCCCGACCCTTTTTAAGATCTTTCTGAACGACCTAGTCCCACTGATGTCTACCCCCCATTTGTTTCCCCCAAAGCTGGATACTCAGCCACTGGGCATATTATTATATGCCAACGATGCAGCCATTGTATCTCAAACAAGAGTTGGTCTCCAGAGGCAGCTTAATCTACTGGCGACTTATTGCCGTCAAAATAGGATCCAAATAAATTATTCTAAAACCAAGGTTTTGGTGTTCGGTCGTTCTAGGAAAAGGCATATTTGGGCCATTGATAAAGCTCCGATTGAGCAGGTGTGGAGCTATAGGTACTTGGGGATTAGGTTCCAGGCATCTCTGTCCTGGAACCTACATTTTGCAGCAATTGGAGCCAAGGTCCGTGGGGGTATTGCTGCAATCCAGTGTTTTTTTTCTAAAAGGGAAGGTGGGTTTTTTGTACCAGCATGTCAGGTATTGGAAGCTAAACCTAAGGCCCAATTATTTTATGGGGCCGCTATTTGGGCTATTCAGCGACCATTTGATTTGGCAACCTTCCAATCAAGGTTTTTTCGTGCCCTTTTGAGGGTTCCAAATGGAGTCCCAGCAGCAGCAATACGGTTGGAAATGGGGCAAATATCCTGGGATGTTTTTCCATGGCTCCAGGCGATAAGCCTGTGGATAGTGTGTCAGCATGCGGCCCCAGGGAGTCTGCTTGCTTTTTTGAACACGGACCCATTTGTAAGCGTATTGAGGGGGGGGGGTATTGGTTTGTGCTAAAGTAGCTTCTGTGGGCCTCGAAGCAGCGGCTCTACTTTCTAGGGATTTGAGGTCTGCAAAGGCTTTAGTTCAGGAAAGAATCTGTGACATCAGTAGGCAGGAAGATTATGCAGCAGTCTCAGCATGTCGCTTTTTATACGACTATGTGCCACCCCCTCTGGCACCTGGAGTGTCTGTGAACTATCTGCAGATTAGGGCTTCTTTCAGGAAACTGTGGCTGTTCCTATGTGCTCGGTTTAACGCCCTTCCCACGAGGATGCTGGAGGGGTGCTATGGTGGCATCCCCCGGCACCTAAGATTTTGTCCTTTTGATAACCAGGAGGTTGAGGGCACAGGGCATATTCTCTGTTCCTG
>QEPC01008345.1:1316814-1355573 GCA_003113815.1 Sphenodon punctatus | reverse complement strand
TTTTCTGGGTGTTCTGGGAATGGGGAAGACAAGTCAAAATTTCACTTGCTATCAGGGGACAAGCTTAGCCGTAGTAACCCCTGCGGAAGGGCGAGGCACCCTTAGCCAGACATTTGCCCTATATTAGGGAATATTTTGTAACTGGTTGGTATTAAAATGCTATATGGTTTGCTACTTGATGTGTAGTTCACCAACTAATTTGTAAATTTGTTATAAAATTTACTTTAGTAATGATATACAGATGGTGTATCCTATTTTATTTTAGTTTTTATTAATATTTGTATTCCAATGGTTTGTTTGCTGCTGTTGTATTTACTTGTTTGTTTGTCATTGGACCATGGCGAGAGCCAGTGCCGACAATAAAATTGAATTGCGTGTGGGGAGGAGATACCATTGAAAGGGTGAGTGCATTGTGGTGCAGTGACAGCAGGGATTGTGTGTTGCGGCCCTTTTAGGAGCCTAGTTGTTGTGTAGGTTTTATGTGTCAAGCTCTTTTGGCTGTTTGCAACAGAGCAAAACATCTTTGAGGCAGCTTAAAGTGGATATACAGTTGATTTATGTAAACAATTTCCAGTCAGGTGTGGTGTGCCAAGTCTCTTTGGCTGCTTGCAATAGTGTTGAACAATTTTTAGTCAGTCCACAGTGGGCATGTAGTTTATTCATATTAACAATTGTTATTTCGACCCACTTGGATGACTTTCAACGTATGAGCAAACCGGAGTAATGGCATATATGGTATCCAGCTTCTGAGCACAGGACCATGAGGAAATTAGCTGTTCCACGGAGGTGAGTGAGTATACTTAAAGAAGATAGCATTCTTGCAACAATGTGGAGGTGTACAGGCTGTTTTTCAAGATCGCATGGCAGTAGCTGTCACAATTATCCTGTGTTTGCTTTTTCAGTATTTGTCTATTTTTCATTTTCACACACACATATATATATATTCATTTTCATTTTTCATCAGATTCATGCCTTTGAGATTTATTGATTTAGCACATAATGATATGGGGTATTGATCAGCAGCAGAGGAGAGGAATTTGTGGCTCTATGTTGTCTGCCAGCGGCATCAGTTGTGTGTTTATCCAGTTCCTACCCAGTGTCCACTGAAGAAGGGGAAAGATCCCCGAAATGCATCTGGACCCTTGGGCTGGTTGTCTGCCAATTTTTGAATTTTGGAGGATCATGCTATTTTATAGTATGTAAATAACATACAGCACAAATATGCCAGTGTGTTTTTAAGGTTGTATATTAAAATTTGAATATATGTGCTACATGGCATTTGATGTCTTTCATGTTGAATAGTTTTGTATAGGCAGGCTTGCAGCTACAACATCAGCAGTTTTGAATGTTTGTGCAGTAATGCGAGGTCTGTGCACCCCATATTCCATTCATTGATTTTTACTTTTGGTGCTGCTTTGCACACACCATGTAATTATACCATCACAATGGTTGTTTTGTCATAATAAAAATTATGTTATATGTTTGTATATTGGTTTAGAACATGTGCTTGGTAATTGAACCATAGCTTCAGATTTCTTCCTCCCTCTTTTTCCAACCGATGATAAAACAGTCCTCTGTAATTAGAGGTGGCCTTGCTGATAAGGTTGTTTTGCTACACTAGTTAACTGACTGTCTTGAAAGAGGTGTCTTAATGATTATCTATCTTACTTTATATGTACATATGCTATAACCATTTGGTTTCTGAACAATCATTTGTGATCTTTATGGTTCTTTGTTCTAAAACAGGCATTAACACGAATGTAGCCCCACTGGTGTCAACAACCAGCAACAGATAAGGGATCACTAGTTTGATCCCCTTATACCCTCTCTTTGTAAACTGTCCAGAGTCCCCTAGTGCTGATACCAGTCCGTGGCTGGCATTGGCCTAGGAAATAACCTATTGGTTTGGCATTAACCCTGTCCCTTGAGGGAAGACAACAGAATCCAGACACAAGGGTGATCGACTTGGCCCAGGGATCTAACAACCAAGGCCCCCCAAAACCAAATCAGTCAAAAACAACCAAAATGAATACCCAATGGAATGGAATTATTTTAGGTTCGGGTAGGGTAAATCTGATGGTTTGGGGGGGTGTTCAATATTCATTTCAGCCCTGCAGGTAACCAGTAAGTACTGGCACAAGGCTGAGACAGAAGGTGTTAAGAAACATGATAACTACCTACAAGTGGGTGTTTTCATGGTTGTCTATTAGAGGGTCAGGATCACGCAACAACTGCCCACCACCCATGGCACTGGTTCAGATGATGTGGACTAATACTGACTAACGTACGTACCCACGTGTTAGCATGCTGTCAATTAGGTTGCAGAGGAGCTGGTGTGGGTTTGGAGAGGGGCAAGTGACCCTCTGTGGGGTCCTCTGCCAAAAAAACTTGGTCCTTTCTTAACAGATTTTCTCCAACACATTCCACACCTCATCCAAGCAACAGCTTTCACACTGTTAGTACATATCCTTCTAAATTTATAATGATTTTAATGGTGTGTTTGTCACATCTTAACTGTAGACCCCATGCCCACTCTCCTCCGTGCCCCCACAAGCCACCCGTGCATGTTCCCTCCATCCCCACTTTCTCCTGTTCATGAGCAGCCTGACCTACAGGGATTGTTAGGCCAGGTTTAGCAGGGGCACAAAGTGATGATTCCCTAACAAAGCCACCTGAGGGATCTGTATGCAAAAGTTCCCCTTCAGGCCAGAGGCCCTTCACCATCCACAGGCACTAACACTAACGTAGCCCCACTGGTGGCAACAACCAGCAACAGAAAAACAGTAGTCCTAAGGGTGGGGGGATGGGGGATCAGCTCCGTATCCATGGCCACCAAAGGTCACTGACCACCCAATGGAAGCAGCTCTGCCCATTGGCCCAGCTTCCATTACATTCAAATGCCAGCAGAATGCAAAGCACCCACCATCCCCACCCCATTTTCAAACATGGATTGTGTTTCCACGTGGCCTATCATAGCGAGAGCTCTTTGCCTGCCTGGCTGAGGAGAGAGCAAGGCCAGCTCTGTTCCTTTTGGGAGCTCACTGGGGTTTCCAGTGTGCAACCTTTAGCTCAGGTCTCCTGATTTTAGGTATACTGCTAATAACCAGTGGTGGAAATGGTGAGAGAGTCTGCCTACAGTCGTCTATGTGCAGACAGCTGGGAAGTGTCTGAGTGCAGCATCCAGAACACAAAGAGAAATGGGACTGGCAGCCCTTCCAAATGGCGCTCCCTGCACTTTCTGGGGTCCCCAGACTCAGTCTGTGGCATTTGAGGTGGCCAATCCGTTTGGAAATCTTGGCCATCTTGAACATTTTGAAATCTTGAAACAAAGGCAGTCCTGAATGGAAATGGATGAAGGCAGCGAGAATGGTATATTTTCCACGTTGCATAGAAAGTGGCAAATGGACTATTTCTGATGGAAAAGGCATTTGTGATGATTCCTAGTTTTAGTCCTACTCCCAGAATAAATCCATAGGGTGCTGGCAGCAGCAAGGGCAGCCCATGCTTCCTCTCTTATATCCTTCTGCCAAGTCTGTGTTGCTTCTAGAGCTGCCCAGCTTCACCTTCCTTTCCATTCCCAACCTTGTGAAGTGACAGCAAGACAGAACTAGAAACAGTTCAGAGAAGGGGAACAAGGTTGACAGAAGGGATGGTTCAACTTCCATATGAGGAGAGGCTTATCAGGTTAGGGCTTTTTGGCTTGGAGAAGAGGTGATTAAGGGGGAATATCAGAAGTTTATAAAATCATGAGTGGCATGGAGAAAATAAACAGGGAACTGTTGTTTGCCCTTTCGCACAATAAGAAAACAAGGGGACACTCTCTGAAGTTAAATGGTGGCAGATATAAAACAAACAAAAGGAAGTACCTTTTAACTCAGCGGACAATACAGTTGTGGAACTCATTGCCAGAGCAGGCTGTGAAAACCAGCAGCATAACTAGCTTCAAATGGAAATTGGATGCATTCTTAGAGAATAGAGCCATAAATGCCTACTAGTTGGGGCTACCGGTAGTTAAAAGTGGTTAGCAGGTGATAGGTCACACCTCCATGACCTCTATATGCACTTCCCTTGAGCTACTGTAACTGGTCACTTTCAGAGACAGGATGCTGGGCTAGATGGACTGCTGGTCTGCCCCAGTATGGCACTTTTTATGTTCTTATGACAGGCAGCAGCTGTTAGTGGTAGCTTGAAGGGCAAGGCATCCCCAGAATACAGGACATGGGGGAAGGAAGAGTGCAGCTGGCTCAGGGCTCTTTCCCCCAGCCAGTGCTGAGCAACAAGCACTGGGCAAGGGGATGCAACGGTACCAACATAATCCTGGCCATGGGTGCAACATTTTAAAATCTACCCAGTTTGGGTTGGGCAGATCCAAAAAGAGGTCATGTTCTGGAAAATCCGGGGACTATCATAACTCAAGCACCTACTCCCCATTGCTGGGACCATTGGCTCATCTCTGAGTCCAGATGCTGCTGATGCCACTGTTCCTGTCCAGAAGTCATGAGATCATGACTTCCGGGGCGGGAGGTGCAAGTACCAGTGCCAGCAGCATGTGGAAAATACAAGACAAAAATGCTTAAATAAAGGACAATGGACAAACCCTTCAAAAACAGGCCTGTCAGCAGGCCCAATGGCCACCACAGAACTGATGCAGAGGGGCCTAGGGAAATAACTAGGACAAGCGAGCAGCAGAATGGGCAAAGATGGAGGCAGCTGCAAGGGATTAATATGGAAAGGTAGGAGAGAGCAAGAGGCAAGGAACAGCAAGGTATTTTATCTGAGGCAGTAAGTGACCATGCAACAGATGATTCTGCTGGAGAAGCAAACTGTGCATGTGGCATCACGAATGACCAATACTCCCTCCCCTGTCACAGATTCACATTTTTGCTAGTGGTTCTTGCTCGCCCTGCCCCCCCCCAATACAATGTCCTTTATAACCAGTCCCAGAACACTCTTCAGTGATGGGTGTAGGGTGGGTTTTCAAGCTCTCATTGAGTGTTAATGCCCCTTGTGCACCTGTATCACTTAGGCACTTTTGACCATTCCTCTCTGCAACAAGGTCACTGCCTTCATCCAATGATTTTGGCTGTGGTCCAGTGTATGAAGCCAAACCTATTAGTTTAATCTTTTTTGGGTGTGTGTGTGTGTGTAATAATTAGGACTGCACTGAATAGGCCATCCGAGTACTCGGAACGAGTTTCAAAGTTCCAAGTACCCAGTCCGGGTACTCGGCCGAACTTCAGATCTTTTTCCAAGGACCCGGAACCTGGAACTCCTGACCTCAGAAATCCCTGGAACTCAGAATTTCAGAACTCTTTCCTTTAATGATTTTAAAGTGCACCCACTTTAACATCATTATGCCAAGCAGTGCCCAGAAAAACAGGCTAGCAAGAGTGAGACAGTCACTCAAGACAAACCCACAAAAGTGCAACTGCAGAGAGAAATCGAAAACAAAAGCCAGCAGTAGTTTACCCACAGCATGGCCCACCATCAGCAGTGTACCCACTTTAAAATCATTATGCCAAGCAGTGCCCAGAAGAGCAGGCTAGCAAAAGTGGGACAATCACTGAAGAAGGCAAACCCACAAAAGTGTAACTGCAGGCAGAAACAAAAAAAAGCCAGCCCAGCAGACATAATAGCAACACCCACAAGAAAGAAACCAGACATTTACACCCCCCACACCCCCACAGAAAGCTTCCAATGTGTCTGCCCACTGCCCACCTATGCATAGCAAGCCCCATCCCCACACACCATATTATTTTAACCAGAAAGAAACTATATCTCCCCTGTGCCCCAGTGGTCAGTCACATCTTGGAAACGTTGGACCCACAGAAAAAGTAGTCACAGTGCCCACAAAAACCACAGCAAAACTGAAGTGATCCCTCTCTGGTGCCAACTTGCCAACAAGCAGTGCAAGCAGCAGCAGTAGGTAGCACCCAAACTTTTGGCACTGGTGGCAACCCCTGGAATTGCCCCTAGTATATGGACCTGTCTCTTATACACATCTAGATGTGTATAAGAGACAGCCCCTGGCCTCTAAGGTGCTGCCAACTTGCCAACAGGCAGTGCAAGCAGCAGCAGTGCAAGCAGCAGCAGTAGGTAGCACCCAAACTTTTGGCACTGGTGGCAACCCCTGGAATTGCCCCTAGTATATGGACCTGTCTCTTATACACATCTGGGTATTTCACACAGCCACATTCAGTAGAGAATGGGAATTGGCTGTAAAGCCACTTTTATTTTGCCCCTGCCAGCCAATCAAAACTTGCCATCTAGCTTGTCTATCACGCAACTGTCACCTCCCATACCCCCCTCCTACCAAATATGGCACGAAGTTTCATTTCCTAGTTCAGAGAAACTAGGGGGTCAACCATCTGGATCATGTCAGTCACATGTTCAATGACGCCAGCACTCAATGGAGGCTTCTGAAGTTTTTCAAGGATTGGCCTTGGTAATCGAGACTTCAGAAATTCGGAACTGAGCACTGGAATTCCCGGTAGATTTCGAAGGTTTCCAAAGACTGAGTTTCAGGTCTAGAAAGAACCAAGCTCAAGCAGACAAGAACTGCAGCTTGGAATTCACTGAACTGCCCCATGGGAAACTGTTGTTCACCGATCATTTCCAGAGTCTTTGTAAAAGAAAAAAGCCGCCTCCCTGTACAACAGTCAGATATGTCCTGCCAACAAACCCTGCGCTTACTGGACAGTCAATCCTGGACTAGAGCCACTGGATTGAATTTCTCCTCCCCTTATTCTGGGCTTGACAAGGAAGCATCCCAGGGCAAGATTCATTCCATAAAAGGTGCTTACTCACCAAGAGTAATTTTATTGGCTAGGAAAATAGCGCATAGCCCTGGAGTGACAACAATCCAGTGTGTATGGGGGCAGGGAGCAGGCAGTTGCTTCCTTGTGACCCTCCAAAACCTTACATTTGACCCCCCCAAATGGCAGTGATGCAGCCAACTATCCCAGCTTCCAGGAAATCCAAGTGCCAGTGGGGAGTAGAGTGATTCAGGGAAAAATCCCCCCCCCCCCAAATTCCTTAACCCTTTGCCTATTATGACTCCAGTGGTGGGACTAAGGGGGCTGCCCCCCCACCCACACTTCATAATTGGTGATGTGATCTTCCTTAACTTTCTCTTTTTCTACTTCAGTGTCTGACGTTCCATTGGACAAATCACAGGAGCTGCCAGCGAAGGCGGGTGTTCTTGCTAATACACAGCACAGGATTGGTCAGCTCCATTTGATACCACATGCTTGTTGTGTTCCTTCATAACAATCCCAGTTGAGTTCTCAAAAGGAAGGATTTTTGTTCTCTCTTGATGTCAGGGAGGTTCAGAGCATGTCACTCCTGGCAGCTGGCACTCAGTATTTCCTGTTCCATTGGGTGTTTGGTTGTAATATACTGTACTTTATTAAAATTGCCAAAAAGTAGACCAACATATTCAAACGACACTTTAAACAGCTCTCTGCTCGAGGAAACAGAGGGACTTCTGTTTTGGAAGGATTTTATTATAGAGTCTGGTTAGGTTTCACATATGGTATGCAGCATGGGACACCTCTTCTAATAAACTAGTCCCTGATTGGTTAAATGAAACGTTAACTATGTATTTAACAAAGGCTGCTTTTAGACAAGCTCTGAACGCTCGCAACTTGAAATCATGCGCCTTTGAAAAAGGCCACGTGCAGGGTTTAGACGCACAACATCACCAGTTGCACCTTCTTTAAAGTGGAAGATTAAATATCTTGATATCAAGGTATTTAATCTGCGGCTTTAAAGAAGGCGCGTCCAGCAATGTTGTGCATCCAGTTGCGTTTAAGACCACATTCACACCTGATGCAGCGGTGGCAAAAGATCTGTGAGGCAAAGACGCGGCAGCGGGGGGGACCCCGATGCTAGAAGTAGCACCGGTGCAAACGGGATTCGGCCACTGCTTACAGGACTGGATTTTGCACCCTGTCATCTGCGAGCAAAGTCGCATCAGAACCCTGTTCGCACCGGCGCTACTTCTGGCAACGGGCTCCTCCCCGCTGCTGCACCTTTGCATCACAAGTCTTTACCGCCATGGCAGGCGTCAATGTGGCCTAAACCCTGACAGCTGCTTTTTTCAAAGGTGCATGATTTTAAGGCGTGAGTACACACTGCTTATCTAAAAGTGGCCACTGTCTGATGGTAGATCAGCAAAGTATGGTGCCAAGGAACAAAACCCATGTGTGATATAGCAACTCTGTCTGTAGAGCAATCACTGTGCACAGATCCAGAGAAGCTGCATGCGTGACTCCGGGGAATGCAACTTCAAATGGAGAGCATGTCTAATGCATGCACATCTCACTATCCTATATCATGCAGTACTGATTTGCAATACTAAACCGGGGGGGGGGGGGGGGTGTCTGCAGAACTACTTCTGTATGAGTCAATGTTTTTAAGACCTCGAATTGTTAGTGTTATTGCAAACTAGGTTTTCAAGTACAGTTTGCGGGGTGGGGGTGTTCTTTCCTTTTTTTTCAAATCTCACTGCTATTAGTACACACACACAAACTCACACACATTCTATGGTATATAGAAGGCTACCATGCTGTCACTTTAAAAATAGGGCTGGTCTATTTTTGTCGTGGGCCCACCACACAAAGCAGCGTTCATCATTTTGTGTTGATAACTGAGTGGAAGCAAGTGCTTGCAGCCATTTTGCAAAAACCGGTTTTGCAAAAAAAAAAAAAATATCATGTGCAACTGCAAAGGATCAAGTTGGGCAGAAGCAAAATTCAGGTATTTATATGTGTTTGACTGTTAGGGAGACTGCTTTTCAAAAGCCACTCAAAATAGTGGGTCTTGGCAAAATTGCAAAGTTTGTGTGACAAGCCCATCACACTTCTCAGCTGACTGCACCATACATGGCAATTGGTCTTCATTAAGGCATTTTTCTGTATGAATGAAGAAAGGAAGCTGTCTCCATAAATGAGGCAATTGCTTCGGTAACAGGAATTGACTAGCTAACATCTTTAATTTTGTAAATGTATACATGTATGTTCTATATACTGCTGCAACATGTATAGGATATTCTTGTTACTTGTGTCATCAGTAAAAATCCAGATAAGGTGTATGTGAAACTAGAAACAAGTGCCCATAGATATGTCTCCCTACCAAGTACATCCATGTATTTGCATGTGCAGACATGCACAGCAGTAGCAACAGGAGATCTCCTGCTGCCTCACTGTCATTTAAAACAACTGTATCACCTGGATTACAGCATGTGAATTACACTCTTCAGCCTCAATGACAGGAAATGTTTCAGCAATCTCCACACTGTCTTAACATACTGATTTTTTACATTATGGAGTAGCTTGTCTTGTATATCATTCCCATAGACAAAATAAACTTCTCACGTGCACTTTCAGGCACCCACACGCACTTTGGAGAACTCTTTTCCCTTTTTCCCTTATAGAAGTGTTAGCTGAGGTTTCAGATAAAATTAACTTCTCATTATAGCCTGCAGACTAGATTACCAGTCATCAGTAATGTCAGCCCCCCTCCCCTTCTGTTTTAGTAGTGAATTCTCTTTCCGTAATAGCCAATTTTCCCACTTTGTGCCTTCTCTCCCATTACTGTATAAGTACAATTCCCATCATTCGTCTCATGCTTTGTACCATTCATCATATTCATAACCATCTCTTAATTTTCCACATCACTGCCTCTGCATATCCCATTCCAGCTTATCTCCTGATCTGTCTGTGTTGCTAAATGTCATTTAGACCCTGAAATGAGGATACTATTTTGCAGAGTTGCTCATCCTTAACACATATTGGGGCCAGCCGTGTGAAATGATGGACACAGACCCTGTAAGAGTCCCCATTACAGTATGGAAAGTCTCCAGAGGAGACTTGATTTAAATAGTTACCAACAAGAGCTGGTCAGCTTTTGCTTCTTCAGAATACTTCCTGAGAAAGCACTCTGCAAATGGTAAAACCAGACAAAATGGAAAATGTTGAAGAAAATCCGTGCAAAGAAAATTCAATTTAAAAGCTGATCTAGGTGAACCTCATGAATTACCCTTGACAGCACAGAGAGATTGGGTGGTTGCCATGTTGATTCTACATGACAGAGAGGGAAGCAAAGTAGTTGAAATAATATCTTTTGTTGATCCAACTTTATTTTTTGCCAACAGCAGTTGGTCCAATAAAATACATCATTCGAGCCACTTTGCTTCCTGCCTTGATAGCACCTGTAGAGAAACCATGGATTGCTACCCAGCGAGGACACATGGCTATGTTGTCTTTCAGTACCATACCATGAACTCTCCCCTGAGGACCAGGGATGTTTTTCACATTTGCTGGCACTGGAATCAGGAAAAATGCAACAGCCACTAGGAGCAAGGAGGACAGAGAAAAGGCCTTAGGTGAGGAGAGACCCATGAAGAACTGATCTTCTTAGGGAAGGAAGGCTGGATGGAATCATGTCACACAGTAAGCAGGTTTTAGGTGTATCCTACTTGAGATTAAAGAAGTCTTTTAATCATGAGAGTTTCAACTGTCCCCATTCCCCTATTACTATACATGTTATACCCATTGTTTGATTCCTTTCCATCAATATTGCTGCATCCCATGCAATGGTGTAGTCAGAACCACCTGATTGCTTCACAGCCTCAGAGTTTAAGTGTCTAACTCTAGCTAGAACTAGGCTGGATGTGGAGCCAAGTCCGGAACAGTTCCTCAACGGCGCGTCTTACAGTGTGCTGAGAGCCTGTGGGGACTCTAGGGAGAGTCCAACGTCTGGCTCCTGGGTCCACAACAGCAGACATTCTGTCTCCACTTCCCAAACCAGCCTCTCACCAGTTGGCATGCTCCTTTGTGAAACTTCTTCCAAAGCCAGTTTATTCTTTCTATCTTTGGAAAAAGCTCTTAGGAATTGAATGGGACCCAGTGCCTTCCCTGGGCAATAGTTGTGATTATTCTTGATGAGTTACTCAGACAGGCACACAAATGAGATGCTCCTTTGCTAAACAGGAGACAATATGGCTACACACACCACCCATCCAAGAGTGCACTTACACCAACAGTTATGGCTTTACATAGCCAGGGTGGCAAATGCATAAATGCAACAGATTCAGATTCGCCAAAAGTATGTCATGAATCTTTTTATGACAGCCACGTTTCTAAACTTGAACCATTTATACTGTGTACATCAGCAAACTCAAGATGTTAGAAGCCCATGTTTAAACTTTGGTTTTTCTCCTTTACTTCTTCCCAATTACTGGTTTTATTTGTAAATAAAACTGTCTTACATTAAATGCCTCTCTCATTTCTGACTCATCCAATTTGATATCACAGTGTGCTCTGCAATAACTATCATATCAAGCTGATTGCAAGGTGATGGAAACAAAGTGTGCCTATTATGAAAGGAAATATTTCAGTTTTTCAAACTGCATGCTATGCAGGTATGCTTACACATTTACTCACATATCTTGTATGCAAGAGTTTACAGGATTATGACTTATTTTAAGCTATTAAAATACAGGAAAATAAAATCCAGGAGAAACAATTTATTGGATTACAGTACACTATTTTGAAGTAATTTTTACACTCAGGAGTAAATTATCTAACCAACTTCCCAATAGAGCTCAATTCCAGGGCATACTTTTTGGTCTCTATCCCCCCAGCTTTTGTGTTAAACACATCAGATAACAAGCACGCTGGCAGCGATCATTGGTAGGGCGCCAACCTGTGCCAAGAAACAAGTATTGAGAAGTTATCCAAACCCCTCTGTGAAGCAACTTGTATTTCCTCCAGAGTACTTGACATTTTCCCAGCAATGTGAGTAAACAGGAGCATGAAGTGTGCACTGCAGCAAGACGGTGGCCAGAGACAGGAAGAAGAAATCAGACACCACAAAACAGGCAGATTGGCGATTGCCATGGACAGCAACCCAACAGAAAAGAAACAGGAGGTAACAAGCTCTAATCCTGGAATAATGGCTCAAATTCAACTTCAACCCTTCTCTCTGCCAGGCAACTGTTTGTCCATACTGCCCCAGATCAGATAAACAATTTCAATGGGTAAGTGGAGAGGACAGGCATGTAAAGGGACTATGCTTTGCAGAAGCTGTTTGGGGAGGGGGTGGGGGCAGGGATCCTTCAACCAAGTGAAATCAGCAGAACACAAGTTTTTAGCGCAAGTGGAAACCCAGTCAAGAGCAGGTGGTGTAGGTTTGCCATGGGTACATGACTGAAGTGCTCTTCGGAGCCAGACTGCTTCTCCAGCCTCAGCCACTGCCCTCTCAGATTCCAGGTGACATTCTCAATCATCATCTTCCAGTTCAGGTGGTTTTGGCCAGCCATTTTTCAAAGTCCTCGATGTCAGCATTGCCCTCGTCACCCTTGCTACCCCTGGCACTGCACTCCACAAACGCCACTTTCATGGGAACCTGGGAGAAGTCAAACTCCTTGCCTCTTTTTCCCAGCTGACAGACCCCTCCCGAGGCTGAGCCATCCATCGTGCTAGGGGCAGCCAAGCGGGTCACTCGTAAGGTGTTGCTGTTGAAGAGAATATTGAAGACACATAAATCACAGGAACACACAAACATTTTTCATATACTGCCAAAGCTGAAGAATAAGTTGCAGCTCTGACAAGCCTCCCTAACGGTCCCAGAAGACCGACTAAGGGTACTTTCAGACGATACGGGGCCCTTTGGCCCCGTACCGGAACCAACGTCTTCGTTCCCCGCCGGGGTCACCCCTGCACGGCCCAACAGACGTGCCGGGGGGATCCCGGCGGGGAAAGTGGGAGGGGCCGGGGCCGCGCGGCGCAACGTGCGGCCGCACGGCCCCGCCCCCTCCACGCACCCCGCCGCCCGCCCTCCGAGGAGACGGGCGGGCGGCGGGGCCAATGCGGCCGCCGCGTCTGGCCGATCGTGCCACGGCCCGGGATCCCGCCGGGGATCCCGGGCCGTGGCACGCGGCCAGACGTTACTTTTTGTTGGCCACGGCCCGGGGTCCGTTTGACCACGCTTCCCGGGACCTTCCCCCGGCTAGCCCGGGAAGCGTGGTTCAAATTGACCCCATGTGCCGATTGAGCGTGGCCAACATCTGGCGGCCGCCAAACAGACGTGCGGGACACGGTGACCCCAGGTGGGTATTCACCGTGGTTCACCGTGTCAACGTCACGTCTGAAATCACCCATCGATGCACCAGCTCTCAGTATGGATCATAGAATTGTAGGATTGGAAGGAGTTTCAAGGCCATCTAGTCCAACACCTAGAACAAAATTCTCAGTGCATCTTCTCTGCATGGTGCATGTGACTGGGCCACGGAGACAGACATGAGAAAAGAATTCTTGTTCAATGCAAAGATCCTGTGACAACCTGGCAGGTTACCCTATACTGTAAAATTCATCCTCATGAGGAGTCAAAGTGGGATACGGCCCCAAGTCTATTTAATTTTTTTCTAAAGGACTTGATTCCACACGTCTCTGGTTGGAAATCACATCCTCCAAGATTGGCAGATCAAGTGGTAGGGGCATTGCTATATGCAGACAACGCAGGCCTCCTTTCCCAGACAAAAGTAGGGATGAAAAATCAGCTAAGTGAGTTATTGGATTATTGCTCTATTAATATGCTTTGACTTAATTACACCAAAACCAAAATAATGATTTTTGGCAGTGAAAGGAAAAAATATCTATGGAAGGTAGGCTCAGAAACTATCGAGCAAGTTGACAAATATAAGTACTTGGGAATCATCCTTACTAAAACAGGCAGTTGGGAACTACAGGCTAAGTCAGCCTTAAATCGTGCAACTGGCACGGGTATTACTATTCTGAGATTCTTCTCCAAGAAGGGAATTAATAGAGAGACCATGGCCTTAAAGGTCTTTAACGCAAAGGCCGCTGCTCAATTATTATATGGCACATCTCTATGGGCAGTTAGTCATCCATATAATCTGGATAGAGTGTAATTGGTATTTCTAAGAAAATTACTTCACTTACCTGTAGGTATAGTCTCAGCTGCTATAAGGCTGGAGCTAGGGCAACTAAGGTGGAACATGCGGGTACTAAAGTACGCCTTGTTCCTCTGGCTGCGTATCAGGTTGCCGCCCTAGACAGGATGATTACTTTCTTTTCTTGCCAAGAATACCTTTAAAATCTCTATGGCTTGGCACGATTAATAAGAGAATTGCAAATCTTGGATTTTCTCCATCATATTTTCAGGGCAAAGAACTTCTGGTAGCTAAATTGGAAATCTGTAACCAAATTGATGATCTTGCCTATCAAGAAGACATAGCAGCAATTACGTCTTCACTCGCATTGGGGAGGTATTACGCTCTTATTCCCAAGCCCTGGCATTCGGCCAGATATTGCCAGGATAATTTATTTTCAGGCCTAGTTAAAAAAAATGCCCTCCCTACGAAAGTCACAGAAGGACATCGCACAGCAATACCCTACACAAATCGGCTTTGTCCTTTCGACTACGAGCAGGTCGAAACAATGAGTCATATTTTATTCAAATGTAAATTACATCGTAATATCAGAACTCAATACCTGGATCCGATCCTTGTTAAATACCCAGGAGGGGAAATTTCTGAATTGGCTAGAATCCTATTAATTGCCAGAAGTTACCCTGGCAGTTGCTAAATATTTACTGAAGGCCTTTACAATTAGGGACTGTTTTCTAAACTTTAAGCTATCTAGCTTTTAATTTGGATTTTGCCAAATCGGATGCTTTTGCATAAGTTTGGAATATCTTGCTGTTATGATTTAAGTAAGTTAGGCTATTGTTTTAATCATATAATTATTTTTAAACAAGACGTGTTGTCAAAGAAGTATTTTATTTCTTGTTTTTCCTCTATTTTTGATGAAGTATACTGTATATTACATTATTTTATATTATTTTTATATTATACATTGTAACTTTTGGAAATTGTTTTAGGCTATGGCCAAATGGCTACGCCTGATTTATAATAAATGAATGAGGTGGAATACGGAGCTTTTAAACCAATGCCACAAGCTCAGCTCCAGAGAAATGCCCACATTCCTGCTAGTCTGGGGAGGGAGTGACTAATCACAGAAGTGTAAACACTATCCTTGACTTGGGAGAGACCTACAGGCAGTGCAATATTTTGCACCCTAGCACCATCACTTCCATCATACTGAATCCACATTAAAACACAGAGTGGGAAAATATTCGCTAAGTATGACTAGAGTAAGTGAATCCTCAAGGTCTTTTTTGGACACGGTACAGCATTGGTTCCTAAAATATTTGCCTGAGTGTCAGGGGTCGGGGTTGGAGACGAGGGGGGGCGCGGGGTCGAGGGCGTGGGCAGGGCCTCCCCCCCCCAGCGCCGCCGCATGGCTCCACCCCCAAGCATGCCTCTGGCAGCGTCGGGAACAGCTGACCCGGTGAACGCTCGTGGCGGCGCGGCTTCCCAGGGTCACCAGGCGACCCAGGACTCCCGGCACATGCGCAGTAGGAAGCCGGAAGTGGGGTTGTGGCGCTCCATGCGCCTCCGGGCGGGGCTCCGAGACGGCGCTTAAGGCCCACAGTAGAGCTCGGGGGTGCTGGTGATCGGACGTGCTCCGTGAGACTGGCCCCTTGAGCATGGGCCCTTGAGCTAAGTGCGAGGAGTAGAGAGAGTGAGAGTGAGAGAGACCGAGCGAGTGACTGGAGCAGCTGACGAGTGAGTGACCGGGTGAGTGATAGGACGAGTGACTGGTGCAAGAGTGAGTATTCCCTTCCCGTGGTTCCCGTCTTTCCCCCGTGCCTGAGTGAGTGCCCTAGCCCCCTCCTTTGGTGTCTTTGGGTCCTGGGCCCCCGGCCCCTGAACCACCACTGACTACACCCCATCCCTGGAACCTGTGAGAGTGGGGGCATTATTTAGAGTGGGCACCGTGCACTTCACTAGTCCCTATGATGATCTTCGGCTGGGGCCTGCTCTAGCAGCCTGTTCCCTGAGCCACTATAAGACCCTGAGGGACCCTATCGAACCGCAGGTACCCTTGCAATTGGGGAGTGTGCGTGTGAACCTTGCTTATCCCTCGTTCCCTGCCCCTAATAGTATCACCAGCTAGTCAGTGGACTTGATCCACTTTTCCCCTTTTGTTCTCGAGTTCTGGGATATGGAGTACAGGGCGGTAGGGGGAACTGGGCCCATCGGGGCGGAGGGCGGTGCTCCCCCAACAGGGACCCGTGACCCGTCCCTGGGGGAAGAAGGAGCCCGAGGGCCAACGGTGGGACCCCTCCCCTTAACTTTCAACCCCGTGGATATGGGACCGGAAGACCTGGTTCGGGGGCTGCAATCCTTGGCTATGGATGTGTGCGACCTACAAGAGCGCCCGCGGGGGTTATATCCCCGAGAACCTGAAGGCCCCAAGATAGCAAAGTTTAATGGGGATCGGAAAATGTTTCAGGGGTTCATGGCTCTTTGTGAGCTCGTATTTTCCGTACAACCCTGGACCTACGCGTCAGACCAGGCCAAGGTGGCCTTTGTAATAGGGCACTTGGAGAGGCTGGCACTCTCCTGGGCCACCCCCTTGCTTATAAGTCAGGACCCCTTGATTAGGAACTTTGCTGTCTTCAAGAGGGAATTTACCTTTCTCTTTGACTATCCCCACCGGGTCAGGGATGCGGAGACCGCTATCTTAGAACTGAGACAAGGGCGGGGGTCATTGTTGGAATACGTGGCCCATTTCCAACAATTGGCTGTGGAGCTAGTGTGGACGGATAAGGTCTTAAAGGTGCTGTATAGGAAGGGTCTAAATGAGGAAATAAAAGACCAGTTAGCTTACACCCCTTTACCTGACAAATGGGCAGAATTAGTGACCTTAATGATTCAAATTGATGAATGCATAGCAGAAAGATGGCGAGAGTGCCAGGGGAGCTGCGGGGCGCCTCCCCGGTGCTACGTGTTACCACCGACATGCCTAGAATCCTTGAAGATGGATGTGGAAGAACCAATGCAGCTGGGGGCATCACGGGGACCCCTCTCCCTGGAAGAAAAAGAATGATGCCGACAGAGCCGCCTATGCTTCTATTGCGGAGGGGGCTCCCATTTTGCCCGGAATTGCCCCCAACTACTCCCAGCCCGACGACAAGCAGGAAACTCCCCAGGCCGAGATGATCAGGGGGTACCTCGGTAAACGTTGCATCACCCCTGAAGGACCTATGGCCAACCATGCCCTCGGGGCACATACAGGTCATATTAACCCTCACATGGGGCAAAAACCAGTCTCTAGTCTGGCGGGCTCTCATAGACTCCGGGGCTTCGAGTAACTTTATGGATCAGGGGGTAGTGCAAAGATGGACCCTTCCCATGCAACCCCGGGCCCGCGCAGAGGTGGTACATTCCATCGATGGGTCACCCCTTGCATCCAGACCAGTGAAGTATTGCACGCAAGGGCTGCAAGGATATATAGGATGTCATAGAGAGAGCCTGCAGTTCGATATTGTGCAAACTCCCATGTTCCCCATCGTACTGGGAATACTGTGGCTACGATGCCACAACCCCCAGATTGACCGGAGCACAGGGGAGGTGAAATTCCCATCGCCATATTGTCAAGGATCTTGTTTACTGCCATCTCCGCCTCAGTACGACGGGCAGAGGCCGATCTCCGGGCAGGGGCTGGCCTTGTCCACAGCATCCCTCATGCCCAATCTTCCTGCGGCCTATCGAGATTTACACAAGGTCTTTTGTGAACAAGCAGCAGCCACCCTTCCACCTCATCAGACATACGATTGCCCCATCGAATTGCTTCCTGGCACTGAACCCCCCTATGGATGCATTTATGCGCTCGCCGAGTCTGAATTGAAGGCCTTAAAAGCCTACCTCGACGAACATCTACGACGAGGGTTCATCCGGCACTCAGTTTCTCCTGCAGGGGCTCCGATCTTTTTTGTATCCAAAAAGGATGGAGGACGTCGCCCCTGCGTAGACTATCGGGGCCTTAATGACATCACGGTAAAGAACCGATACCCCCTGCCGCTGATACCCGAATTACTGACTTGGTTGCAGGGAGCTCAGATTTACACCAAGCTAGACCTACGGGGGGGGGGCATACAATCTGTTGCGAATTAGGGCCGGAGACGAATGGAAGACAGCCTTCCGCATGCGATATGGCCACTTCGAGTATCGAGTGATGCCCTTCGGCCTGGCCAATGCCCCGGGCATGTTCCAACACCTGATGAACGATCTGTTCTGAGATATCCTGGACATATTTGTGATTATCTATTTGGATGACATCCTAATTTTTTCAGCCACCGAGTCGGAACAGATCCAGCACGTAAGAACGGTGCTCCAACGCCTATACCAGAACTAACTGTATTGTAAATACGAAAAATGTATATTCCATGCCACCTCTGTTGCCTCCTGGGATTTGAGATCTCGTCCCATGGGATCGAGATGCAACAGCAAAAGGTGCAAGCGACTGAGCAGTGGATGCCCCCAAAGAATGTAAAGGCCCTTCAGCGGTTTCTTGGTAGTGCAAACTACTACCGCCAATATATTCCAGATTATGCGTATCTCACGGCCCCCCTAACCAGGTTGTTAAAAAAGGGGAACCCATACGATTGGGGATGTGACCAACCAAGGGCCTTTGCGACTCTCAAACGTGCCTTTATGCAGGCCCCCCTATTGCAACATCCTGACCCTTCCAAGCCATACACCGTAGAGACCGATGCCTCTAGTACGGCCTTAGGCGCAGTCCTCCTGCAGCCCGGACCGGAAGGCGACACCCTGCGCCTGCGTGCCTTCTACTCCCGGCAACTTACTAGTGCAGAGCAAAATTACACGATCCTCGATAGGGAATTATTGGCCATTAAGGCAGCCTTCGAGACCTGGCGCCCGCATCTAGAAGGGACTCAATATCCAGTAATTGTAATTACTGGCCATAAATACTTAACGTTCCTCCGCACTGCACAAATTACTAATGCCAGACACGCCCGATGGGCGTTGTTCTTCGTACGTTTTAACTTCTCCATACAGTATCGCCCAGGGCATCAGAACGTGTTGGCAGATGCCCTCTCCCGGTGTCAGAGGCGGACGACCAACCGGCGAATTGGGGGCTCCTGCTCTTGCCCCCACAAGTCTTTGCCGGGACCTGGAAGCCATCCTTACCCTGCCTTCGCACCCGCTCTCGCGAGGACACCGACATGCAGAAAGATCCGCGTCTCCAAAGTAAGCACAACCTACTTTACCTGAAGGAACGGGTAGCGGTTCCAGCCACCGAAAGACGAGGCCTCCTTTGGGCCCATCATGATGCACCATTGGCAGGACATCCAGGGCAGCAGGGTACCCTCCGTTTATTGCAGCGACATTATTGGTGGCCTTCCTTGAGCACCGACGTCCGCCGATACGTAAAAGGCTGCGCGGTTTGTGCCAGCACTAAAGTTCCTCGAAGGCAACCGCAAGGATTACTGCAACTTGTTGAACTTCCCCAGGGACCCTGGAAACGTATCGGGATGGACTTTATTGTAGAGCTCCCCCCTTTGAAAACTTTTACCACTATTTTGGTGGTCATAGACCACTTTAGTAAATTGGGGCACTTTATTCCCTGTAAAGGGCTCCCGACGGCAGTTCAGACCGCTCAACTCCTTCTGCAAAACATTGTTAAACTGCATGGACTCCCCGCCAAAATAATAACCGACCGAGGGGTGCAGTTTGTATCACGGTTCTGGAAGGCCCTATTCTCTATCTTGCAGGTCGCCCTGAAGCCTACCACGGCATACCATCCGCAGGGCAATGGCCAGGTCGAGCGGGTAAACCAATCGCTCGAGCAGTATCTACGATGCTACTGTGATTACCTCCAGGATGATTGGGCCCAGTACCTCCCTATCGCCGAATTCGCATATAACAATGCCCCCAACGCGTCCCTGGGTACTTCCCCGTTCTTCGTTACCTATGGTACCACCCACGACTCTGCTTCCCTGAACTCCCCGATGTGTCAGTTCCAGCAGCAGGGGCTTTAGCACAGAAAATCTGAGAGGCCCATCAGCAAGCACGATGCGCCTTGTCGGCAGCTCGCCAGCGGTTCAAGCGATATGCGGATCAACACCGAAGCCCAGCCCCGAACTTCAAGGTCGGAGATCTGGTCTGGATTGACCGCCGACATTATCCTTCCAGACTACCTTGGGCGAAGCTGGACGTGCGCTTTATTGGACCCTTCCCTATTTCCCAGAAAATTAATGAAGTCACCTTTCAGGTTCAGCTCCTGCCCTCGCTGCATATTCACCCTTCTTTCCATGTTTCCCTCCTGAAGGCGGCAACTCCTCCCTTGTTCCCCTCGCCTACACCAGGCCCCGTAGATACGCCAGACCTAGGCTCGGAACCTGAGTATGAAGTGGCCGCCATCTTAGACTCTTGTTGGCGTCACGGCCCTCTTTTCTATTTAATTGACTGGAAGGGGTTTGGCCCGGCCGAGCGCTCTTGGGAGCCCGCTGCTGCCGTGTCCGCCCTATGCTTGGTACGGGCCTTTCATGCCCGCCACCCATCCAAGCCCGGACCTTCACATTCCCGTGGCCCCTGCCCTGGAGGGGGGAGTACTGTCAGGGGTCGGGGTTGGAGACGAGGGGGGGCGCGGGGCCGAGGGCAGGGCCTCCCCCCCGGCGCCACCGCATGGCTCCGCCCCCAAGCATGCCTCTGGCAGCGTCGGGAACAGCTGACCCGGTGAACGCTCGTGGCGGCGCGGCGTCCCAGAGTTGCCAGGCAACCCAGGACTCCCGGCACATGCGCAGTAGGAAGCCGGAAGTGGGGTTGCGGCGCTCCATGCGCCGCCGGGCGGGGCTCCGAGACGGCGCTTCTTAAGGCCCACAGTAGAGCCCGGGGGTGCTGGTGATCAGACGTGCTCTGTGAGACTGGCCCCTTGAGCATTGCGGATTGAGCTAAGTGCGAGGAGTAGAGAGAGTGAGAGCGAGAGAGACCGAGCGAGTGACTGGAGCAGCTGACGAGTGAGTGACCGGGTGAGTGATAGGACGAGTGACTGGTGCAAGAGTGAGTATTCCCTTCCCGTGGTTCCCGTCTTTCCCCCGTGCCTGAGTGAGTGCCCTAGCCCCCTCCTTTGGTGTCTTTGGGTCCTGGGCCCCCGGCCCCTGAACCACCACTGACTACACCCCATCCCTGGAACCTGTGAGAGTGGGGGCATTATTTAGAGTGGGCACCGTGCACTTCACTAGTCCCTATGATGATCTTCGGCTGGGACCTGCTCTAGCAGCCTGTTCCCTGAGCCACTATAAGACCCTGAGGGACCCTATCGAACCGCAGGTACCCTTGCAATTGGGGAGTGTGCATGTGAACCTTGCTTATTCCCCGTCCCCTGCCCCTAATACTGAGACTCCATTTTGTGGCTTAACTACAACTGTGTTTATCTAGATTGTACACTCATCACAAGTGTTCAGTACCAGGCACATTGCTTATGCTACATTAATAAATAATAATAAAAAAATCAAATATCAGTCCGGTTCATGGTCCCAGTTTGGTGTTCTAACGCAGTTTGGGAACCTCTGGGGTAGAATCTTTTCTCTATGGAGCAAGGGAAGTTCTACACAATCTGCATAAACAGTTCTGTGGTTTTTATATATATTTATTTAGTTGTTCAATTTCTACCCCGCCCTTCCAACAAAGGCTCAGTGTGGCTCACAAAAAAAACCCATACGTAAGTATATATAACAAACAAAACATCTAAAGCCCCTACACCTCACCCTCCCTCTCCCTAACTCCCACACCCAATCCCACCCAACTCTATTCCAGCCCATCAAATGCCTGGCCAGACAAAAAGGTGTTGCATCTCTTCTGAAAGGTGTGCAGGCTTGGTCTTAGGTGGGTCTCAAAGGGGAGAGAGTTCCATAGTTGTGGAGCACCAACTGAGAATGCCTCTGTGTGCCCTCTCTGTGCATACCTCATGGGAAGTTGGTAGTCGCAGGAGGGCACCCTCTGCTGACCTCAGAAGCTGTGACCGAACATAGGCGAAGTGGCCGTCTTTCAGAAACCTGGGATGCAGGGCATTTAGGGCTTTACAGGTCAAAACCAGAACCTTGAATTGTGCCTGGAAAGCTATTGGCAGTCAATGCAGATTCCTGAGCACCAATGTAATGTGCTCCTGGCGACTGACTGCAATGAGAAGGCGGGCTACCCCATTCTGCACCAGCTGCAGCTTCTGAACAGTCATCAAGGGTAGCCTCACGTAGAGCACATTGCAATACGATACCCTTGAGGTTACAAAAACATAGATGATGGTGGCCAAGTCTGAGTCTGAAAGAAAACGTTGCAGCCTTCTCACCAGATTAAGTTGGTGAAAATCACTCACAGCCACTGCCATAACCATCCAGGCACAGCAGTGGGTCCAAGAGCACCCAAGACTGTGAAATTGAGTGATCAAAGGAGGCCAGACACCATCAATAGCAGGGGTCCCTATGCTCCAGGTCACACGGCCAGCCAACCACCACCACCTCAGTCTTGTCTGGATTCAGCTTCAATCGGCTGACCCGCATCCAGTCCCCAATGGGCGAGAACTCCCAGACTGCAAACCTGAGTGACCAGAGGGCCGAACCCCATCAATGACAGGTATCCCAATCCCCTCCAGATCACAAGACTGGTCAACCATCCTCACTTCACTCTCGTCAGGATTCAGCTTCTATTGACTCACCCTCATCCAATCCCTGATAGCAGTCGAATAAGCACCAAGACTGCAGAGTCTGGGTCAGATGAAAAAGACAAAGGTGGGTATCATCAGCATACCGATGGCACTTCACGCCAAAACTCATAACAATCTTGCTGACAGGCTTCAGGTACACATTGAACAGGAGTGGGGACAAGATGGAGCCCTGCAGGACCCCCCCAAGGAAGCTCCTAGGGGGATTAAAAGCCACCGCCCATCACCACTCCCTGGGTTCTCCCAACTAGAAATGAGCAGAACCACTCAAGAACGGTTCTCCACACCCCCGCCAGATCTCGCAGCCGTGTCAACAACACCCCCTGGTCCATTGTTCTATTATGTCCCCACTCTTGTTCAATGTGTATTGAGGCCGCTGGGCGAGGTCATTTGCAGTTTTGGGACCAGGTGTCATCAATATGCTGAGAACACTCAGCTCTACCTCTCTTTTTCATCTGACTCTGGTCCTGCAGTCTCTGTGCTTATCCAATGCCTGGCTGCTGTCAGAGACTGAATGAGGGTGAGCTGCTTGAAGCTGAATCCTGACAAGACTGAAGTGATGATGGTTGGCCAGTCTTATGATTTGGAGGGGATTGGGACACCTGTCATTGATGGGGTCTGGCAACCTTTAGTCACTCAGGTTCACAGTCTCAGAGTGCTCTTGGATTCTTTGCTGCACCTGGATTGTCAGGTGGCACCGTGGTAGCGGTGGCCAGGAGCACTTTTCATTAACTCCATCTGGTGAGAACACTGCAGCTTTTTTCTTTCCGATTCAGATCTGGCCACTATCATCCATGCTTTCATCACCTTGAGGCTAGATTACTGCAATACGCTCTACGTGGGGCTGCCCTTGAAGACTGTTCGGAAACTGCAGCTGGTGCAGAATGCAGCAGTTCGGCTCCTTTGGGGGACGAATCACCGGAAGCACATTACACCAGTGCTCCAAAGTCTGTACTGGCTGCCTATAGCTTTCTGGGCACAATTCAAGGTGCTGGTTTTGACCTTTAAAGCCCTGAACAGTCTGGGTCCCATATATCTGAAAGACCGCCTGTCCTACCATGCCCCTTTGCGGCCCCTACGGTTGGCCGGGGGTGCCCTCCTGAACATTCCGTCTATTACCCTGGTCCATGGGGTGGGGGCACATGGGAGAGCATTCTTGGTTGCTGCTCCCATGTTGTGGAACTCCCTTCTACAGGAGGTTCGCTTAAGCCTGAGCTTGGCTATCTTTCAGAGATGGTGTAAAACCTTTTTATTCAGGAAAGTGTTTGGCAGGCAGGGATAGGTGGGGTTTGCTTGGGGTTTTGGGTGGGGTGAGGGTTCGGGGAGGGGGTGTTATGCAGGGATAGGGATGACTGAGGAGGTGTTGGGTTGTGGGGTATTTTAAGTTTTTTGTTGTTTTTTTACTTGTATTTTATATATTGTACGCTGCCCTGAGCCGCCGTTGGTGGGAAGGGCGGGGTAAAAACTAAAACAAATAAACAAGCTGTATCAAAGGCTGCCAAAACATCTAGCAAATCAACAGGATACAATGTCCCCTGCTGATTTCCAAGAGGAGATATTCAGCCAAGGTCAAAAGCGTAGTCTTCGTGCCATGCCCAGGACAAAAACCCGACTGACCTGGGTCCAGGAATCCAACAGTATCACGATGCCCCTGGAGCTGTGAGGCAACCACCTGTTCAATAGTAGGGTAGCTTGCTGGGGAGTCAACATCAAGAGATGGTTTCTTGAGCAGAGGATGGACAACTGCTGTTTTGAGGCCTCAGGCACCCTGCCCTTGACAACCCCAGCCAGCAATGGCCCCAATGTCTCCCGGCTAGCTTCCAGCAAGTAGGCCAGGCATGGATCTAATTCACAACTGGTCGCCTGCACCACTCCACACACAGTCCCTGCATCAGTAGGCAAGATTAATTAAAGTCAATCCAAACAAACCACAGTGCCCAAGTTGAGGCAAATATGAGCAACTTTATCTGCAAAGTAGATGGCAAACTTGTCACAGCAGCAGGAGCAGATTCTTCATAGAAGCGCCGGAGCAGATGCCTCCTCCCCCAACATCCATCAGGCTGCCCGTGTGTCCCCATCCCATCCTCACTACCTGCCTGCCTCCCCCAGCCTCCCCAAAGTGCAGATCCTGTGAGCTGCAGCTGCAGGCTCTTTAAATCAGCCCTGTCTCGATCAGCTCTTGGCTGAAAGCCAGAAATCAGCTGTTCTGGCTCTCAGCCCAAAGCAGTCAGGGCTGATAAGGACCTCCCCAAGTCCCTCCTGGGGCTGGGAGAGAGTATGCGCTGGGTGCTGTCCCAGAGAATCAATGCTCTCTGAAGGATTGGGGAGAGACTCAAGGAAGTGCCTGGAGCTCCTTGACTGGGTTCCTATGGAGGAACTCGGCCAATCAGTAAGGCCTAGGGGGCAGTTCTGGGCGCCTTTTCTAGACACCCTGGCCACCTCAGCCTGAGCTTCTCTTTCTCCCCCCTCCCCTACCAGAGTAGAAGGAGGGAAGGAGAGAGAGAGAGAACTCCCTCCCTCACCACAGGGGAGGAGAGCTCCCACCTCCTCCCTTTACCAGAGGGGAGGGAAGGAGAGAGAGAGAGATCCCCCACCCGTTACCAGAGGGGATGGGGTGAGAGCCAATGATTTGGCCCAGGCTGCAGAAGACCACTGGATTCCTCCTTTGGGTGAGTAATATTTTTTTTAACTTGCGTTTCTATTTTTTATGTTTTCATTTATTTATTTTAATTTTTCTATTCTTTTAATGTATTTTTATTTTTATTTTTTTAGTATTTTGGTTGGGTATTTTAAGTGTTGGATTTTTAGGGTTTGGGGTGTTTGGTTTTGGTACTTTAAATATATTTTGGAATTTTTAAAATGTATTTTTTAGGGTTTGGAGTATTTTGGATTTTTAAAAACTTTTGGTTTATGCACTGACTAAGTATTTTAAAAATATTTTTCTCTTGGATTTTTAAAATTTGTGTTTGCATGTAGTTTATTGGATAGTTGGAGTGGATATATTGTGCATAGACCAAGTGCAGCAGGGGAATGTCTTTCTTAGATTGTAAGCCCCCTTGGGGCAGGGACCCTCTTTATTCTCAACAGTTGTAAAGTACCAGGTACATTGCTAACTCTATATAAAAGCCAAGGTAGGGAAAGGGAATGGTTCAAGAACACACAGCAAGTCAGTGGCAGAACCAGAAAAAGAATCCAGAACATAACAGGCAGGAGCAGCAGCATTATCTCCTTACTGTGAATGCAGGGTAGGGAAAGGGAATGGTCCATTCCACACACAGTCAATGGCCAAGCCAGGAAGTCCACCATACTGCTGGCTGCTGCTCTCATTCTGGAAGTTGTGGAGATGGAACCAAACTCTGTGTGTGTTATACCTTGTCCCTCTACTTTCAAACAACAATCAGGGAGAACAGGTGAGAGAAAAAATCCTACCTAATGTAAGAATAATGAGAATAAAAGTTGTGTTGTGGAGTTTAGACACTAGGGAAGAGAGATTTTTTAAAGTCTATATTTGCAACATATTTGCATTTGAAAAGTGTTAACTACTGGATCCCTATTAATTCTGAGTTTTGTGAAGAGAGTATACTAAACTATGGATATCCCACAATGGGAGAATGCAGTGAACTCACAGGTCTCTGCCAATGCACCAGACTGTAAAAATAGAACTGGAAATACAAAATGAATGGAAATGCTGAAAATGCAGCAGTGTGAACACTTCAAATATACTTGTTTTTCACGTGACCTTATTGTCTTATAGTGCTGCGCTTTCTTGAGACAGCTCCTTCGAATTTTGTCCCTCTTGCTGTGTGATTTGATGTTTGAGAAAGTTGAACTTTGAATGTTTAAACTGGTTAGGATATTTTGGTGGACTCGTAGTGGGAAAAAAAAATCAGACAAAATATAGAAGCTTTTCCAAATAATTTATTTGGTGACTAAGGACACTTAAAAATACTGGCTAATTTTGCATGCAGCCAGCCTCATGTGGTTTTAGTGTTTTTGAAGTAGAAAATAGCCACATTAGCCACTTTGAATTTTGCCGCCCACTCTACTTTTGAAGTCTGAACTTGGGATCTTAAGGATTTTCCCATGTATTTTTTCCTGCTTGTTCACTGGTCTGGGAGCTTTCAGCTTGTAGGAAGAACTGAAAGTGTTATATCAGGGGTGGGGTATCTTTTTGCAGCATTTATGGTAGGTGTGCATTTTAGGATTCTTCATAATGCTGTTGGGTTTTCCTGCATTTTATGCCCTGAAATAATGGCTGGACACCGAGTCGGGGCCTATATTGTCTGACTTTGTTCCACTGGGTGCTCCGTACATCAACAGCCACGGCTGGGGGGCCGGTGTAGCCATTATTTTTAAGGATACATTGTCTGTGAGGAGATTTCTGGTGCAATCTTTCATGGGTATATAGAGGGCCTTCATCTGGTGTTGGATTTGGCCAGGGATACTGCTGATATACCAGGCACCCACCTATATGGCAGTTTCCCTGCCCGCACTGGTGCTGGAGGTGGTCTTGTGGTTTCCCAGGGCAATAGTCCTGGGGGACTTCAACCATCCATGCCGACACCAGTCTTGGAGGGGCAGAGCATGAGTTCATGGCCACTATGGCAACCACAGGCCTGTATCAGAGAATGGTGGGACCCACACATATACCCTGGACATGATATTTTGCACAGGCCTCGAGGCAAGGGATCCGTTAGTGGGGGGGAAGTGTAATCAGTGCCCTTGTCATGGACGGATCATTATCTCCTCCGGGTTGGTATCCTGGTGCATGTCAGCCCCCGGGAGGGTGCGGAACTGTTAGGATGGTTCGCCCCCGTAGGCTTATGGAACCAGGAAGGTTCTATTATGTATTAATTAAGCAGTTTAGCCATGGTCAAGAAGGATGAGGCCTGAACAAATTCAGTTCAGGTAATTTGATGCATAAGCCTCAGGCTGGCACAAATTAAGAAGGTCCATGAGAATAAAGCTGTAAATAACTCACACTCTAGCAGAGGACTATATCTCCAAGGCCACAACAACAACCCCAGATGGCCACTATCTCTAATGAAGGTCTGTAAAGAGATTTCCTGTGCAATCTATCATGGGTATAGAGGGCCTTCATCTGGTGTTGGATTTGGCATGGGATACTGCTGATATACCAGGCACCCACCGCACTGGTGTGGGAGGTGGCCTCTGACACATCAGATATCCTAGGTTGGGTTACTGGGGTTCTTAACTGGTAACACTGCCATGTCCAGATGTTAAGTGTCTATCCGACCGGACAGCAGGAGACGTGGTTGCCAACGACTGGAACGCCAGAGTTATCCCTGCCTGCACCCGGAACTGCGGAGCCTGAGCAGAGAGACAGTTTGCACCAGGTTTTGGCAGGTGAACAGTGTGCGGGGGCCGGTGTTGTGTTGGGGTCGGAGGTGTGTGAAACTGACCGGGAGCTTGCTCTACCCCCTTCTCCCGATTGGCTGGAAGTAGCACCCGAGCCTCCCTTTACCCCTTATTGCTTCCCTGGACGCCTACGGCCACGCGTCTAAGGGCTGCACGCACAAGGGCATGCCCTTGTGTGCACGGCCTTAGGTGCTGGCCGTGGTTGGCCGCTGACTGTTATAGTTCCGCTCCAGAGACTCCCAAGAATGGGGAAAAAACAGCATAGATCTGATGAGTTTCTGCTCCATTTGACACTCCAGCTCAAAAGTATCCGAAGTTGTTGGCTTCTGGGAACAGGTATCGAAGCCTGATCGGACATCCCAGGGGTCAGTGAATTTGAGCCAAGGTGGGGACGTTATAGGAACTGCTGACTGTGGTACACGGGAGGTAGTCTCCCCTCGTGTAAGTTCAGGGATTGATGATATCAAGGAGCAGAATATAGACTTTGCTACTAATTCTATGCCACTAGGAGATTCTCTTAGAATGCAATGTCATGGATTTCTAGAACTATTGCTTTGCTGTTCGACAGTATTACCGATATTGGCAGCTCCCTACTTTCTATTAGATCCAACTGCAGTAATTCTTGACGAAATTAGATCAGCTGCTGAAGGGTACTGATAAAGGGAAACTATTGACTCCCTTAGTCAAGAATTGCTGACTAGATAAGGAAGAGGGGTATCCTGCAGAATTGAGGAAAAGATCATTTTTTTCAATCTAGGAAATGCCCTAGCAAGCCTTGGAGCCTAAGAGATCTTCCCTTCATCCGTAAGGTAGATGATAACGCTATATGGCTGGAAGCTAAGGCGTCACCCATAGGGTTTCTCCCTCGCTGGGACAGTGAAACGTATCCAGGAATGTGGCACGCTTGCTAGGACTTAGAGAGTCTAGGACTGACATCGCAAGAATCCAACATCTCCGTCGTGGAAGGAATAGGTTATGTTTAAGATATTTTTTTCACACATCTCATTTGGTCAAGAAATTATTTTTGACTAGGAAATATCTCATATCTATGCGGGGTTTTATTGATAGGGTATTTTTTAGGGATGATTGGATAGTAATCACCCCTGGTGAGAGGCCATCTCCATCTGCTTTTCTATCTTCTCACAATCTCATCAATTTGGGGGCCAATCCTATAAGAACAAAGGGTCTTTCAACTAAATCCAGCAGGGAGAAATCTTCGCCAGAAGCAATGGAGGTTGCTGTAAGCCACACTCCAGCTCAACTTCTAGGCGATGTGGCGGATAATTGTGAGATAGTTAAGGAAGCTATTTTGCTACCAGGGTTCGATCAGGAGCATTGTCAGGAGGAAAAGATGAATAGGGATCCCAATTTTCCCCCCAATATAGTCTAGACCTTTTTGGAAGACTGCAAGGATGGGGTGGGGACCCTTCCTCCCCAGTTGCTTTTGATACCCTACCTGTAATGGACCAGGATATCTATATTCAAAAATTAGATCTGATTAGGAACAAATTGCCACGTGCCTCTCTTGATTATGCATCCCCCAGTTTAGATTCAGGAAAGGCACCTTACCATCCTGTCCACAATACAGATGCATGGACAGCAATGCGCTTCTTAGCAACTCAGGAATTGGGGACAATCACTCCCCCTGTGGGGTTGTCTCAGGTCATTACCGCTTGTGTGGAACTGAAGTCAAACGATTCCTTGTTTGTTACCCAGTCTGCAAGCCAACTCGAACCGGCTTTATCCTTGCCTGGTTCCCAGTTTGTTAACGCTATCGAATTCAGTCTGGCAGCTGAGCTATATCACGAGAGCCTTGTGTAGCCCCAGATTGACTGAGAGTCATTGAGGGTGATAAAGTGCATTTTTGTATTAGTGATCAAGAAGACTCTACACAGTCTCCAGCGATCCTACCCTCAACGTTTCCGGATAGTCTGGGTAGTTTATCTTGTTTGCAGATTGACTTGTTGCATTCAGAGGGAACTCCTCTAGTTTCACCATTTAGGCAGTCAAGTAGCAGCGATCAGATTTCATTGACGTTTCTGTCATGGAATATTTCTGGGTGTAAGCATAAGTGCTGGGACCCTGAGTGGGTTGCATTTTTGCTATCATATGATGTGGTATTTCTCCAAGAAACGTGGCTTCAGGGGGGTGATCATTTTAGTATTCAAGGCTTTCGGGTGTATTCTTCTCCAGGTGTTAAATCCAAAATTAAAGGTCGTGTTTCTGGTGGCTTAGTTATTACGATCGCTGATAAGTTTTCAGAATCTCTGAAACTATTGCCACATTTGCGATCGGAATTTCAGGTAGGGTTATGGAGAGCCCCTTCTGGGACTCTATTGTTTTTTAATTTGTACATTCCCCCTTCCTCTTCAGAATATTATAGAGTATATGTTTGGAAGGCTCTGGATGACATGTTGGAGCAGCTATTTGCACAGTTTCCCTTGGCTCTGTGTATTATAGCGGGAGACTGGAATGCCAGGATAGGGGTCCCGCAAGATGTAGACTCAGTATTCGGTCCTGGGGGGCCAGTGTGGCTTCTGGCAGGAAATTCTAGAGACTGGCAAAGGAATGACTCGGGGTTTTGTTTGCTTGAATTACTCATGACCAACAGGCTAAGGATACTGAATGGGCAAGGTACTGGAGACCCATTTGGGGAATTTACTTTTACCAATGTTAATGGTCAGAGTGTAGTTGGCTACATTGCAATACAGGCATCCCAATGGACAAGGTTCGTTAATTTCACACTGATTCCACGTCCTGAATGGTGGAGGTAACCCACTGTTTAAATCCCCCAAACTCCCGGATTGTAAAGACTAATCCGTGCACTCGTAGGGCTCGAGTCAGGTGGAGGGATTCATTTCTACCTCAGGTTTTTGCTCTGCTTTGGAGTCCCGAGTTGTGTCATTCTAGGGAGGTTATTTTGTCAGCTTGCAATGGAAGTATGGATATCGATATGCTTGATGAACATTATTATTATTATTATTAACAAACATTTATATAGCACCAGCAGTGTACCTGGAACTTTACAAAGTAATAAAATAGACACGGTCCCTGCCCCTAGGGCTTACAATCTGAGAGACAGGAGCTGGGGGAGAGACTTAGGAAGGGGAACAGAGGGAAAGACAAGGGGTCTAACATTCATGAAGATGCGAGGTCTCAAGTGCACGTACTTGGCTTGGTTACAATGAGAATGACAGCAGGCAGGTCCATGTTGCAAGGATAAGGGTAAACCGATCGTAGGTATAGGAATAGTGGCTCAGCAGGATAAAGAGTCAGACAGAGCAGAGCGAAAGAGGTGAGTTTTAAGGAGAGATTTGAAGGTATGAAGGGAGGGGGCAAGGCGGATGTGGACAGGGAGGGAGTTCCAGGCATGGGGGGCAGCAAGTGAGAAGGGACGAAGGCGCTTAGGGGAGCAGGGAAGGCATGGAAGGGTGAGAGAAGGGACAGAGGAGGAGCGAAGTGCACGGGCTGGAGTATGGAGGGCGATAAGTGCAGAGAGGTAGGGGGGAGCAAGGTTGTGAAGAGCTTTATAGGTGAAGACTAGGAGCTTGTGCAGGATTCGTTCAGGAAGGGGAAGCCAGTGAAGCGAAGAGAGGAGGGGCTGCACATGGTCGAAGCGACTGGCGAGGTAGATGACCCTGGCAGCAGAGTTTTGGACAGAGATGAGGGGAGAAAGGTGAGACCGGGGAAGGCCAGTGAGAAGGAGGTTACAGTAATCGAGGCGAGAGATGACCAGAGCATGAACAAGAGTTTTGGCAGACGAGACAGAGAGAAAAGGGCGAATCTTAGCAATGTTATGGAGGGAGAAGCGACAGGATTTAGCAACAGAGTCAATGTAGGGTTTAAAAGAAAGGGCTGAGTCAAAGATGAAGCCTAGGCTACGGGCTTGGGGGACAGGCAGGATGGTGACTCCATCAATAGTTATTGACAGTGAGGAAGGAGAGGAAGGATGAGGGGGGAAGATAAGGAGTTCAGTTTTAGCCATGTTGAGTTTGAGTTGACGTTGAGACATCCAGGTAGAGATGTCAGAGAGACAGTTGATGAGACGAGCTTGAACAGAGGGAGAGAGAGAGGGAGTAGAGAGATAGAGTTGAGTGTCATCAGCATAGAGGTGGTATTGGAAGCCATGGGAGGCAATGAGTTTGCCTAAGGATGAGGTATAGATCGAGAAGAGGAGAGGGCCAAGAACAGAGCCTTGAGGAACACCAACTGAGAGGGGGAAGGAGGAGGAGGCGGAGTTGGAGAGAGACACATTAAAGGAGCGGTCAGAGAGGTAGGAGGAGAACCAGTTATGGACAGAGCCACAAAAGCCAAGGGAGTGAAGGGAATCCAGCAAGAGTGAGTGGTCAACAGTATCGAAGGCAGCAGAGAGATCAAGGAGGAGATCAACAGTATCGAAGGCAGCAGAGAGATCAAGGAACATTATTCCTTGATAGTCTCACAGCTTGCCCTTAACGTTCTTTCCTGCAAGCCAAGCCCTATTCGGCAGCAAACTTGCAGATGGTATGATCAGGAATGTAGGCGGGCCAAACGTCTACTGGTGTATACTAGATGTGTCTGGGCAAGAGAAGGCTCTGAGTCATGTAAATTACAATGTCTGGCAGTAAGAGGCTATTACAAGGCTTTGATTAAGGAGAAAAAACATGGGTATTCTCCGTTGATTTGGGCCAAGCTTCAAGTTGCAGCCTCCGTGAGAGACTCCAGGACATTTTGGGGTATTCGCAATGCCGAGGTTTCCTCAGGTACCGGTGGTGGTACAGCCCCAATCAATGCAGAGGTATGGACCTCTTTCTTCCAAGCACTTTTTGGACTGGGGATGGAGGATGATGATCTCCCTCTGGATTCCCTTAATCCTCTGTATCCATTGAGCAGTTTGACCTCTGATCCACAGGTAACTTCTGCCCAAGTGGCTGAGGCAATAAAATCTCTTAAACGCAACAAGTCGCCCGACATCAACTTTGTTGTAGCTGAAGTTTTGCAGGCTTGTCCAGAATGGTGGTCCCCTTTGCTAGCATCCTATTTTAGAATTATTAACTCCACGATGAGGATACCCAGAGTTTGGGGCATATCTATTATTGTTCCTATCTTTAAAAAGGGGGACCCTGGGGTCCCGAGTTGCTACTGCCCTATTAGCCTCCTTCCGGTTATAGGTAAACTCTATACCAAGTTATTGCTCGATAATCAAGACTTGGGCCTATGGACAGAATTTAATTCCCCAAGAACAGAATGCTTTTCGGAAGAACTTTTCTATTATCGACAACTGCTTTATACTTACCCATGTAATTGCTAAATATGTGAAAATAAGGGCAGGAATGCTCTTCTTAGCTTTCATCGACTTTCGCAAGGCCTTTGATTTTGTCCCGAGAACGACACTTTGGAAAAAGCTTCATTGTTTGGGAATTGACTACCATTTACTGTCCCTGCTCATCCACGTCTATGCAGAGAATTATGCGAGAGTTAGGTTGAGGGGTTTCAGATCCAGAGAGGGGTTAGACAGGGATGTGTCCTGGCCCCCCTACTCTTCAATTTGTATTTGAGCCACCTTCCAGCCAGATTAGTCTCGTGTGCCTGTTACCCTCCAAAGATTAAAGACAGGTGTCTCCCTGTATTGATGTATGCAGATGATGTCGTTCTCATGTCACAGACGCAAAAGAGTTTATGTAATATTCTGGGAACCCTGATAGACTACTGCGCAGAGAACGAATTGGATGTCAATTTGCAGAAATCTCAAGTCATGGTTATGGGGAAGAAAAGGACCCTTAAACACAGCTGGGTTATTAGGGGGATGGAGTTTCATCAGGTTACCTCCTAGGTTTATTTAGAGATCTTCTTCTCAGACAATGGTTTCTGGGAAAGGCATAGGAAGTTAAACGCCCTAAAAGCAAGATCCCTGAAGGGATCGTAAGGCTGGCTTCTCTCTCTACCGGAATAAAGCTCTCTCTTATTTTTGATGTATTTAGAGCTAGGGTTCAGTCCATTCTCACATTCGGGTCAGAGGTTACTCTCTAAATGGATGTTCAGGCACTTGAGATGGTCCAAAATGTATTTTTGAGGAAGCTATTGAGAGTACCGCAAAGCGTTCCCGCCCCAGTGGTAAGAGCTGAAACAGGCATTCTGGCCATTGACTGCCTCAAGAAGCGGTTGGCTCTAGGATATTGGCTCAAGTTAATCAATTTGGGCAAATCTTCCTTACCAGTGCTTTGTCTGGAGGAAGAGTTAGGGGTGCCACCTTATCCTTGGATTTCTCAAATCATGTCATACTTGTCTAATGCAGGCCTCTCAGTTTCCTGTCTGGGGGGAAAAAATCTCGCCCTGCAAAAAAATTTGGTCAAACTTAGGATGACCGATATTGCTAGGCAGGAAGATTTGGCTGCTTTGGCCTCCTGGAAGGTGGCTCCTCGGCTCTGTCACTTTAAGCAGTTGCACAGGGCTGAGTTATACCTTGACTTCTTAAATGACGCCACATTGCGCAGAGCCTTCACGTGCCTTCGCTTCCAGCTTCTTCCTTCTGCTGTTGTGGAGGGCCGCTATAACAACACACCCTATGACCAACGATTCTGCCCTTGTAAGAACTCTGCAGTGGAGGACCTGGAACATTTTATTTTCTGCTATCCTTTATATGAGTCTCTTTGGCAGACTTGGTTAGTCCCCTTCTGGGATGAGAGATGCTTTTCATCCAAGAACAAATTAATTGAGCTGTTGGCATCTCAGGACGAAAAATCTGTATAGGCTGTTGCTTTCTTTGCTTTGTTAGCTATAAGAATCTGGAATACAGTGATTTGAATCGATCTCTGCTTTGGCTGGCTAGTAGTTTTATTGTGTGAAGATGAGTCTTTTGTCCTTTTTCTTTGGTTCTCTTTGATTTATTATGTATTTATGTATGTATGAATGTTTGTTTGTGTCTTTGTATTGTTATCTGTTTTTATTATTTTTGACCATGGCGAAAGCTAGCGTCTAAATTATTATTATTGTCTATCCAATAAAATTGAGTTGTACCCATATACTTTGGCTTGTTAATTGGCGACCTTCGATCCCATTTGGGGTAAACTGAGGTATAGCAAACTCATTTATTTCCTAACAGTTCCAGACCACTCTAGGGGATGTTTCCTCTGATCTCGATGGCCGCTCACTTGATGACCTCGTGATCATGTGAAATTCCGTGTTGGTGGAGGCCATCGACTGTGTGGCTCCCAGGCGTCTGCTCCCGAACCGCCAACAAGGCAGGTCCCTGTGGTATACGGAGGAGCTACAGTGGATAAAGCAGGAAGGGTGACTGTTAGAGCAACAGTGGCATCACTCGCGTACTGAAGTTGACCGATTGCAGCATAGAGTCTGGTTATGTACCCATGCTGTTGTGGTGCAGTCAGCAAATAAAGTTTTCTTTGCTGCCCTCATTGTGTCCACTAAGTCCTGCCCAGCCGAGCTTTTCCGGGTGGTGAGGGGGCTGGTCAATCCGGCTTCCCTCCACCTGGATCTAGACTTATCAAATGCCCACTGTGATTTGTTTGTGGACTTTTTTGCAGATACAATTGCTCAAATCCACCACAATTTTGATGCAACTTTTTTTAGCAGTAGGTGAGCCAGAGGCAGTAGAAGCCCCTTCTTGTCCTGTTTTGTGGGATGAATTTCACAAGAGCATCGGACGTGGGGATGCTCTTGGGACTGTTCGAGTCACTTACTGTGAATTAGAGCCATGCTTGTCCTGGCCGGTTAAGGCTAACCAGGAAACATTAGGGCTGTTGCTGGCGGGGATTGTCAACACCTCTCTTGGGGAGGGGAGGGTGCCGGACTGTCTCAAGGAGGCTGTGGTGCGGCCCCTGCATCACTGGACGTTGGCATCCTGGCCAACTATCAGCCGGTCTCTAACCTTCCCTTTTTAGGGAGGGTTACTGAACGGGTGGTGGCTTGGCAGCTGCAGGAGCATCTGGACCGGGTCAATTTTCTTGAACTGTTGCAGTCTGGCTTTCGTCCGGGTTATGGCACGGAGACTGCGCTTGTAGCCTTGGTTGATGACATCTCCCGTGAGTTGGGCCAGGGTCATTTGACCCTGTTGATCCTGTTAGATCTCTCAGCTTCATTTGATACTGTTGACCATGAGTTGCTGGTGACTTGGCTGCAGGACCGTTCTTGAATGGTTCCGCTCTCTCCTGGCTGGGAGAATCCAGCATGTGGTCCTGGGTGATTTTTCATCTTCTCTCCGGGGTCTCATGTGTGGGGTCCCGCAGGGTTCCATCTTGTCCCCTCTCTTGTTCAATGTGTATATGCAATCTTTGGGGGAGGGTGTCAGGGAGTTTGGTGTACGGTATCATGAATATGCTGATGACACCCAGCTCTCTCTCTCATTTTCATCAGACTCAGGCCTGGCAGTCTTGGTGCTTATCCGGTGTTTGGCGGCTGTGGGAGATTGAATGAGGGCGAGCCGCTTGAAGTTATAATCCCAATAAAACAGACGTGATGGTTGTGGGGAAAGCCTAGGGAGTGGTGGCCCCCATCGTTGATGGGGTCCGTCCTCCCCTGGTATCTCAGGTTCAGAGTTTGGAGGTGCTCATGGATCCACAGCTCTGCCTGGCAGCTGTGGCAAAGGGGTCATTCTGCCAGTTACATCTGGTATGTTGGCTTAGGCCGTATGTCTCGGACTCTGTTCTGACCACGATTGTCCATGTTTTTATTACCCAATGGGGACAGGCTGACACAAGCACATTACACCAGTGCTTCCTCTGCACTGGCTGCCGATAGTCTTCCAGGCCCAATTCAAGGTGTTGATGCTGACCTTTAAAGCCCTAAATAGCCTGGGCCCTACCTACCTGCAGGACCGTCTCACCCTCGGGGTCCTGGATTGGCCCCTGCAGTCAGCTGGGGGCGCCCTCCTCGAGGTCCCCCAGGTGTCAACCTTGAGGAGGGCGTTCTCTGTGGGCGTGCCGTGACTGTGGAACTCCCTCTCATTGGAGGTCCACTTGACCACTGACCTCTCCTCTTTCTGTAGACAACGTAAAGCCAGGCTGTTCCGCCATACCTTTCCTGAGGGAGATGGGGTGGGTGGGTTGGGTTGGGTTAGGGAGGGGTAAGGGGTACCTTGACTCAAATCTTTATAATTCCCCACTAACTCTAGACTCTGCTGCACTTTTTAAGAAACCACATTCTCCAAGTTCAGGACTGTGGCCAGCACCTGGATATACTTCAGGCAGTGTAAAGTCTCATATCTTGTGATTGGGAGAATCACCTTGTGGTACTCACTCTTGCCATACAAGATGTTGTCTTACACACCACCATGTTCAAGATCAAGACCACATTCTTGTTGCAGTTACTATTCCAAAGGATGCTCTCCAGCTCTATTTATTTATTATTTATTTATAATAAAAATGTGTATACCGCCCCCCTCCTGATAAAAGCATCTCGGGATGGCTAACAACATGTTAAAAACAGACTAACACAAATATCAAAATTAAAATTGAATTAAAAAAAATTCAACCCCCCACATTGAGAAGAAGCTATCAGAGAATAAAGTCTAAAACTTTTTTAAAAAAATAAACAAACAGTACGTAGGAGGAAGGGGATCTGCTGAGACTACTTCAGCTGATCGAGGAAGCTCACATCAGTAGCTGAAAGAAGTGAAGAGGTCAGGAACAGCCCCTTTTATTCCCTCACATTAATAAGTGCAGAAGCTTGCACCGAGGGGGGCGGTGGCATGCTCCCGCCTGAGACTGCTTTGGATGTTCCACAAAGAGCGACTGCAGTGCATGCACCCAACGATGAGAAAGCACTCAGCAACTCGAGAAGGAACTGTGTGCTTCAGCTATTTCATGAGCATATCCCAGGTGAATCACTGTAGAGGTAACTACCAGCCAAGGCAATCCTAACCTGGACGGGGATCTCCATTCTACAGTGCAACTTCTCCACAATGGCCCGCTGGGTAAAGTCTGAGAAAAATCTGGTATGGTTGGAGATGAAACCATGTCCAGTGGACAGAGATTATGCACAACACCCTGACAGCCAATACACTGGCCAGGAACAAACATTTAAAGGGAATTGGAAGAGTAACTTGCTGTAATAATAATTAAATACTAAATTATAAAATATAAGCTATAATAAATAATAAAAACATTTTCAAGTACATCAGAAGCAAGAAGCCTGCTGGGCAGAAGTCAGTTGGGTCATTAGATCACCACAGGGTAAAAGGTGTGCTCAGGAAGGATAAGGCCACTGCAGAGAAGCTAAATGAATTCTTTGATTCCGTTTTCACAGCAGAGGATGCTGGGGAGATACACATGACAGAACTATTCTTTTCAGGTGATGAATCAGAACTACCACAAATCAACATAACTCTGGAAGAGGTTCTAGAGCAAACTGACAAACGAAACAGTTAATCACCAGGACCAGATGGTATTCACTAGGGGTAGGAAACCGGTACAATCCGGTATCCGATAATGCCGGTATCGGGCGTACCGGCATTATCGGATTTTACCCGGTAATCCGGACCCGGTACCGGATTTCGGGGTACCGGATTTTTTTTACATTGCAGCCATTTAAAAATGGCTGCAATGTAAAAAAAGTTAAAGCCCCAGCAGAAAAGTTTTAAACAAAAAAAACCCTCCCCGAGTCCAGGCTGCGCGGGTGGAAGGGGGGGGCACCCCCCACCCACCCTGGCTTTTTGTTTTAAAAATAGAGTAAGAGACTGAGAGTGACCCAGAGGCGAGGGCCCCCCCAGCACCAGCGGCCGCGGCGTCCCCGCAGCTGCGGGTAAGTATGACCCGATCCCTGGGGGGG
>QEPC01008345.1:1280669-1298918 GCA_003113815.1 Sphenodon punctatus | reverse complement strand
GAGAGCATCCTGAGCAGTGTGAACTCTGAGGTGTAGCAACAAATTAAATGTCCCTATTTCAGTCCTGGTCACTTAAATCAGAGGCAGCCAGCTATGGTGATGAGATACCATTGCCATTAAATGCATTGGTAGATGTTGGGTCTATGCGCAGAACAGCAGCTGGCTACTGTACTGAGCAACTGGAAATTCATACCTACTTTCTCCCACCTGAACTGTTCATTTTGACCTATCTCATTGCCCATAAGGGGAAGAGAACAGATTCATCCTCTGACCCTGAGCCTTGACCTGTTTTCCACTCTTCCTCAGCAGCAGAGAGCTCCAAATATCCCTTGTGCTGCTGCCAACACTGTCCTCTTCTTTTGAGCAGCTTCTGCTGTGCAGATAGGCAGCTCCAATACCATTGAAAATGGCAGGGCACCGTGGAATGAATGGACTTATCTGAATGGACTTAATATCAAAATAGTCCCAAGAGACTTAATATCGAAATAGCCTATGCCTCCATCTTTGAGGCTGCCACAAAATTCCTACACTTCATCCTAGAAATCAGTTGAAATGAAGGGCTGTTGGTGAATGCGAGTCTTGCTTGCTACTCTGTGTGTGTGTGTGAGAGAGAGAGAGAGGAGGGGGGAGGAAGGGCTTGGTTGAAATTCAGATGTCTGAAACACCATATTTTTCAGTATGTTTTATATACACGGAAACCCTACTTTCCAAGTCTTTAAGAAATGGTTACAGTGTAATATTAAAACTGTTTTTTCCTCTTAGATATCACAATGGCAAAATCAGCCAAGCTCATACAACAGCAGCTGGAGAAAGAACTGTAAGTGAGCGTGTGGGATTGGTAAACATCACTGAAATATTGCTGTCCCAGTATTGTTAATTTCCTCCTGTTTTTAACATGCAACTTGCCTTTTTGTGTGGGTGTGCACACAAGAAGAGATGGTGGCTCTGAGTGAGTGAATCACTCGGGATGGGAGAATGATACCTGCTTGGCACCACTGGCAACTGGGGATGCTTCTGCATCTTGATGCAGGAAGTGTTGGTGCTCAGAGGCTCTTAGCTCTATGTGAGATGGGAGGGTAGCTCTCTCATTTACTGTGACATGGAATCCTGGGACCACAAATCCTCTGGTAACAAATTCCACAAGTTAATTGTGTGTTAAGAGAAAAAATACTTTGTTTTAAATCTGCTGCCAGTTAGTTCCATGGAGTGTCCCCTAATCCTAGTAGTATTTGATAGGGTAAATTACTCCCTATTTACTAGTTCCGCTCCACTAATCATTTTATAACCTTCTATCATTTCCCCTCTGTCGTCTGTTCTGCAAGCTGAAGAGACTTAACCTATCAAGCCTCTCTTCGTACGGAAGCCGTTCCATATCCTTTATCATTTTTGATGCCCTTCTCTGTACCTTTTACGGTTCTACTATCTCTCTTGAGATGGGATGACCAGAACTGCACACAATATTCAAGCTGTAGTCCCATCATAGATCCATATAGTGGCATTATGATATTTTCAGTTTTATTCTCTCTTTTCAAATAATTCCTTACATAGTTCGCTTTTGTGACTGCTGCCGCACACTGAGTTGAGGATTTCTTTGAATTGTCCACAATGACTCTAATATCCCTTTTCTGAGTGGTAATACCTAATTTAGAACCCAGCATTGCGTACATATAAATTGGATTATTTTTACCTATGTGCATAGCTTCGCACCTGTCAACATTAAATTTCATCTGCCTTTTAGTTGCCCAAGTCACCCAGTCTCGCAAGATCCTCCTGCAATTCCTCACTATCTGCTCAGATTTTAACTACCTTAAATAACTCTGTCATCTGCAAATTTGATCTTCTCACTTTTTACTCCATTTTCCAGATAATTAATGAATACATTAAACAACACTGGTCCCAGTACAGATCCCTGGGGCACTCCACTTCTCTCCATTGTGAAAACCAACTATTTAGTCCTACTCTTAGTTTCCTAACCAGTTACCGATCCATGATAGGACACCGCATGCTGTCCCGTGATTATTTAATTTCCTCAAGAGTCTTCAAGGGAACTTATCAAATGCTTTCTGAAAATCCAGATGCACTATATCAACCAGCTTACCCTTGGTTACATGCTTATTTACACCCTCAAAAAATGCCAGTAGTGAGGCATGACTTCTCTTTGCTAAATCCATGTTGACTCTTCCCTATTACATCATATTTATTGGTATGCCCAATAATTCTGTTCTTCACAACTGTTTCCACCAATTTGCCCTGCATGAACATTGGACTTATTGGCCTGTAGTTTCCAGGATTGCTTCTGGAGCCCTTTTTAAATATTGGTGTTACTTTCACTACTCTCTAATAGACTACCCTCATACCTGACACTTCGGATATGGTGGCAGATTTTAGCAATAGGTTACAAATAACCAACAGTAGGTCTGCAGTCTCATATTTGAGTTTCTTCAGAANTGATCCCTCTGGGACAGGCAAACCATTCAAAGTAGAGAGAAGCAGTTTACCCCCCTTTCCAATTCATTATACTTTTATCACCTCTAGACTGGATTATTGCAACGCACTCTACATGGGGATGCTCTTGGTGACGGCCTGGAGGCTGGAGCTGATGCAGGATGCAGCGACCCATCTCCTAACAGTGAGCACATTACACCAGTGCTTCATACTCTGCACTGGCTGCCTATTTTCTTCTGGGCCCGATTTAAAGTGTTGACCTATAAAGCCCTAAACAGCCAGGGCCCTGCCTACCTGTGGGACCACCTCATACCCTGTGTGGTGTGGCCCTTGCGGTGTGGCCCTTGCGGTCAGCTGGGGGCGCCCAACTCAAGGTCCCTTGGGTGTCCTGGATGGCAACAATGGGGAGGTTGTTCTCAGTGGTGGCCCCTTAGCTCTGGAATTCCCTCCCGATGGGGACCCGCCTGGCCCCTGACCTCCTCTCTTTCTGAAGACTGTGTAAGACCTGGCTGTTCTGCCAGGCCTTTGGTGAGGGAGTCTGGTACGGAGGTGAAGGGGGGGGGCAGGGAGAGGTGATGTTCTTTGGTTCCACTATATGTTTATATAGTTTTATAAGATTTTAAACGTTTTAATTTATTCTTGTTGTGAGCCACTCTGAGCTGCCTGTGTGCAGGAGGTGGCGGGTTAAAAATACAGCGAAATAATAGTTAATTAAAAGGGGAATAAAAGTTTATAAGTAGTTCAAGGCTCTACCACAGGTCCCCTTGCCAACTTTTTTCATCTACAATCTTGTTTGTTCTGTGCCTTGCGTTAATTTCAGTGCCAAGGTGTACTCTCCAGCTCCTGAGATTACAGCTTTTATTTTGTCTGTCACTTGCAGGGTGCTGAGCGCATGGACCATCTCTCCTAATCCCTGTGGTCTCTAGCTCTCCCCAGCAAGGTGGGAAAGGGCTGAGCCAGCCAGTAGGGTGAGAGGGAGCCGGTAGTTGCCTCCCCCTGCTCTGACTCCAAGCAAATGGGAGGTAGTGGAGGGGCTGCCTCCCAGGGACAGTAGGGGGCCGGTGGGACTGTTGCTGGCGCTAGCAGCGTGGTGCTTTCTGCACAGCCCCTGGCTGCAGCACATTGCTTTGGGTTCCCCTTCACTTGACATTGCAATGGCCAGACGTTGCTTGCTCTCCGCGCTGCTGGCTCACTTCTTCCCCTAGCTCAGGAGCAGCAGGGATGAGGGAAACTTTTGTTCCTGAGACATCATAGGTAGCCGGCTTGTCTCTGGGTCAAGCTCATGTTATGAAATTATCCAGTAAATTGGGTAATGTGAGCATGGATCTGTTAAATTCAATAATGGAGCCATCGTGATCACGCGACCATGGCTGGGAAAGCAAAAAACCTCAATAAACAAATGTAGCCGTACAGCCCAATAGGAATCTTGAGTTACTGCTGATTTCATGTTAGTTTTAATCTAACGTGAAAACTGACATGTGCAAGTAGCCTCAATCAGGAAGCAGATTTTTATTTGTTTATTTATTTCAATTTTTATCCCGCCCCTCCTGCGAACAGCTTGGGCTGTTCGCAGATTAAGGGCATGAGGAGCTAGGGAAAGCCTGATGGAAGAGGTAGATTTTCAGGTGGGATTTGAAGGTGGAGAGGGAGAAAGCAGAACATATGTATTCAGGGAGGGAATTCCAGGCATGGGGGGAAGCAACAGAGAACGGGTGGATAAGTTTCAAGGTTAGAGTAGTGGCAGAATAGGAGTGTAGTGGGAAACAAATGCAGAGAGAGAAGGGGGAAAGGCCATGAAGGTAAAGACAGAGACCTTGTGCTGAATACGTTCAGATAGAGGGAGCCAGTGAAGGGAGGAAAGGAGGAGTAGAACAAGTGGTGGGTGAGGGGGCTGATCTTGGCAGTAGAGTTTTGAACAGAAGTGACAGGGGCAAGGTGAGAGCAGGGAACTGTAGTCAAGGTGAGAGATGACTACAGCATGGACTAGTGTCTTGGCTGTTGGAACAGTAAGCGAGGGCAGGATTTTAGCAATGCTGTGCAGGGAGAGGCGATAGGACTTGACGACAAATAAGATCTGAGGTTTNCCGGGATATCTTTCAAGGAAATGCCCTAGGAGGTCCACCCGCAGTTGGTTGTACAAATGACACCTAAGTAATACGTGGTCAGTTGTTTCTACCTCAAGATGGTCAAAGGGACAGAGCCTCTGGGCAAGCGGAACCTTAGTGAGTCTTCCTACCTAAATCTGGGTTGGCAAAGCATTGAATCTTGCTGCTTGTACCAACCACTTTTCTCTGGCTGAGTATCCCTCGGCCAGATAACCAGCTAAGACATCTATCTGAGGAGCTATCCTCAAATAATTAGACATATGTGAGGAAGCTTCCACCCGGGCCCTCTTAGTCTGAAGATCCACATCCTCCCATCTACGTTTCACTTCTGCACCCGCTATTGCTAGATCCTTGGACAGGAGGTAAGTCTTTGACAAACCCAAACTATCCAAGTGAGCCTCCACCTTCAGAGCCCACTGGCTCCTAAAGGAATCTATCTGGAGGTAGGGAAACAGGCCCCTCTGACTAGAATCAACGGACTTGAGCCATAGCTTATGGGCTAAGGCCCATGCCCAGAAGGACCATTTACACTGGGCCAGTTCCAGTTGGATGGCAGTCCCCAATGTACCACCTGGAGCCTTAAGAAGAGCCCTGAGGAAAGTTAACTGGGCCCTATCTCCATTTACTGCACTGAAGGGTGCCCAAAGTCCCGCACCAAACAAAAACTGAGCCATGGATTTGGCATTGAAAGCCTGGAGGGTCATTTTGTAGGCCATCCTCCCTGAGGAAATAAAAAACTTCCGAATAGCAAAAGCTGATTGTTTGACCACTACAACCGACCCCTCAATATGTTTTTTCCAACCCCCTTGATAATGAAGGGTGATCCCCAAATACCTAAACTCCTTGACTTGGGAGATTGGAACACCCTCCACATTCCAGCGATACCAATTTGACCTAAGGGAGTTAGTAAATACCACCACCTTTGATTTGGACAAGTTCAAAACCAGATCATTCTCTCTGCAGTAAATCGCAAATGCTTCCAACTGCCGACTCAGACCCACCTGGGTTTGTGATAAGAGAGCCAGATCATCTGCAAATAGCAGAGATCCAACAGATAGCAATGCCAAATGCAGGGGGGAAAAATGTGACGAAGCCATACGTGGCACCACATCATTAAAAATAAATTTAAAAGGGTGGGGCCAATACACAGCCCTGCCTTACCCCATGTTTTACAGGGACCTCATCTGAGACAAGCCCCGAGGGTCCCAGGTTTACCACCAAGTTAGAGTTGGCATAGAGCAATCTAATCAAGACCAAGAGCCTACGATCAAGTGAGAGATTTGCCAATTTGGACCACAGGATGGACCTATTCACTGAGCCGAAGGCTATCCTGAGGTCCAAGAAGGCAACATAAAAACACCGATTACGGCTCTTGTATTTCTCTATCAAATGTAAGAGAACCAAACAATGGTCAATGGTTGATCTAGCCCGCTGGAACCCTGCTTGTTCGGGGTGGATGGTATTAGACTCTTCAAGTCAATCAGTAAGCTTCCCCAGCAAATGCTTTGCGTACATTTTACTAATTACACAGAGCAAACTAATTGGCCTATAATTGACCGGATCGCTACTGACACGCTTTTTATATATGGGTACCACTATGGCTCAAAACCAGATGGATGGAACACACCCCGAATGGTCTATCGATGTAAAGAGAGACGCTAGCATAGGCACCCACCAGTCTTTATGATGTTTGAGGAACTCGATGGGAATTAAAACCTAGCCCGGGGCCTTATTACTTCTGCATGAGTCAATTAACCTGCTGACTTCATCATGGCAGACTTGGGGCCATTCGAGAACTCCCTCCAGACTACAGGGGAACCCACTCAAGTTGGCCTGAATAACAGAGCTCGTATAGACATCTAGAAAATATTTTGTCCATACATTGGCTGTAACAGGAGTCAAATTCCTAGGAATGGTTGCCTCAGAGCCCGTATTTAACAGCCTCCAAAACTGGTGAGAGTCATCCCTCTGAGCTGCCTCTATTACCCATTTCCAGGAGGACTTGAAATAAAGTCTCTTCTTGTTCCTAATCAAAATCCTATACTCCCTTTTAGCCTGGAAATAAGCGGGAGGCAAATGCAAGTCCTGGCCCTGGCAATAACCAGAATAGATCCTTTTAAGTTGGTGCCTAGCCCTCTGGCACTCCTTGTCGAACCATACTTGTCTTGGGCACCTAGCTTGTTGGGAGCTCTCTGTTGGACTACAGTTGAAAAAATGCTGGGCCCTTTGTGAAAGGAGTTCAAACGCTTCTATAACAGCCCAACTCTCCAGGCCTAAGCAAATCTTGGTTCTCAACTCCTTTAGTTTAGAATCCCCCATCCACCCATCCAAGTCTAGGAACAAGATTTCCCCCCCAACTAGTTGTACGCAATTGCTTGCATATGGGACCTTGGCTGGTGGGGGGGTGCACCCTCCAAGGGTATACTACTCGGTTGCTCCCCCTGTAAATCTATGCAGAGGACAAGTGGTAGATGATCACTAAGCTGCTCACCCCCCACCTCGAAGCCCCTAAGAGAGGGCAACATGTTTGGAGAGACTATAGCGTAATCAATTACACTTGAACCCCTTGAGCCCAAAAAAGTAAATTCTCCCGGGGAGTCACCCAGGTAGGACATATTTAGCAAGCAAAGACTAAGACCCACTAACAGCTTAGCCAAATGAAGCCCCCCGTCATTAATTATCGGATCTTTAGAATGCTGTGAAATTAATGGTGTAAAGACCAGGGCAGGAGAGAGGGCACAATCGTCAAACACCCCATCATCCCTCCCTAGTCTGGCATTAAAATCCCCTACTATAAGAAACTTACTGTTGGGGCAAGTGGTGATAATATCATCTAGGATAGCTTCCAACTTAGACCAAACAAGCTAGTCATACATATGAGTATTTGGGGGTGGAATATAAATATTTAGTAAAACAAACCTCCTGCCATCCACTAACATGGTCAAACCCAAAAGAAAAGGAGGGTGCTTTAAAAGAGATTTCAACACATGATTACATGTCTCCTTTATCAAGCATGATAAACTCCCCAACATGAATGCCCCCTCTATGCAACCTCTGTAGATGGAAGGGAGATTACTTTAAAATGAGATAAGGATGGGGGAAGAACAAGGGGCAACAATGCCCAAGTTTCCTGCAGACAAAAAAAGATCGAAATTGCCTATGAAGTCAATAAATTCAGACTCCCTGGCTCTGGCACTCCAACCTGCAATATTCCAGGATCCGATCTTACACCTAGGCACAACAGAGCCAGGAACACCTCAGTGGCTGTCTCCCTGTGGTGACACCGCTCCAGAAGTTGGCTCAGCTATAGAAGAAGGAGTCTGGTCATAGGACACAGACACCATTTGACTATCTGGGGCAAAAGCCAGTTTAAATCAAAGAAAGGGCAAAGGAGTTGAAGCATTCCATTATGGAAACTGCTACTGGTTTTTGATGTCTTAGGAAAGAATATAAACAAACGCCATATAGCTGCTAAAAAAAATTATAATCAGTTATGGGAAAATCTTAATTTTGCATTTCGAGAGAAGGACAGTAAAATGTTTTGGGCTCTAGTAAAGGCACCTATAATTTTATTTATAACATTGAGGCCAATATCTCGCCTTCTGTCTGGGTTGAATACTTTTCAAAACAGTTTGCTGGTTTCAGTAATTTTTAGTGTTTCTTGTAATGTTCACTTGGGTTCTTTTCACACGGGCCATGCTGGGTGGGGGATGGGTATGTGCCGGCAGCAGGTGGAGGTGGGTGTGCAGCCATTCCCATGGGCACGCAGCCATTCCCATGGGCACACACCCATCTCCACCCACCTCCATGCATGGAGCAACTGGCATTGGTGTGGGTGATGAGTGGAGGTGGGTGGAGGCGGGAGTGTGCACGCATCCCCATCCACCGTTTTGTACCCATCACGGCGTTTGTACGGGCAGCCCCCCCCCCGCACATGTGGGGAGGGCGGGTGCCCGTTTGAAAAGGGCCTTGGCTGAGGCTGGCTTAAGAACCTGTTATTTTATAACTGAACAAGTTGCTACTATAATTTTTCAGCAAAGAAAGAATAAAGTGCCAGGTCCAGATGGTATTCTAGCCGAAGTCTTTCAATTAAATGTTACTTGATGGGCACTGATTTTGGTCTCGTGGTTCAATAGCATTATTTCTACTCTTCGAATTCCTGATTTATGGAAAGGGAATATTATAGTCTCAATTTTTAAAAAGGGACCCTAAGGATTTACCTGTTTCCTACAGACCCATCAGTCTTATTAATATTTCAGCAAATTTATTTGGCAGACTTCTTTTAAATCATCTAAATACTTGGGTGGTGGAACATGATCTCTTTTGGGAAGAACAGGGTGGTTTTAGAGCTGGTCGCTCTACTTTAGACCATGCCTTTATGTTGCAATTTTTAGCCCACAAATACAAGCAGGTGAAAAAAATCTCCCTTATATGCAGCCTTTGTTGATCTTTCCACTGCCTTCGATTCCCTGGATAGGAGTATTTTATGGGGTAAACTGGTAAGATTAGACATTGATCCTCGTCTTCTGAGCTTGACTGACTTTCTTCTGGGAAGGCTGGCTGACCCAAAGGATGGTGAGGCCTCAGTCTGGGCACCAGAACCCACCTGGGATGTAGAAGGGGCAGTCACCGCTTTCAGCCCTACTGACTTGGCAGTGCTCTGATCAGCTGATCTGTTGCAACTCCTGGTTCGTGGAAGCAGCAAATAATCCATCTTTATCAAATGGTAGTTTCTCTACCACATATTGCACCTCTGTGGAGAGGCCATAGATATGGAGTCAAGCATGGTGCCTGATTGTGATGTCTGCAGTCATGCCCTGGGCCCTGACACAACTACATCATAGAACACTCCTGTGAGGTGCCTGGAGAGCTCGAGGCCATCAGTGGCCACTGTCTCTAGCTTTTCCCTCAGCCAGCCCTGCTGGCACCACCTGTTGCACTGGGTCCCAGAAGATGCAGCATCTCAGGCTGTGAGGGCCAGAGAGTTGCCCGCTTTTATGTGCAGGGATGCAGCTGAGTAAACTCAGACCTCCAGGTGTCAATCCTCTTCCCCTTCCTATCAGAGGGTTGTGATGGGGGCTTCTCTTTGAAACCACCCTGCTGATCAGGGAGATAGGGGATGGATGAAAGATGAGGAATTTATGCCCCACTCCCTAGTACCGAGTACATCCTGAGACTATTGGGTCAATGGGGGGGGGGGTGTACTGTTGCTGGCCAGCTCCAAACATCTCTGACCACATGTTCAATAATTCCCTTAGCTAAGAGAATAGCAATGCGTTCACACTGGCCAATAGTGCAGGTATTAAATTGGTAGGGTAAGGATTCCCGTGTAGCCAGGTTCGCCAAAGGCACCCTCTCTGTGACTGCCATGCACACCAGTAAGTCCGTCAGGGGGTGAGGTGACAGCGGTGAATGTCCCACCACCTGAGCTGGTAAGACCCCAGGTTCGGGATCCATTGGAGCCAGACAGTCCTGCTCCAGGAAAGACTCTATCAACCCTGCTGGTGCTGGCATGATGCCGAATGCTTCTGGTTCTCCAGGCCCATGGGGCTGCTCCACTCCAGGAAGTATCTGTTGTGTGGAGCACTGCACAGACAGCAGGACTCACGGTGCCAATGGCCCGAGTGCCATTGGCTGAGGAGTCCTTGATGATGACCAGTCTTCCCACAACAACCCTGTCAGTGCCAGCAAACTTGGTGCTGAGGGTGGAATGAGCCCTGCAGCACCTGCATCATCAAGCACTCCGTAAGAGGTGCGAGAAGGGACTCAAGGGGACCTAAGGCTGCCTGAGGCTTGACATCCAAGCGTACCCCACTCAGCAAAATGTAGTTGCTGTCCTCCTGGGGCGCAACTCCTATGACATCCTTCCAGATGAGGGGAGTCCTCTGGTGAGAACTCTGGCATAAATGTCCTCTTGCAGTGCTTCTTCCTATGCTGATCCAGCTCTGGGAAGCACTCTCAGTGTGGAGGGGTGCGTGCCAGATACCTCCCCCTAACAGGGGAAATGGGACCCCAGCAAAGCATGGTGTGTCCCAGGCCTTTGCAACATAGGTGCTAGCATCTGCCCTCTTGGCACAAAAATGCCAAGTTGATCCAATCCAGACGGCATCTCATCAGCCCTAGGGTACAGGCCAGAGCAGGAGAAGGATGGGGCCAATCATAGCATGCATCTGAGTCTGACAGTACTAGGACCTACTCCTGCATGGACGTGGCCTGGACAGTTAAGTGCTCCACCAGCCCGTGGGTTCTGTCTCAACGTGTTCAGGGCTCAAACCCCTGAAAGACCACATATGCCCTGTTGTTGTTCTCAGGCCTGAGGCACAAAAGGCACTGAGCGCAGGCATCGGAATCTGGAATCTCAGACTGCACATCAACAAAAGCCTTTACTAAGGCCATACGGTGCTCACTCTATAACCGATTTCCCATGTCAATGGGAAGGAAAGAACTGCTGAGCTTGATGAGATGGAGCTATTTATATGCCCAGTAGGGGTGGGACATCAGGCAAAAAAACGGTTACCAGTTTTACCGGTTACCAGTTTACAAAAAAACGGATTACCTGATTAAAACCGGTTTACTGGTACCGGATTTATTGCATTGATTTCAATGGGGAACTGTCCCCATTGAAATCAATGGGGGAAAAAAACAATACTTCCCCCCTCCCCCTCCCAGGCTGTGTGGGTGGAAGGGGAGGGGGACTCGCCACCCACCCTGCGCAGCCTGGATTTAATTTTTTTTTACCCTAAGTCCCTACTAGTGCAGACTCCGGGCCGCCACCGACGACCCGGAGCCCGCACCAGCAGGTACTAGGGTGATCCCTGGGGTGGGGGGTGGTTTAACACACACCCCACCCCAGGGATCAATCTACCTCCCCACCCAGGGATCGCCTACCTTTGGCACTCGGCAGTGGCAGAGGCGGTGGCGGCAGCACGGTGGTCCGGTGGCGGCAGCGCTGACTGGTAGCTTCAGTGCTTTCTAGGCCTTCTGTGGAAACCTGGAAGTTCCCCGGAAGGCCTAGTAAGCGCTGAAGCCACCAGCCAGCGCTGAAGCCTCCAGACCGCCGTGCTGCCGCTGCCTCTGCTGCTGCCGCTCAGAGCACCAAAGGTAGGCGATCCCTGGGTGGGGAGGTAGGGTGATCCCTGGGGTGGGGTGTGTGTTAAACCACCCCCCACCCCAGGGATCACCCTAGTACCACAGTACCTACCTGCTGGTGCGGGCTCTGGGTCGCCGGCGGTGGCCTGGAGCCTGCACTAGCAGGGACTTCGGGGAAATTGAATGTGGAATAAATGAACATTCCAATTCCATTTTGCCAGAATCTACTTTAAAACATTATTCCATTTCCGCATGTACAAAATGGCAATAGTGATACCGTGGCATGCACAACCATTCAACCAGAATTCTGATCAAAAAAACTGATTAATCAAACTTCCAGTTGAAATAACGAAAGTCTGGACAACCATCTGTTGTAGATATTGTAGCTGTAGTCATTCTGCACCAAGTGGCTAACACACACACACAGCCCTCTACCTACCTACCTAAAGGACAGGTGGAAAGCAAGGAACAAAGCCAAGGCTAGAAAGGGGGTGAGACCACACAAGCAGTGAGGGCCCAATCCCCACATAACCCTGTAGCATGAAAGCGCAGCTGCCACTGCAGGGAGCAGGGCAGATGAGCAGCCCCACCCCCATAGGAAACCAGGTGGCTGGGCTGCTCTCAGAGCTCCTGCCACAGTCAAGGCGGGCAGTGGTGCTGGTGACACAAGTTGGTGCCTGTCTCTATGGTGTTTATTTATTTATTTATTTTTTCAATTTATATCCCGCCCCTCCTGAGAACAGCTCGGGGTGGCTAACAATTCTGCTTTGCTGCTCGCACAGCTACAGCATAGTCCCTTAAATACGCTCTATGCCACGATCGGTCATCTTCAGTTTGAGTCAGATGTCACCGACCCTCTAACCACCTACCCTCACGCTTATGTCGCACCTGGTCCTCAGTAAACCATGGGGATCTGCGCTGCTACATTGCAGGGAGTGGATGCCAGGGAGCCTCTGTATCGATAGCCTCCACCAAAAAAGTATTCCATAAGGCAATGAGGTCATCGATTGTGCAGCTGTCAAGGTCAGAGGATTAAATCCCCCAAAGCATTCCGGAACCTTGGTGGTTCCATAAGTGTCTGAAGCCGGACCAATCTAAGAGGCCCTGCACACCCCGGGGGGGGGGTTAAAAATGCACCAGGACACATGCCTTCAGGAGGTAATGGTCTGACTATGACAAGTGGGAGATAAGGTGACAAATATATAAAACACATATAAATGCATATTTTAAAAATGCATAAAACATGAAAAAAACAACCACCAAACCTCCCTCCAATCCCCATCCCTCAAATGCCTTTACAAACAAAAAGGTCTTACAACGCCTCTGGAAGACACTCATGCTCGGGCTCAAATTAACCTCTGGGGGAAAGTAGTTCCCTAGCATCAGGGCAGCAACCGAGAATGCCTCCCTGCAGTGCAAGCCATTGTTGCATGAACAAGTCTAAGAGACATTATCCACAGGGAGGTGCTCCTGGACGATCACAGGGGTCACAATGGGGCATGGAAGGACAGGCAGTCTCTCAGATATGTGGCCTAGACAGTGTAGGGCTTTAAAGGTCAAAATCAACACCTTGAATTGTGCCCGGAAAGCTATAGGCAGCCAGTGTAGACTACAGAGCACCGGTGTAATGTGCTCCCGGCGCATCACCCGCAAATGAAGACAAACCACCGTATTATGCACCCGCTGCAGCTGGGACCATTTAGTAGGACCATTTAGTCCTACTCTTTGTTTCCTACCCTTTAGCCAGTTACCAGTCACCAAGGGTCAGCCCCATGCAGAGTTATGTAAGAGTCAGCAAGAGCAGTCCCACAAAAAGTCACATAACAGTCACCAAGGGTAGTCCCACGTAGAGTCATGTAACAGTCACCAAGTCACCAAGGGCAGCCCCACATAGAATAATGTAGTATTCCAGCCTCAAGTCATGAAAGCATGGATGATAGTGGCCCAGATCAGATTCCAAATCAGAAAAAAAAGGCCGCAGTCTCCTCACCAGATGGAGTTGGTGGAAAGTGCTCCTAGTCACCACTGCAACCTGGCAATCCAGGCACAGCAAGGGGTCCAGAAGCACTCCCAAGACTGCAGACCTGATTGACCAGAGTGGGTCGGACTCCATCAATAAGAGGAGTCCCAATCCCATCCAGATCACAAGACTGGCAAACTATAAATCACTTCAATTTTGTCTGGAAATATGTACATTTATAAACTGCTATCATATCACCTCTGAGTCATTTCTTCTCCTAGCTGAAGAGCCCCAACCTATCCAGCCTCTCTTCATAGGGGAACCATTACATACCCCTTATCATTTTTGTTGCCCTTCTCTGTATCTTTTCTATTTCAACTATATATATATTTTAGACGAGGCGACCAGAACTGCACACAATATTCAAGGTGTGGTTGCACCATAGATTTATCTAGTAGCATTATGATATTTTCAGTTTTATTCTCTATCCCTTTATTAATAATTCCTAACATTGTTTGCTTTTTTGACAGCTGCTGGATACTGAGCTGAGGATTTTAATGTATTGCCCATAATTTCTCCAAAGTCCTTTTCCTGAGTGGTAATTCCTAATTTACAACCCAGCATTGTGTACACAAAGTTTAAATTGTTTTTCCCTATATGCAACACTTTACACTTGTCCACATTCAATTTCATCTGCTATTTAGATGCCCAGACACTCAATCTCGCAAGATCCCCCTGAAATTCTTCACAGTCCGCTCGTGTTTTAGCTACCTTTAGTAACTTGGTATCATCTGCAAATCTGATCACGTCACTCCTTACTCCCCATTCCAGATCATTAATGAATACATTGAACAACACCGGTCACAGTACAGATCCCACATGGGCACTTTGCTATTTACTTCTCTCCATTGTGAAAACTGACCCTTTAGTCCTACTCTTTGCTTCCTATCCTTTAGCCAGTTACCAGTCCACAACAGGACACTGCCTCCTATCCCATGACTTTTTAATTTTCTCAAGCGTCTCTCATGAGGGACCTTTGTCACGGAGAAACATAACTGGCCTACATGTAGACTACAAGCCTAGTAAATATGTAAAGCGAAAGGTGCAACATATACGTAATGTTACAAGTGAGAACTGTAAAATCCAAATCAGGACTGTAACACTGATGAAACTCCAGGAAATGCAAAGAGATAAAAAGAATGTGTATTGGGAACTCTGGCCAGACAGAATCCTGGGGGAGATGCAAATTGACCTTCAGGTGGGCCTGGGTTGCCTACGTGACAGACCTCAGGTTTCTCCAAGGCAGGAAAGCAAAACAAAGAGACCATGAAAGGTACTTAAGTGAGGGCCATTAAGCCAGCTCTCTCACTTGGCCAGAGCCATCTTGAACAACTGCATCTGTATCCTAAAACCTGCCAGCAAACAAGGCTGGAAACTATGGACTGAGAGGCATGATTTTGCTTTCTACCAACTAAGAGATCAGTGCCCAGTCATTCTACATCTATGACTGAGGAACCAGAACATATGGACCTTGTAGGGTAAGAATCTTATCTAGAAACTCAACCAGTATAGATATAGGAATGCGTTATATTTACCTTTGATTTCTAGTAACCACTCTGTATCAACAATCTTGCTTATGTAATCAATAAACTGACTTCTTATCTTTATGAAGAAGTGTCTGTGTCTAACATTGGAACACAAGTGAGCAACAAGAGTTCTCAAGCTCTTGCGAACCCAGAGATTAAAGAGTCTGTAAACAGGAAGGATCGGGCCCTTGGGTGACAAAGGGGTTGTCCCTGCTGCAGGCTTGAATCATCCAGAGAGAAAAACTGATTCAAGTGGGCTGTACACGAGGGAAACTGAGTCACTCAAACCCGGTAAAGTGGGGGTGCGGACCTCCAACCCATGACATTGGCAGGAGGACTTGATCCCAAAACATAAAATAAACACTCATAGAAAGGTTGTGGTATCCCTGGCAATGGGAATCAAGGATATTCTGCCCACAGTAACTGTAGATTTAGAATGGGAGGGCTCAAAGGGACCCATCCAGGTGGCTGTACTCCCCAGAAAGGCACAAAATGAAATGTTAGTGGGAAATGCCAAAAACAAATGGCTGCTGGATGGGAGGGTGGAAAAAGCCCAATCCCATGAACACGGGGAGCCGGAGAGCAACCCGGGAAGGGAAGGTGAGGGGCAACAAGGCTCAGAGAGCCCTAAACACATTGCACCTCTACCCCAGGAACACAGGGAGCCAGAGAGCACACAGTAAAGGGAGGGAGAGGAGCAACAAGGCTCGGAGAGCCCCAAACAGGTTGCATCTCAACCACTGAACCCCAGGGGGGATCAGGCCCTAACTGAACCCCAAGCCCAGCCAGCAGAGGAGGCCGGGACAGGGCCAGAAGGGGACCTGGGGAGTTCTGACCCAAATGGGGAGGAGAAAGACACAGACCCAAGGTTAGAATTCGCAAGAAAAAACTTGACTGCAACACAAACTGAATTCAGAGCAGAACTGACAAAGGATATCACTCTACAGAGAATCAGAGAAGCAGCCAAGAAGGGAAACCCAACTGCATCACATGGGGCAGAATACTCATGGGAACGTGGGTTGCTTTATAAGAGTCTACCCCAGGGAAGTGATGGGAAGGGGCAGGATCAACCCAAGACACTGGTGGTGCCCAAAAAGTTCAGAGAGGACTTGCTTAAATTGGCACATTCCTCTCCCTTTGCTGGACACCTAGGGGTTAAGAGAACGCTGCAAAGGTTACAATTCAATTTTGACTGGCCAGACATGAAAGCAGACGTTAAAAAATTCTGCAAGGTGCGTGACTCCTGCCAGAGGAACAAGAGAGGGAACGACCCAAAAAAGGTGCCCTTACACCCCCTCCCTATTATAGAAGTGCCCTTTTACAGGGTGGGGATGGATATTGTGGGTCCCATGAGGAAAGCCTCCACCTCTGGGGAAAAATACCTACTAGTTGTAGTAGATTATCCCGAAGCTGCAGCACTGAGGAATGTGGGCACCCCCAGTATAGCAGACGCATTAATGGATATTTTCAGTAGGGTGGGTTTTCTCAAACAGATCATAACAGATAGAGGGGCAAATTTCCTCTCCAATATCTTCCAACAGCTCTGGAAGATATGCGATGTGAAGCACATAAAGACAGCTCCATATCACCCCCAAACAAACGGGTTACTGGAAAGATTTAATGGGACACTGAAGCAAATGCTAACGAACCTTATGAGCAACAGAGCAAATAATTGGGACAAACTGTTGCCATACCTCCTATTTGCATATAGGGAAATACTCCAGGAATCTACCTGCTATTCTCCTTTTGAATTGCTATGTGGGAGGAATGTGAGGGGTCGCCTAGACCTGGTATGAGATTCCTGGGAAAACTTAGAGGAAACTGAAGGACAACCTGTAACTAGATATGTCCAGCAATCGAGAGAGAAAAACTGATTCAAGTGGACTGTATGCGAGGGAAACTGAGTCACTCAAACCTGGTAAAGTGGGGGTGTGGACATCCAACCCATGACAACCTTATCAAATGCTTTCTGAAATTCCAGATTCACTATATTAACCGGCTCCCTCTTATCCACATGCTTGTTCACATCCCCAAGTTTTTGAACCTACCATAAGGAAAGGCATTTGTTGATTTATTTTTTGAGGGCTTTTGAGGCATTTGTGGGTACAACTGAAGGATATTTAGATAGAATCAGAGTTATTAGTTGATAAAATTTGATTACTGGAGCAAATTTGGAGTACTATGGTACTTTGGAGTACTGGTTTATTATTATTTTGGGGGGATTGTTATATGAATATTAGAACGTTATTTGTTAAGATATATATGAGCAAAATAAAGATGGCTGAGAGGGTGGTGAGTAGTTTAGTTGGTAATGAGATGGTCAATTGTATTTGTTAAGAGTAATTGAAGTAGTTGGATATTTAAGAATGCACATGGTTGTGGTTTCTTTTAACCTGGTTGAAAAGTGGGTTTTAGTTGGGAATGAAGGATGCGTAACAGTCAGGCGCGGCTAGTCTTCCAGGGCATTTGGGATGCTGACCCCGCAACCGCTCTGCCAGTCGCCGCGCCACCGGTCATGGTAAAAAAAACACAAAAAAAACCTCGCCACCGGTTCCCAGTGCCGCCCGCAGCAGCCTCTGCCTTGTCTTTGCTTCAGAGCGGAGGCTGCTGCAGCGCTGTGGTCAGTTTCAGTGAAACACACTGCACTGCAGCAGCCTCCGCTCTGAAGCAAAGACAAGGCAGAGGCTGCTGCGGTGCTGTTTTTGACTCAAAAATCAGCCACCCAAAGCATTTTCGCGATTTGGGCAGCTGAACTCCTCCGTCCACAGCACGCATGGGACGTGCTGTGGAGGGAGGGGCTAGCCTTTACGTTGCGCTCAATGGGCGCAATGGAAGATCTCGCCAGGGCACTCACGCTGACAGCCCTGGCGAGATAGCTTGACTAGGGGGACTGAGGAAGGGAGGAAGTATGCTTGCGCGCTTCCTCCCTGCCTCAGTCCGAGTCTGCACGCTTCATAGTTCCAGCTCAAAGGTGCAGTCAGAAGAGCAGCAGCCTGCAGCAGGTAAGCACAGACTGATTCCTTTCCCCCCCACTCCCATCCACCACCCCCTAGGCTGAGCCTGT
>QEPC01008345.1:1226496-1255956 GCA_003113815.1 Sphenodon punctatus | reverse complement strand
AGGCATCCAGGTAATAAACCTCAAAGTCAGACACATGAAGTTCCCTGGCCACCCAGGTTTCTTGTATAAGCAGAATATCACAGTGATTCCTTAATTCTCCAAAATCAGGGTCCATAATTCTCTGAGACCAGCCACCTATATTCCAGCTTGCTATGTTCAAAAACCCAACCCTCGCCGAATCAGAATGCAGTCAATCAGCAGGGAATAGGGCTACTGTACTGCCTCGATGTTCTACTTGTTGTGTCGGGGCTTGAGATGAAGTAGAGACCCTTCGCTGCAATATACACATTGAACAAGAGAGGGGATAGAATGGAACCCTGTGGAACCCCACACATGAGGCCCCGGCATGCGGGGGGAGGGGGGAGATGAAATCTCACCCAGCACCACACGTTGTGTTCTCGCAGCCACGAAAGAGCAGAACCATTCAAGAACAGTCCCACTAATCCCTGTCCAATTCCGCAGCTGAGTCACCAACAACTCATGATCAATGGTATCAAATGCAGCTGAGAGAGCTAACAGGATCAACAGGGTCTAACGACCGTGGTTCAACTCACGGGAGAGGTCATTGACCAAGGCCACAAGCACAGTCTCCATGCCATAACCCGGATGAAAGTCCTGGAGTCGGTGGGGGCAGGGATGCAAGCCCCAGCCCAGGTGGTGGTAGGTGGCCGCTCCCCCAAGAACACAGCTCCATGGTACCAATGGTCAAAGGTGATGTGCAGGAAGGTCATCAAGGGTTCTCACTGGCAGTGAGGGGTCCCCCATGGCTGTAGGGGTCCCCTGAACCGGCAGCAGCATAGTGTTGGAGCAATGCTCCCGGCAGTCAGAGATGAAGTATGCACTGCATGGGCACCAGCACTGCGATGAAGGGGTGGGTGTGTCTCAGGCTCAGTTTACGAGAGGGGCATGCCCAGCTAAGCACCTTTTCTTATTGGTTATGCTTTGCATCTATGTCTGATGATCAGTTGCCCAGACTTTCCTGGTCTGAACAACAAATGCCCAACTTTAGCTCAGTATGTAGGAACAATGGATAAAATTCTAGGTTGGCTGGTTTCTCTATTGATTTTCTACATAGCTTTTCTAAAGATATGGCTAAGGTTATGATCAAAACCTGTCTGAAAGACATTTATACGCAAAGTGACTTAACTGCTCTCTCCCTTGTTAAAGTGGCTCCTTGGTTTTGCAAGTATAAGGCCATTTTTACACGAAGCGGGAGGGGGTGGGAATGGAGGTTTTGCTGCAGTGGGTTGGCATCCCTTTACATGGACAGACACCCACCTCCACCCATGGAGCCGCCTCTGGTTTTCTGGAGGGCTCTGTGGGTGTGCAGTGGGTGGAGGTGGGTGTTCTGCAGGAGCGTGCATGCACCCCCACCCATCCCGCTTGGTATTCACACAGGCGAACACCGAGCGGACACCCATCCCCTCACCAGCCGTTTACACGGACGCCCACACACACACACACCCCCGAACATCGAGCGGGGTGTGTGGTGTCCATGTAAAAATGGCCCAAGACACAGCACCAACTCAAATGCTATCTAACCACAATAAGCAATTTACTATTTGTAGAGCACTGATCTTGCTAAGATTTCAGCTTATGCCCTTGGCGGTACTGGAGGGCAGGTATAACCAAATTCCATACGAGCTGAGATTTTGCCCTTGCGGCTTGCAATGAGTTAAGGATCTCCCCCATTACTTGTTTGTCTGCCCACTTACAGCTGGTATACGTTATAATTTGATGTCCCCTCTCTTAGCAGGGAAATCTTACTGGGATATTCATCTAAAATTGTCCCATTTGCTGGCAAATCCCATTGATCCCGTTATGTTGAAGGTGGCTAACCTAGCTCACACCCTAATGGTCCAGAGGCACAGTAATACTGCTAAGTGTAATTAAAGGTTTAGGGTTTGATGAAGTTTGTAGTTCAGTTACATGCTATTTTAAGGATTGTGCCTTTGGAATTTTTATACTTGTTTATGACTTATTTGACAGTGTTTGTCACTTTTTATTCTTTGTAGCTTATTGATTTGTTTTTATCTATATTGTTTACATTTGTTTGTTTGCATTTTGTTCTAACCAATGGTTAAGACAAATAAATCATTGATTGGTCGAAGCATTTTTGCATCACACAATATGTTTTTGAAGATCGAATCACATGAAGACTAAGAATTTTTGACATTATTTGACAAAATTTGGATCCTGTTTGAATTATATTTTTAGAGTACACATTTTGGATTTGTGTTGTGGACTGGTTTCCTTTTTAATGTACATATAAAGAGTAGCTATTACTATATACATTTTAAAAATATATATTTATTTTTTTGTTTAGTTGGTACCTTTTCTATTTGTGTGTTTTTCTGTCTCCTGTGTGGACTATTTGAGGGGTACCATATTAATTTCTCCTGTGTTCTTGGTTTGTACCATAGCAGATAAGGCACTACAGACATTCTCATCACAGAGGCCTCACGAGCTGTACTGTGTGATGCCCCATCATCCTAGCACACAGGCCCTTCCAACGATACCAGTCAAGGGTAGTTCTTTGGTGTAGGCCGTTCCAACACCCTAGAAGACAAATTATTACAGAGATTCCAAGTCATTGAGGTCTCAGGAGCGCAGTTCTATAGTGCCATTACAGAGACTCCTGCTAATAGTGTCTCATAAGTAGGGCTAAGATTTACTGACGGTAGTGACGGGGGTCATATTTTTAGTGAATTTCCACCCTGACCATGACTTTTACAGCTTTTCTGTGACTTCCATGACTTTTGCCTAAAAAACACTGGAGCAGCCACCTCCGACTCACCCCAGAGAAGTGCCGCCGAGAATATGGTGTGGAGACCGCAGTCAGCGACAGCTGCTGTGCCGATGTCTCTGGGGTTCTGCAAACCCCTCTGCTTCAGAGCACATTGTGGAGTCGCCCAGAAGAGCAGCGTGGATATCTCACTTGGCGCCAGCTGTCACGCTCACGTGTTGCTGCAAACCCCTCCCCTTCTGAGTGCGGTGTGGCTAGATGCAGAGGGCAGCGTCAGAGCTAGAAAAGGTGTTCTGGAGGAGACGGTAGCATTTCCTCTGCCTTTTCTTGCACCTTGCTCTACCTTCCCTCCATCCCGGGGGTTTCATTCTGAGAGAGATAAGGGAAAGGGGGGGGGGTCCCCTTCCTCGGGGTTTCATTCTAAGAGAGATAAGGGAAAGGGGGGTGTCCCCTTCCTCCTTCTTGGGGCTTTCATTCTAAGAGAGATAAGGGAAAGGGAGGGGGGTGTTACCTTTCCTCCTGCCCCAAGCTTATAATCTAATAATATATGTTAAGAAACACTGAATAAAAGTAAAATGAAACTTTTTTTTACCCATGATTTTTAATCTTTCCTACCATGACATAATCATGACTTTTTAGAAAAAATACCAAGGCCTACTCTCAGCATTACTCATAAGCATAGTTGTGTGGTGTAGGACGCCCCATCACCCTAGACAACTCATTATTGAGACTCCAGTTACAATGCTCTCAGAAACATATATTTATGGTGTGGACCACACCAGCACTATGAACAGACAGCCTCTTACAGAGGCACCAATCAAGGATGCTTCAGAAGTATAGCTCTGTACAGAAGCAGACACTCCAGTCAAGGGTGGCCTCTAAAAATTATTCTCCTATTGAGTGAGCCTACCTTGTTGTAAAACAAAACTTGCTGGGCCTGTTTAAAGCCTCCTGCAAATGTGTGCCTGTGGCTTACTGGTACTGGAGGCAGCTAAGGCACTGAAGCCTCCTTACTAGTTAAGATTAAAAATACAAAATAAAATTTAAAATAAATGAAAAAACTCTTTTCTAATCTACACTAAAAAGTCAGACACCGGAAAATAGCTCTAAAAAGCAAAACTCTTGAGGCAGTATCGAGAGAGACTCCTACACGCCTGCTCTACAGCATTGCTGGAAGGCAGGTGACTGAGGGCTCTGCCCATTATGTAGCCTCACCAAGTCTGTATGGAATTCTGAGGAGGAGGGGCAGGAGCACCTCAACAGACACTGCTTTCCAGAAGAGTCCATGGTCTGACTGCACATGGCACTCAGCTCTCATGTGTGTGAATGTACAGAGAGTCCCTTCAAAAGAAGAATGTTCAATTTGTTGTAGTTCAAAAATGGTTGAATTTTTTCAGATATTTTTCTGTTTTTCATTTTGGCTTTTTGCAAAATTTAAACAAAAAATATTTTTGGGTGACTGAAAATAGTCAACTTTTTTTTGGGAAACCAAAGCCTATTGAAAAAATGCATATATTTCATATAAATCAGGTGTGGGTTCTGAAAGCAAGGAAAAAATTGAAACATGAAAAGTTTCATTTTGAACATTGAGCAGAACAGTGAGCTCTGTATTTGAATTTTGTTTACAAAAAAATAAGAAACTTTGAACAACTTCAGACAGTATGTCAAAGATTTAGTTTCTGTTACCATGGCAACTGAAATCCAATGGAAAAGGGGGAACGAGCAAGCCAGTGCCTCGAGGGTCGTCAATAAAGCATCAAGAATTGGAAAAGCCATTTTTATTTTAAAATTCAATACTTCCAATAAACAAATTACAATGAATTGAGTTTGTTTCCATAGTGCTGTATGACTAGGCAGAGGAGGGGACAAGGAGCCTGGAGAGAGCTTTGAGCAGAGAAACCATCTCCTCAGTTCCATCCCATTGAATGATCCTTACTTTCCAGCCCCACAGCCAGGCCAGGCATGGTACAGTAGAGCCACTCAGAGCTCTACCAGCATGGGGGACCAGGAGACTCTGTGGAAAGCGGATGGAGGAAGAGGACTGGGCAGAGAGGTCTCACGTCATCCCAGTATAAACATGTTGCTTCATTAACTGTAACAACTTTAGCTCAAATGTATGTTCCCATTTGCTGTTTCCCTTGCTGGGAGTCCTAGGTCAAAGGAAAAATCAGGTTGCCACTTCCTCTGACTCCTCTAGTTCCTGCTTGGAAAACAAACAAAAAAGTGTTCCCTCGTATTGGTGCCGAGTGCCTCCTTGGGTAGAGTGTATGTAGCTCTCCCATCCTAGTTAGATGGGACTTCCCCTTGCTGTAGTACATGGGTTCTCCTCCTTCCCTATGCCCTGGGAAATCTCATCTGGAATCCCGCAGCAGAGCTGGCAGTACTTCGTTGTAACACTGATTAGGTATTTGGGATGGACGCTTGGCCCTGTGGGAATCCAACTCATCTTCTATTCACCTCCCCTGAAGCGCAAAAATGTCTGTCTAGCTGGTTATACAGCAGGCTGCATACAAGAGTCCAGAGTTCAGCTGCTAATATGGAGCTGTTGCCTTACAAGCCAGGCTGCTAAGTGCCGACATAGATACAGAGAGGACGAGGATAGCACTCAGGGCTCTGGCCTCAAAGCAGAGACAGAGCTAGACCAGGCCAGCAGATTTCTGTTGCACATTGTATTCCTTGTTCTTCTTCAGTCTCCAGCTGATGATGGCTAAGAGCAGAGTGCCAAGCATTTTGTAGCTCACCTGGAGGCCTAAGTATCTGCCAAGAGAAAAGAGAACAGTGTGTGAGAGGAGGATCTCTCTTCAAGAGCCATGCTGGTCAGTTCAGTCTATGCTGGAGTCAACAAGGTTATCCGGAAGGGGCAGTCTCTACCAGACACCTAGAGACATAGGCTCTCCACAGGGGCTGGGTAAAACCCATCAGACTCCACTTCTAGGATCCAAGAGACTGCACCAAACACCACTGTGACACTGCAGAGAAACCAATTTGGAGCCAGCTGGGCCAAGCCAGATGCTCTGGGTAGGGAGTGAGGAACCTCAGGCCTGGGAGCCAAATGCAGTCTGTGATTAGTTTTTATGTGCCCCCTTTACAGTTTCTACCCTCAAGTACTGAAAGACTGAGTTCAGGGTAAGAGAGCAGAGATGGGGGCATGCACACAAGGACAGGGGACAGATCTATGCCACAGATTCAGGATCTGGAGCCTCCCCTTCCTGAGCACTTCCGTTAAGCACCCCTACCATCAGCTCCTATGCAGCCCTTGGAGCTTGTACTAAGTTTCAAAGTGGCACCTGTGAATGAAAAGTTTCCCCACCCCTACTGTAGTGGGACTGGAGCCCAAAACCTGAAACACAGTCATTGAGTCCGAGTTCTCAGCTGTACAATGGAAAAGCTCTGCAGTGCAGCCTCTGGCTTCCAATTCCAAAGAAAGGGCTGTGTTTCTATAGGGATAAAAATCAGTCCCTGGAACAAGGGCTTTTCCCTGCCAAGCTAGACGTGTGAAATTATTTCACGGGATGTGGACTATGGGTGCGTCTAAACATGACGGCACCATGCACCGCCTCAGCCTGGGCAGAATCTGGCCTGGACGCCCAAAAGATGTGCTGGTGACCTGGGCTGGGAAGAGGGTGGGGTGAAGTGCAGATGTGGTCCACATGACCTTGCTTCCCGCGCTGCTGAGTGTGGCCCAGCTACCTCCATGGTGGGTGGAGGCAGAGGCCTATAACATTGCCATGCCCGCCTGGAACAGCTCCAACCCCAGACCAGAGTCAGGTAGACTGGGCCATCACACATGACGACCCACTCTACCCCGGTATGGGGATGGCGTCCCTGGGCCGTGGCAGTGTTTAACACATGCTGTGACTTAGCAGGGAGCCCAGCTACCAGCACGGGTTAAATCCTGCCATGGTCCAGGGAGAGCCCTGATCCTGCCCATGGAAACATCTGGCAGGCAGGATCAAATGTGACGGCACCGCTAGTGGCCATACGAATTAAAGCTAGTGGCCTCTCATCGTAACCAAGCCAAGTACGTGCACTTGAGACCTCGCATCTTCATGAATGTTAGACCCCTTGTCTCTCCCACTGTTCCCCTGTCTATTTTATTACTTTGTAAAGTGCCAGGTACACTGCTGGCGCTATATAAATGTTTGTTAATAAAATAATAATAATAATAATAATAAAGCGTGGCCACCCATGGTGTCATCACGTTCGACAACACCCTGTGTGGAATTTCCAATATTAGCTTTTACACAACTGTTATATTTTAATTTCCTTGAAGCTTTTGTGGTTCATGATGGTAGCTGCTATTCTTCCCTTGGTATGACAGTATTTCAGAACAACTTCCAAGAAAGGTTGGAAACAGTAGTGAGCTGGTGATGAAGCATGTAATCAGGAGTTCTCAAATAATTGGGTCCTTTGTGCAACAGAGAATGAAGAGTTAGGACATGGTGATGCTAGAAGTCTAAAAAGTCCAAAAAGTAAGATGGGAGAATTAGAGTTTTTAGCACTAAATGAAGATCTAGACGTAATGGACATCTCAGAGACCTGGTGGAATGAAGATAACCAATGGTACACAGTAATACAGGGTACAAAATATATCAAAATGATAGAGTAGGTGGTGGGGTGGCTCTATATGGTTAAAGACAGCATTGAGTCAAGTAGAATTAAAAATTTACAGGAAGGGAACTGTACTCTGGAATCTCTATGAGTAGAAATTAAATGTGTAATGGAGAAGTGTATAGTAGTGGGGCTATACTATTGCCCCCTGACCCGGATGGCGAGACTGATTATGAAATGCTAGCGGATGGAGATTAGACAGGCGACTAATATTGGTAATACAATAACAATGGGTGATTTCAATTATCCTAATATTGACTGGGTGAATGTCTTCTCTGGGTGTGATATGGAGGTAAAGTTTCTAGATGCCATATTTGACTGCTTCTTGGAGCAGCTGGTCCTGGAACCAATGAGAGGAGGAGCTATTTTAGATCTAGTCCTAAGTGGAGTGCAGGATCTGGTGCAACAGTGGCAGAGCCGCTTGGCAATAGTGATCATAATATAATCAAATTTGACATAATTACTGGAGGGAGAATGGTAAATAAAACTACCGCAGTAACATTTAATTATAAAAAGGGAGACGATGCTAAAATGAGGAAACTAGTTAGAACGAAACTAAAAGGAGCAGTGGCAAGGATTAAATGTCTGCAAGAGGCATGAAGACTATTTAAAAACACCATCTTGGAAGCCCAGATTAAATGTATTCCTCAGTTTAAAAAAGGTAGCAAGGGGACCAAACGTTTGCCAGTGTGGCTAAATGGTGAGGTGAAGGAAGCTATTAGAGCCAAAAAGGCATCCTTTAAAAAAATGGAAAGCTAATTCTAATGAGGAAACTAATAAAGAGCATAAGCACTGGCAAATTTAATGTAAAATGTTAATAAGGCTGGTCAAGGCAGAATTTGAAGAGAGACTTGCTAAGGAGGCAAAAACTAATAATAAAAACTTAATACATCAGAAGCAAGACGCCTGCTAGAGAATCAGTTGGGCTATTAGATGATCAGGGAGGATAAGGTCATTACAGAGAAGTTGAATGAATTCTTTACTTCAGTCTTCATGGCAGAGCATGTTGGGGAGATACCCACGTAGGACCTACTCTTTGTAGGTGATGAATCAGAATCGCTGTCACAGATCAACGTGACTCTGGAAGAGGTTCTGGAGCAAATTGACAAACGGAATAGTAACAAATCAAAGGGACCAGATGCTTTACACCCCTGAGTTCTGAAGGAACTCAAATATGAAATTGCAGACCTACTATTGGTAATTTGTAACCTATTGTTAAAACCAGCCAATGTTCCTGAGGACTGGAGGGTAGTGAATGCAATACCAATATTTAAAAAGGGCTACAGAGGAGATCCTGGAAACTACAGACCAGTGAGCTTGATGTCTGTGCTGGGCAAAATAGTGGAGACTATTCTTCAAAACAGAATCATGGGGCATACTGATAAACATGGGTTAGTAGGGGATTTAGCAAAGGCAAGGATTTAGCAAAGGCAAGTCGTGCCTCACTAACCTATTGGAATTTTTTGAGGGTGCGAACAAGCATATGGATAAAAGGAAGCCGGTTGATATAGTGTATCCGGATTTCAGAAAGCATTTGATAAGGTCCCTCATGAGAGACTCTTGAAGAAATTAAAAAGTCATGGGATAGGAGGCAGTGTCCTATTGTGGCCTGGTAACTGGCTAAAGGATAGGAAGCAAAGAGAAATGGTCAGTTTTCACAATGGAGAGAAGTAAATAGTGGAGTGCCCCAGGGTACCTTACTGGGACCAGTGTTGTTTAATGTATTCATTAATTATCTGGAAAGGGGAGTGAGATGATCAAATTTGCAGATGATACCAAGTTATACAAGGTAGCTAAAACACAAGCGGACTGTGAAGAATCGCAGGGGGATCTTGCGAGACTGGGTGAGTGGGCATCTAAATGGCAGACAAAATTTAATGTGGACAAGTGCAAAGTGATGCACATAGGGAAAAACAATCCAAACTTTATGTACACAATGCTGGGTTGTAAATTAGGAGTTACCACTGAAGAAAAGGACTTTGGAGTCATTGTGGACAATACATTGAAATCCTCAGCTCAGTGTGCGGTGGCCATCAAAAAAGCAAACCGAACGTTAGGAATTATTCATAAAAGGAGAGAGATTTATGTGACCAAACTACCTCCAAGGTATGTGTAGGCCGGCTCACTTTGGGACTGAATGACAGCCATCAGAGTCTAATGGTGAGCAAAGAGTCATGGGTGGTATGTGGGCCTCTAGGGGAGAGTCAGATGAAGGGGGACCCTGAGATCTAGGTCACATTGGCAAGCCAGACAGTGAACCCCGCTTCTGCCTGTGTCGGTGTCCAGTGCAAGACGCTTTTGAGAAAGTTTGCAAAAGGTCAGAGGCTTTGCAAAACCTGCAAGTTTGGGGAGATTTTTGGTGTAATTTCAGGTTTGAGTAGAGTCAGTTTGACAAGATGGGACTACCTAGTGGACTGTTCTCTATGAGGAAAGTGCAGTTAATAGAGGAGTGCAAGCAGTGAGGCTTGGAGACACAAGACAAAACCAAGGAACAGAGAATCGGAGTATGAAGCACAGAAGGGACCCCTGCCACAGAATGAAAGAGCAAAGAGTCACACTTCGATCATGCCAAGAAAGTCCAAATTTTTCAGGTTCAAAGTTTACTCAGCCTTGGGGTGAAATGTGAAGCTCTGGTCCAGGTCTGTGACACATTGTTGCTCACGGAAAATCTGCTATTGCATGTCTGTATTTCAGACTAAAGCAGAACTCTGAATGCAAGGAGACATCCTGACAGAGAGCCTCTCGCCTATAAATTACATGCAAACCCCTAACACCTACACCAGCAATACAGATGAAAGCCAAAGTCCCACTCCAGGGCACATGTGCTGAAAGAGGACAGTTAGCCACATTATTTGCTCATTACATTGATTTTGCAAGTATATGTTTTCTCCTCAAATACAAGAGTGCCCTGTTGGCAAAGTAGCCCCTCGGAAGCCAAATCTATTATTTCTCAATACAGCAGAGGGTTAAAGTGCTGTTTGGAGCTCTCAATCACCAGTCTGCTTCCTCCAAAGCCCCCCAAACTATGCAGCTAGTTAAGCTTCTCCTTGGCACGGACACAAGTACAGGGCAAAGGGAGAGAAGAATCTTCTATTGCTTGCAGGTGGGAGTGGTTTTGTCCCAGAATTCCCTCTGCTTCTTCATGCCCCAACTTTCCCCATAGCTATTCTTTCAACACTCCTCCTCTCCCCCATCCCTATTTTGAGCAAGCAGTCAGTTGTTCCCTGATAGGGGCTTGGCATTGCCATTCAACTGAGCTGGTCAATTAACCTCCCTCCCAGGGCTGGTGTCCCCTGCTGCTTGGCCACAGGAGTGGGGTATGTGATCCCACTGGACCCCCCCCGGGAGACAGTGACCACACATGAACTAACCTGCTGCGGAGGAAGTCGTTGTTGTAATAAGCACAGGAACTTCCTTTGTTGCACTGTATTCTCCAAAAGATGCAAGAGGAGTCAATGATGAGGCCAAACAGGGCAGGGGCTGGCAACCAAGCTTCAATGAAGAGAGAAAGGGGTCCGGGATGAGGGCTGTTTGCTTCTGGCCAAGTGCACCTCAGGCTCCAGCTACAAGAGCCTCCCAGGAGATGCTTCCTGGCTTGTTGGCATTTGACAGTGTGGAGACAGGAAGTGATATAGGAAGGGACTACAACACTCCACATGCTGTTGATGAGAATCAACGTAGCTCCAGATTAGAGCTGCAACTGGGCAACCAAAGATTCAGGCATCCTTGACAAAACAGGGGTGTCCAAATCGACCTGGCCCCGTTTGAGCACAATTGATCCGTCAGGACACTGCCTCCCACCCACCTCTTCCTCCTGCTCCTGTACCACCCCCCCTCTCTCCTCACATCCTTCCCTCCTGCCTCTCCCGAGGAAATCTCTGCTCTGCTCTCTTCATCCAACCCCTCCCCCACCCCCCCTCTCTCCTCACATCCTTCCCTCCTGCCTCTCCCGAGGAAATCTATGCTCTGCTCTCTTCATCCAACCCCTCCATCTGCCCCCTTAACCCGATCCCCTCCCGCCTCCTGACCTCTGTTGCTCCCACTGTCGCTCCCCCTCTTCTACATGTCATCAATCTCTCCCTTTCCACAGGCTCCTTCCCCTCTGCCTTCAAGCATGCCACTGTCTCCCCCATCCTCAAAAAGCCCACCCTGGACCCATCTGACCCCTCTAGTTACCGGCCAGTCTCCCTCCTTCCCTTTGCCTCAAAGCTTCTGGAACGTGTCGTCTACTCCCGCTGCCTGGACCTCCTCTCTGCCAACTCCTCCCTGGACCCTCTCCAATCCGGCTTCCGCCCCCTCCACTCTACTGAAACTGCCCTGGCCAAGATCACCAATGATCTACTTGTCGCTAAATCTAAGCGCCACTACTCCATTCTTGTCCTCCTTGACCTCTCTGCTGCCTTTGACACTGTCGACCACTTGCTTCTCTTGGACTCGCTTTACTCTTTGGGCTTCCGTGGCTCTGTCCTTGACTGGTTCTCCTCCTACCTCTCTGACCGCTCCTTTAAAGTCTCGCTCCCCGAGTCAAACTCCTCCTCCCTCCCCCTTTCGGTTGGGGTCCCCCAAGGCTCTGTCCTTGGCCCTCTCCTCTTCTCTATTTACACCCTGTCCCTTGGCAAAATTATTGCCTCCCACGGATTCCAATATCATCTCTACGCTGATGACACCCAACTCTATCTTTCTACCCCCTCTCTCTCCTCTTCTGTCCACTCACGCCTCGTCAACTGCCTCTCTGATATCTCCGCCTGGATGTCCCGACGTCAACTCAAGCTCAACATGGCCAAGACCGAACTCCTCATTTTTCCTCCCTCCTCTTCCTCTCCCTCTAACCTGCCCATCTGCATCGATGGAGTCACCATCCATCCTGTTCTCCAAGCCCGTAGCTTGGGCTTCATCTTTGACACGCACCTCTCTTTTAAACCTTACATTGACTCTGTTGCCAAATCCTGCCGATTCGCCCTCCATAACATTGCTCGGATCCGCCCCTTTCTCTCTACCTCCTCGGCCAAAACCCTTGTTCATGCCATGGTTATCTCTCGCCTCGATTACTGCAACCTCCTCCTTGCTGGCCTCCCTCGCTCTCACCTGTCCCCCCTTATCGCAATCCAAAACTCCGCTGCCAAGGTCATTCACTCTGCCCGTCGCTTCGACCATGTGCAGCCTCTCCTCTTCTCTCTTCACTGGCTCCCCCTTCCTGAACGTATCCTGTTTAAACTCCTGGTATTCACGTTCAAAACACTCCACAACCAAGCTCCCCCTTACCTCTCGGACCTAATCTCCCTACGCACTCCTGCACGCGCTCTCCGCTCTTCCTCTGTCCCCTCCCTCACTCTCCCTCGTTTCTCCTGCTCACCTAACCGCCTTCGACCCTTCTCCCTCGCTGCCCCCCATGCCTGGAACTCCCTCCCTACCCACATCCGCCTTGCCCCCTCCCTCCGCTCCTTCAAATCCCTCCTCAAGACCCACTTTTTCCTCGCCGCCTTTCCCAATGCCTGCTAGTCGTTCCCCATATACTTACTGTCTGCCCTCCTCTGCAGACTGCTGCAACCAACCTGATTGTAACCAAGCCAAGCACACGCACCTGAGACTTCGCATCTGCTTGAATGTTTGTTTGTCTTCTCCCCTGTCTCTCCCACTGTCCCCTCTCCTTGTCTCCCCCCCCCTTTTTTTGTCTTTTAGATTGTAAGCCACAGGCAGGGACCATGTCTAAATCTATGTTCTGTACAGCACCAGGTCACATGACTGGCGCTATATAAATGTTTATAATAATAATAATAATAATAATGCCCAACAGGATCTGATGGGCTGCTTGATCACGCTGGCTAAAAAGTGACAGGACTTGGCCCGGCTGCAGCAGCGCAGACTGGGTTCTGTCACTTTGAAAGGCTACTTCCCGTCCCATATAACGTGGGGGGGGGGGGGGGGAAGGAGTGCTGACCAGCCACCCTTGAATACTGAGAAGCCCTGGCTGGAACACTGTGGAGAAAGGTGCCACATTACTCCCGATTGGGGCTTGTCAGTTTCTCTGGGTAATGCTTGCATTTTGGGGCGTTAGGCACTTGATTGAGTTATGGGATGCAGCAAGGAAGTCAATGTGGAGTGGAGTGAAAAGGGCAAGCAACCCTGAGCTGCAAGCCCACACTGAGGGTGCATGTGTGAGAGTGCACCCATAGTCCTGGGAAGGTTTGTTTTTAAAAAGTTATTTCAAAGCTTGTAAAAGCACTCAAATAAGAATGAATTAAATTCCCATGAGTCAGAGAGGCATGTGGGGGTGGGAGCAACAACAGCTTTCTCCCTTCTGGGACACTGTCTGGCTCACAGGGACCAGTGGCCCAGGTCAAACCATGATTCCGGGCATGAGAAATGCAGCTCACTGGAATGGCAAACAAGGGAAATTCGGGAAGAAAGTGGGGTACAAACTGGATGGTCAGAAGGGATGGGGAAAGGTTGTGGTTAGCTCTGCTTTTCCCTCTTAGTTCCCAGGGCTTTGGCTTCCAGCTCAAGCCTGCCCTCTGGCACACACCGCTTGCTTCCTTGCTAGCCAGCGTCACAGCAGCTGGCTCAAGTCAGAGAGGCACTTACCTAGCAACCGCATCACCAAGAACTGCACCCCAATGGCAAAGGATTTCTCATCCTGGTTCACTACCCTGCAGGGGACAAAGGACAACAGACTGGGTGCCCATGTTGGAAACAGGCCCTCAGCAGGGCACTGTCCATCTCCACTTCCACTGCTTTGCTGCAAACCCCCTCTGCTGATTGGCACCTGCAGAGGAGCTAGCCCATCATTTCTGTCCTGCCCATAAAGAGCAATATGTCAGACTTGGTCTCCTAGCTGCCAGGATGACCTTTGCCTCACACAGACAGCCCTCCAGTCAGACTGCCATACTCAATGCTCCAAGCCAGCAGGCACCTCATTGCTCTCCCAAACTCCACTGAGGAGGGCCACAATTAGCCAGCGTCCCATCCCCTCCCACAACCCAAGCAGGCAAAGGGGCCAGATGGCAGGCAGGAGTCAAATGGGCTAAAAAGGCCCAAGGGTAGGCAGAGAGGAAGCCTGATGGGGCCTTAGAGACACTACTTCATTGAGCAGCCTACCCTGCCAAAGCCAAACCTGGCCCCACCCTTCCTTACCGTAGCACCATCATGTAGAGGGGATTGTGAGAAAGGCAGGCAATCAGTGCAGCAAACGAGATGAGGAATATGACAGGAAGGAGGAGGTGGGAACATCTGACTGGACAGGACCCGGTCTTCGCTGAGGAGTTGCCGTTAGTGGTGTGGATACAGAAGCAGTTCACATAGGTCTGGGGAGGTAGGAGGAGGAAAGAGTAAATCCCTCCGAGGGAGGATTACATCTGGAAAGAAAATTCATGACTGCAGAAGTCCTGATTCAGCCCTCACAACAGTTTTATAATGGAATCATAACACTGACATCCGTGGCATCCCTCTGGATTTCTTGCCAGGTGTGGCCCTATGGCTAGGGCACTAGCCTGGCTCCTTCTGTGACCTTTACTTAGGCCGCTTTCCCATGTGACAAAAAATTGCCTCTGGGAAAATCTTGGGGAGGCAAATCAGGAACAGGGTTTGTAATGTGGAAAGGTTAACCAGTGTGTTTTTGGCAGCAATCATGCAGAGCATTCAGAGCTTGTGCAAAGCCAGTAAATCCAACCCTGAATTCCCCACAGGATTGCCACTAAAAATGCACGGGTTAACATTTCTACATTACTAACACCGCACCTGATTTGCCTCCCAGAGATTTTCTCAGAGGCAAATCGGGCACATTTTGTCACATGGGGAAGCACCCTTAGTATGTCTGGTCCTCAGTTTTCTATTTACAACCTGGGGAGGATAGTATTTCTCCTGCCCCAGAAGGATACCGAGATCCTGGTATCATAGCTATGGGGGGAGGGGAATGCAAATACAATAGACAGAGAAGTGCATTCCATGTTCACTACTGGTATTTTCTCAGCTGCGACCAACAACCTCAACAGGAGCCACAGCCTGAATCCTACAGCTCACTTCTACAGGTGGTGCCTGGGAGAAATGCCTACATTTACCTAATTCCTCACCTGGAGCTGGGATCTCATTTCAGGATACTGGGAATGTTCCAAGGTTTGATTTAATCAAGGGGGTATTTATAACAGCAATACGTATTTCAAAGACTAAGTAGAATTTACTCTGTGTTTGCCAGGAGCACGGCATCCAGCAGAACAAGCATTCACAGGGAGGGGCAGTCTTTGGGGTGAAGAGGAAAGTCAGCTGCCCACAGGCCATACCAAAGATGCTCCAGAACTCAAACCAACATGGAGAATTGGGGCATGAGGCAGAGGAACATGCCTCCATCCCGGGTTTGTAGATGGGGGCAGTTCTCTCCTGGGATCCTTGCTGCTGCATGGCCACCACTGCAGAGGTTGTGAGAGACTGGATCTAAGGAGAGGGCTGCCCCTTCCTTTCCCTCTCCTCCCTCAGTTCTCCACCAGCATTTGAATATCCTGGACACTATAAATGGGTAGAACCACTACCATTTTGGGGCATCAGAACTGGAACTTTGAGTGACCAAAGGGACAAAGAATTCTTTCTTCCACTCACTCTGGCCTGCATTATGCTGCTGCTGAGGAGGCCTATTCTGTCAGGCACAAGTCAGAGCCGAGGCTGAATTAAGCTAGATCAACTCCAGGCATAGGTTCTGGCAGGGATAGGGTCAAGTAAGCATCAAACAGAGCAGGAACAATCCAAAAGCAGTCAAGACAAGCAAAAGGGTCAAGCCAAAAGATCAGTCCAAGACAGGCAGGAAGGGCTGAAGAGGGAATCAGAGCCAAGGCAGGGGGGATGGGATTGTTAAGCAGCAAGGCTGGAACAAACAGATCAGAAGCCTAAACGTGTCTCTACCTTGCTTCCTCTTACTGTCAGGTGGCCTTTATTAAGGCCAGGCAAGTCAGCAGCCAATGAGGGCCTGATGGGCAGGGAGTCCCATTAGACTGGAGGTTTGCTGGAGCAGGGCCTATTAGACCAGAGCCAGAGTCACAGAGTGTGCTGGTGGTGCTGTGGAGCCAGGTGCCCCTTCCAGGGTCCTAAGAACACAGGTTCTGTTCCCAGCTCCTGAAATATTCAGTCTCCTGACAAACTGACCAAGGACAATAAGTAACTGGCATGTCCCTTCCCTTCCAGAGAGTGTTGTGTGTCACTGCTGAGCCAGGATGCAGCAGTGGTGCTAACACCATATACTTCTGTATAGCTGTTTAACAACCTTAAAATGTCACCACATAAGGGTCCTGTCTTTTGATTCTGAGGGCAGGGACCCATGTTCACTGTGTTTCCCCCGTTGCTGATAATGGGGAAAATGCAATGAACCCAGGTCTCTGCCTTATGATAACAGTCAGGGTGTTCATGTGACACTCAGTGATTTGTGTGTTATCACAATCACAGAGTAAACTACACCCTTATTGGATCCAGAATATGGTCCTCTCCGCTTCCCTACATTCTGGGGATAGAGCTGCCACGGCAAACAAGCAAGTATTTAGTTTGATGGAGTCAGGGCTGTGAGTTTTAGAGGCTGCTCTTTGCAGTTCTGTCTGCAGCAGCCCTCCCCCTGGCAGGGTTGCAGTCAATGCTGTTGTGGGCATGGATGGAGCCATGTTCATTCTGGGGCTTTGGGCCTAAACCCCTGCCTTAATCAAGCCCTGAATGGAGGGCTGGATTGACAACGGACAAGGCCTGGAGAAAGGAGGTGGGGCAGCCAGGAAAGGGAACGAGACTGGGATGAGAGCCTCTGGGCTGGGGGAGCAGGGACCCTATGCAGAAGTGCCTGTCCCAGCAGATGCCTTCAGGAGCAACAGCATCCCCCCACCCCCTTGCAGCAGCAGCGAGTTATGTCAGGGAGCAGAAACATCTCCAGGGTGGACCCTGCTCTCACTACTCGGAGGCTCTGACCTTTCTCACTTTGAAAATTTCCTGGCGACATCCTTTGCTAGCAGCCTCAGAGCTGCCAGGAAGTTTTCAGAGTGAGCAGGGTGGAGTGCTAGCTTCCAATTCGTGGGGCTTTAAAGACCTGGGTGTTTTGGGTCCTGCTGGGAACTGGGCTGCCACCACCACTGTCGCTCCATAGAGTGGTGGGAGAGGAGTCCCACAGTGATGGGTGGGTGGCCCTGGTGGGGCCCCTAGAAATGCAGGAAAACTTGGGGCCCAGAACATGCACCCCAGATGGTCTGCCTAAAGCCTGGTCATGGGTCCATAAACACAACTCTGTGGTGTGGGCAGGCAAGCTCTGCCTTGACTGACTGGCCTCTGCCATTCCAGCTGATGCTACTTACCACTTCCTCAGATGTGGAAGAATTTCCAAGGAAGCCAGTGCAGCCAGCTTTGCAAGGAGAAATGTATTCCATGCCATTATCTCCGCAGACTGGGTGAAAGGTGTAATTTGAGCAGGAGCACCCCCTCGAACACTGAGTCTGAGACTGGGAACTTGATGTACTGCCAGAAAAAAAAACACCAGAAAAAAACAAATAATAGAAAAATGGTACAGGGAAAAATTCCTCTCAACTTCTCTGGGTAATTAACCAATTTCCCTGTCTCTGTTTGCATTGGGCCCCTGCCATCCTGAAACCTGGCCTCTTGCCTGTTCCCTACCCTCCCACAGGTACTGCTTGAGCTCCTATGGTGAACTCAGCAGTAATTACTCCCATGTGTATGCAAACCACACTCACACAGGGTTTGGGGTTGTGTCCCCCCCACGACAGGCATCTGTTAGTTTGGGTCTTCTCTTTGTGCTTTAGCAAGATGGATAGAGCTTGTCCTGTCAACAATTTGAACCAACCAGAAATGTGCAAAACTCAGGCCATGTCCTAGATGTACGGTTCTCTGTGTTTCCCACGAAGTTGATGAGGAAAGCGGGTCTCTCTCTCCCCTTCTCACCTCACCCATCTGGAAATAGTTTCCAGATCAATTCCATTCCCTCCTCAGGGCTTGTCCTCAGGAAGAAGGGATTACCTCCACCTTTGCTCTCACAAACCGGAGATTGGAGCTTAATAGCTCTTCCTTTCCTCACCTTCCCATGATTAGGAACTTACAGGAAATTTCCAGCAGGGGGAGGTGGAATAAAAAATTATGCTGCAAAAAACCAAACCAAACACTCGCACCCCCCAATCAAACAACAAGAAAAACAAGAAGAGGAAGTGCTTCTGGGATGGGATCCTGTATAGAAGATCAGCCTTACTCTCCACTTTTACCACGCTTGCAGGGGTGTAGCTAGGTTTGGCTGGGCCCTGATGCAGAAGATGATTTAGCCACCCCTGTAGGGGTGGGGAAGGCAGGGGGAAGCATGGATTCTTGGGGCATGGGAGTTACTTGGCAGAGGGGGTAGCGGAGGTTGCCCAAGCAGAGGTGGACCTGGGGGAATAGGGATGACAGGTGGTTGCTGAGTAGGGCAGGGCACAGGGGAATGGGGAGGCTATAGCAGGGGGACATGGGAGTTTCTGGGTAGGGGGCTATGGGGAGGTGGTTCATGGGATTTTCTGCCGCAGGGGAGAAAGATAGGGAGGCTGGAGTAGGGGGGCAGATTTACCAGGGCAGTGAATGGAGCCAGGGCAGTGGAGGCAGACCCTAAAGATCATGTCAGACCATCACTGGAGCACCAGACAGACTCTATGGTCCCCGAAGGGAAGGGAACACAGGCTAACAACTGGGGTGAGGGGTACTGGGAACCCCAATGGCCCTCAGGTAGCATAGGGAAGAGAAATATCAGAAAGAGAAACAGACACTAGAAAAGAAGGAGGAAAGGAGGGCTGCAACCCACACAGGGAGGGGCACATGCCAGGGAAACAGGCACACACGCAGGGCTTAGGGGTGTCACACCATGAGCTGGGGAAATGCAACACACCAGGGAAACATGCATAGGGAGGAAGGGAGAAATCAACACGTGTGGGGCTGAAGGAAGCACAAAGCGAATAGCAGAAGTGCTACACAGGACGAGGAGGGATACAGTACGAGGGAAGAAGAAAGAAGACAGGGTGGCCAGATATGCAAATTTTAGAGGACACATGAGAAATACAGGTTGAAGCCCTGCAACCTGTATTTCTCATAAGTGTTCTCTAAAATTTGCATATCTGGCCACCCTGGAAGAGGACAGGGTAACTACAACACTGAAGAGACAAGGACAGTCATGAGGAATCAGAAGAGGGAATGTACCACGGCTGAGGAAAGTGAGAAGAGGGCGGAGATAGAGCTGAATTGAGAATCGTTCCAATTTTTGCGAGATTCTTGTGAAAATCAAGAAACATTACCAAGTTCTCAAAAATATATCAGTAATGTTCTGAGATCTGGTGAGAATCTTGAGAAAATTTCAAATGTGCTCATGTATGTGCAAAATGGCCACCGCAGCCATTCTATGCATGCACGGCCCTTTCCCAAAATGAATGCACAGAACGGCTTCCCCTTTCCAAAAATGGTGCTGACATTGCTGGTGCCATTTTGGAAAAGGGACGTGCACGTGCAGAACGTTCTCGGTGGCCATTTTGCACATGTGCAGTATTTTTTATTTTTTGTTTGCTGTGAGGTGGCTGCCTTCTCCACAAACTCGCCTCCTTGCCTGCCCCTGTGGAGAAGCGGAGAGGGCAGAGAGGAATTCTGGAGCAGACAGGGACTAAGAGAGAGGCAACTAGGTGAGTAAAAGGGTTTTTAAAAAACAAGTGCACGGGGAGGGCAAGATTCATGCTTTTCTGGGAGAGAATCAGGGCAAGTCTCAACTCATTCTCATTTGCAAGAATGACCCAGGAACCCTGATTCTCGGAGAAGCGAGCTTTAGCCCTAGCTGAGACTCAGGCAACACTTAGCAAGGTGAGGCACCAGGCTAGCAACAAAGGAAGGGATCCACCCAAGAGAGCCAAGCCAAGGTGGTATCTGAAAAGGGAAGCAGAGGGAGGGAAAGGGAGCAAGCTAAGCGTATAACATTTATTTTTAAAATTTTACTACCCCACCCCTCCTGCCACAGGCAGCTCAAGGCGGCTTACAATTTAACATGAGAAGGTATCACAGGCAGGAGCCCATGGGAGGAGGACAAATGCAAAAGGGAAACATAACTTGAAAGAAGTGGTCACATAGGCTCAGACAAAACAGGAGAGTCACAGTACAGTAGAGCAAGGATAAACAAGAAGGAAAGGACCAGAAAGGGACAGATGTCCCACCACCACATTGCTGTTCCCAGCAGGCTTGATGCCTGTTGGGAGCCAATCAAGGATCGGTGGGCGTGGCTGGGAGCTGCACAGGAGACAGAGTTTAATGAAACAGGCAGAGCTCCATAGAGCAGCAGGCAGTCTAATCAGGAGGCTGGTTAAAGCCTTGCTACAGAGCTCCAGGGATGAGGGTTCTAGGCTATACCCTGACAGCTGGCCACCTGCTTAGCACTCCAGGTTGTGCCTGCTGTCAGCCCTGCCGCTTTCATCTCAGCAATGGCATGCCCTCTCTCTGCAAACTGGGCATAGTAGAGGGACAACAGCAGCCAGTGCCGGTGCACCAGGAAGCATGGCTCAGGGACTCTAGGGCAGTTGCATGACTTTTTAGGCATGAAATGACAAATCGTGGTGAATGCTGTTTCCATTGGAAACAGAGAAAGTAAGGTTGCTGTGTTGGTCCCAAATATAGGGCAATAGAGACAAATTAGTACAGTGATCTCTTTCATTGGACCAACTACAGGTGGTGGAGGTATGCAAGTTTCCAGATGGTTCCTTCAGCAGGCAAGTCCGGAGGTATAACTGTAAACTGAGCAAAGCAGTGAGGTATATTTATTTAAATTTGTATCCCGCCCTTTCCCAAAGGCTCAGGGCAGCTAACAACATGTACAAAATCCATAAAAGCAAAATACAAAAAAAAACCACAACCCCCATCCATCCCACAGCCCCTCCCCCAGAAAACACCCAATACCACCTCCCATATCCCACTCCAACCCCCCTTGCAACCCTACCCCAAACCACCCAGCAAACCACCCTCCCATCCCTGCCCACAAAATGCCTTTACAAAAAGAAAGGTCTTACATCACCTCCAGAAGATGCTCAGGCTCAGACTCAACTGAACCTCTGGGGGAAGGGAGTTCCACGCCACTGGGGCAGTAACTGAGAACACCCCCCCCCCCCGAGAGCCCTTGCTGTATGAACAAAACTAACTGATGGTACCCCACAGGGAGGCACTTCTAGCCAATCACAGGAACTGCGGCGGGGCATAGAAGGACAGGCGGTCTCTCATATGTGGGGCCCAGACCATAGGGCTTTAAAGATCAAAACCAGCACATTGAATTGTGCCCAGAAAGCTATAGGAAGCTAGTGCAGGCTATGGAGTACTGTTGTAATGGGCTCATGGTGTCTCATCCCCGACAGGAGGTGAGCTGCCGCATTCTGTACCAGCTGCTGCCTCCAAACAGTCATCAAGGGCAGCCCCATGTAGAGCGCATTGCAGTACTCTAGCCTTGAGATGATGAAAGCAGGAATGACAATGGCCAGATCCGAATCAGAAAGAAAAGGCCGCAGTCTCCTCATCAGATGGAGTTGGTGAAAAGCACTTCTGATCATTGCTGCAACCTGACAATCCAGGCACAGCAAGGGGTCCAGAAGCACTCCAAGGCTGTGAACTGGATTGACCAGAGGGGGCCGGAACCCATCAAAAAGAGGAGTCCTAATCCCCTCCAAGTCACAAGACTGGCCAACCATCATCACCTCAGTCTTGTCTGGATTCAGTCTCAATTGGCTCACCCTCATCCAGTCCCCAACAGCAGCCAGGCAATGGGTAAGCACCGAGACTGCAAGATGAAAAGGAGAGGTACTGATGGCACTTCACCGTAAACCTCCGAATGACCTCGCCCAGTGGCCTCCAACAAGCAATTGCCTATCACCACTCTCTGGGACCTCCCCAATAGGAGAGAGTGGAACCACTCAAGAGCAGTCCTGTGTACCCCTGCCAGGTCCTGTCATGTGAACATCTTCTCATGATCAATGTTATCAAACACCGCCAAAAGATCTAACAAGATCAACAGAGTAGAATTTCCCTTGTCCAACTGAAGGTGCATAAGCGCAGTCTCCCTACCATATCCAGGACGGAAGCCCAACTGAAATGAGTCCAGGAATCCCATGACATCGAGATGAGCCTGGAGCTGTTAGGCAACCGCCCATTCAATAACCGTCCCTAAAAAGGGAAGGTTAGAGACAGGCCGATTGCTGGCCAGGCACTCAGCGTCCAAAGATGGCTTCTTAAGCAGGGGCTGGACAACTGCAGTGTTAAGAAGGTCCGACACCCTAACCTCCCGAAAGGAGGCGTTAACAACTCCACCCAGCAATGACCCCAATGTCTCCCAGCAGACTTTCACCAGCCAGGATGGGCAAGGATATAGTTCACAACTGGTTGCCCTCACCGCCCCAAGCACCTCCCCTGCATCGGTGGGTGATACCAACTGAAACAGATCCAAATAAACAGGACAAGATGGAGCTTCCATAACCACAAACTTGGACTCTGCAGGTAAAATGGCAGCACCCAAGTTGTGGTGAAAAGAGCGATTTTGTCTGCATAGTGATTAATAAAACTGTCACAGCAGGCATTAAATGACTCCACTGCCAGGCAGAGGAAGACTGGATTAAGCAAGTCCCTGAGACAGCTCTGCCGGACGAGACTTTGCAGATGTTATGATAATAGAGAAGAAAGCTTTCTTTGCCACCATCACAGCCACGGCGTAGTCCTTTAAAACAATCCTGCTGCAATCAGTCAGCTTCAGCGAGAGTCGAGCTGTGCTCCAACCGCCTACCTACCCACTTCTGCCACCTCATGTCCTCAGGGGAACCTGTGCTGCTGCAGCAGGGGAAGTGGACGTCTGAGTGCAACTGTTTCAAGGCCATGGTCAAAATGTCATTCCATAAAGTTTACCAGGTCATCGACAGGAGTAGCTATCAAAGTCAAGTAGATAAACCAACCCTAGTGTTCTGGAAACCAATTGGATCCGTTAATCTCTGAGGGCAGACCATCTTAATGAGTTTACCACCCTGACGAGGGCAAAAAAGGATGGAAATCTGTACCTTCAGAAGGTAAAGATCCAACCATGACAATGGTGTCGTAACACCACCCCTGATAACCAAACCCCCTGTTTCCAGGCTGGTGCAAAACATCAAATTCAACATGTGTCCTGCCTCATGTATAGGGCCAGATGCTATCTGGGATAGGCCCATGTTTATCATGGCGGCCATGAACTCCTGCTCTGCCCCTGAAAGGCTGGCCTCAACGTGCATGTTGAAATCCCCCAAGAGAATAAGCTTAGGAGATTCCAACACCATCTCAGAGACCAGCTCGCCTAAAGCAGTCAGGGAGTCAGCCATGCAAACGGGGTGGTCGGTACACCAGCAGAATCCCTGGTCTATCCCCAGTCAAATGCAGCATGAGTCGGACACACTCCATATTGGATGCGTCAGGCACCAGATACCTTTGAAAGGTCAAGATGTCTTTACAGATCATGGCCACGCTATCCACCCTGGCCTCTGATCCTAGAGTGATGCTGCACTAAGTATCCAGCCCAGATGCTTCATCCAACCAGGTGTGTGTCTGTAATGCAGATGAGGTCAGTGGCCTCATCCTGAATAAGATCATGTAGTATTGGTGTTTTATTAGCCAACGACCTCGCATTAGGCAGCATCACTGCCAGATCAGAGGCCCTACTGGCCTTAATCCCCAAATATCCCGAAACCCGGGGGGGGGAGAGGGGAGGGGGAGGGAGAGACACAGGGACAGATACCGACTGTCTCTCCCGAAAGCCTGATGGTCTATCCTCTCCACAGCCATACCGCCCTATGCCCAACGCAACCCCAATAGCTGCCCCCCTCCCAACTCCCTCTACACAGGCTTCCCCCTCTGGCATGTAATTCTCAGTCCCTGCTACCCGAGATGGCACACAAGGATCCTGTGAGATGGGTAGCCAGAGAGAGTCTCCTGAGACCACATCCCCAGAGGCGGCAAGGCAAAAGTGACAGGCAGGGAGACATCCCCTCCCCCCCACCCTTCCCCCTGTGCCTGTACCCCCCTCACAGGGGGACCATGGCACTCCCTCCCACCCACTTCCCCCATGCCAGTACCACCCCTCTCACAGGGGGTAATGGCACTATACCCCACTCACAACCCTCCTTATCCAAACCCCTTTCTGTCCCACAAAACCCATACCCCTTCCACCCAGCCATTCCTTCCACCTCCCAAACAAAAACAACCCTAAAAAAAGCAAACAATTTAAAACCACCCTCCACCTCCCACCCCAAACAGGCACAAGAACAGTTGTTAAATGGCTGCTGCCGCAGGCTGCCACCTGCAATGAAAGCAGCCCTTTTAAAGTCCTGGAGAAGGTGTGGGCAGGATTTCAGGCCCCAGCCCAGGTGGTGAGCAGCAAACCTCCTCTCAGGACACAGTTTCTCATGTACAGTGACTGGAAACAATGGCAAAGGAAGGGGAAGAAGTACAGGAACATAGGCACTTTATCATTACATACAACTTTACTTTCCACAATATGCCAACCTTTATATGGGACACCGTGAAGAAGTTTTCCTAGAAAAATGTACTAGCATCCCTTTCCTGTACCGTAGATTTATAGATGACATCTTTATTATATGGACTGAAAGCCTAGACACGCTTTTAGAATTTCATCAAAACTTCAGAAAACATCACCCCTCAGTTAAACTTACACTGGAACATTCCTACAACATGATCAATTTCCTGGACACCACAGTCAGCATAAACAATGGAACCCTACAAACAACAATATACTGGGAACGTACAGACCACCGTAAGTATCTCCACAGATTCAACCACCACTCTAGACACATCCACGAAATCAGTCATCCATAGCCAAGCCCTCAGATACCACAGAATCTGCTCCGAAAAGAAGACCCATGCCACACTAAAAACTGCTTTCACAAAAAAAGGGCACTCCATCAGAGAAGTGGATAGTATAATAGAATGGACTAACCAAATACCTCAAGAGAACCTGCTACAATATAAATGGAAGGAACCTTCCAACCGCACACCTACCATCCCAAACTGGAACCCACATGTAACATCATCAAAGAACTCTGGCCTGTACTGGATGGGGACCAAACCCTGAAAGATCTTTCCTGAACCTCCTCTTTTGCTTTCAAACAACCTCCTAATCTCTCTCAGCTAATTATCCAGAGCAAACTCCTCACCACCCAGGACACCAACAAGAAGGCCTTACTGGAACAGGGGATGTAAAACAGGTTATCCCTACTGGAACAGCATCCAGACATCCCATGGAAATCTAATCATAATACAAGGGACCTACAACTGAAATCTAAAAATCTGGTATACCTCATTCAGTGCACCAACCAGTGCACAAATGCATGAACTCACACTGAAAAAAAGATCAGAAACAAGGTCCCCAGTTGGAGTGTCCTGCAGGGAGAGCTCTGAAGTGGCAGCCTGTGTTGGGACCAGACCCAGAGTCTTGAACATGTAGCAGAGTAGCAGCACCCTGTGGCCCTACAAGCACAGGAATAGTCTGGCCAGCTGGACCTGTGAGGCAGCTGACCATGGCCAAGTTTGTGGTCAATCTCAGGAGCCGCATGTCCCTGTCGGCCACCCAAGCCTTCTACCTGCTGGTGAACGACCTAGGCCTACCCACCCTGCACCTGAGCATGGAGGTGATCAGAGACATGAACACGGATTCTACTGTTGGCAGTCACTTTTCACAAAGTGACCACTCTATTGCTGTCCTCTCTGTCCTTGTCTTAAAAGGAAATGTATGCAACACCTCGGAACTGAGCCTGGGAACAGAAATTCATAGCTATACTAGATAAAAAGAAAAATGGACTCAATTTTGATATGGGGTTTACAAGCCATTACAGAAATTTGTAAGTGTAAGGACTGTCTACAGCTACACGAAGCTTTAAGTTTACTTACTATCAACAGCTCTTACTTTTCCCACCTTGTTGTATTCTACCCTTTTGAACTGCAGATCCCCTACCTTAGTCTTGTTCTCAGCTTCTCCTCCCCTCCCTTTCCCATTGTTTCCAATCACTGTATATACCTCACGCTTTGCTTAGTCTATAGTTCTATCTTCAGACTTGCCTGACGAAGGACCCTGTGAGGGCCGAAAACTCACATACCTCCACCAACTGTAGTTTATTTATTCAAATTTATTACCCCGCCCTTCCTGTCAAAGGGCAGCTCACAATATTAAATTATAAAAGAAATATAAAACCCTACACACCTCACCCTGGCAAGAACATTAGAACATAAAATGTGCCATACTGGATCAAACAAAAAGCCACACAGAATCACAACATGTGGTTTGCTCTTGGCAAACTGGGTTCACATAAGCTTGCACAATGCTGGAATGGCCACAGAGCCATATCTGGACACTTTTCCGTGCAAGGCTATCCTTCTTCTGGGATTCATCAGGTCACAGATGCTAGCAGCCAGATGTTCAAAAGATGTCCATGACGAAACCATATCAAAGAGACGGACCACTAGGGGTCAGGTGCATACTGACCTTCTGATCCCCATCAAGGGTGCACAAACATCTAACCGGAGATTTCAGAGGCTGAATGAGCCTGGATCAGTAATATGCTAGGTTAGGATAAAAATGTTCCCTCTTCGCAGAATTCTTGCTAGAAACCTTTCTTCCTTCATACAAGGACCTCTGCAGATGACCAGCAAGATTAACAAACAGGAGTGCCCTGAGTCCACTGAGTGGCTGAGGAGAGGATTGGAGGACCCCTGTGCAGGGGGAGCCTGCATGGAACCAGATCAAACCTTGTCCTTTAGCTCTATGGAGACTCATCCTAAGGGCGCTTTTAAACGAGATGGAAATGGCGGTTGAGCCCTTTAACAGCCGCCACTGAGACGTCCGTTGAAATGCCCGATGCGGAGCACAGCCGAGTCTCCTCCGCGTCAAACTGGCCTGGCGATCCTGCCCCCTTCAATGCGGATCGCCGATGTGCTGGCTTTAACCCGCACTTCCGGGTTCCCGAGCAGAGTTTGCATGCGCAGAACGACACGCATGTGCACATACTCTCTGCAACGTGTCTGATGCTCTTGGGAACATCAGACACGTTGTAGAGAGGAATGCGGGGTTTAGACGCTGGGTTGAGCCCTCTCCCACTTGGGAGAGGGCTCGTTTAAAAGCGCCCTAAGAGTGGGGAGCCCAGCTCACTTAGTCAGCATGCGTGTGCACTAGCATGTCTGCCTAGCCTGGGAGCTACAACACACCAGCCCTTGCATGCAGTACTGCATAGGCACAGGTCCAGCAATGCCACAAATCATCTGCACCTCCTTACTGCCAGCCCTGCCTCTTCCATGCATGCTGTGTGAGAGTCAAGATAGGTGCGTGAAGGAGGTGGGGGCTGCACACCAACTTCAGGCAGCCAGGCCGGGAACTGCTATGCAGTAGCACAGTAGATCTGGAGGTGGTCTGGGGAGGGCCCCCTAAGTATGACCAGGATCCCCGCATCATTTATTCCAGCCCTGGCTTTGGCTCTCTGAGGAACTGCATACTGCTCACACACAGACTGAACTTCGGTTGCTGAGAAATTCCACAGATAATTTTTACTCTTGTGCCTCAAACCTCCAGTTCCATGCAAAGGACAAATCTCATGGATGGAAACACGAATTATTTATTTAAATTTATACCCTGCCCTATCCTGAAAGCTAAAAAAAAAAAAGGTCTTATATCACCTCGCAGATGATTGGGTTTTGATGAACATCCATGATTGTGGATGAACCATTGTTCCTGACAGATGAACCTATCTCCTGATAGACAGTGCTGTGACTCTTTTCTCTGGACACCAGCAGATTTTTTTTTAATGAAAGTGAGCCCAATGACTCCTTGCTGGATACGTCACATGTTGAACAATCAAACTTTCCTCTCAATGATAAAGGCATGGAGATGGACAGGAAGAGGCAGGTGGAGGAGTGGCAAACACTGACATTTGGCTTTGTCCTTGACACCCCAAGATATGATATGGTGTCAAGTTCAGCTTGAACAGAGCAGGCCAGAGGGGCAGGATTGAGGAGTGACAGACACATACGTGCAGCAGCAACTGGTTCTGCCAGGCATTGGTGGATATAGTGGTGAGACCAGCCTGCCTCACCTGTGGAAAGGTGAAACTGGCATTTGAGAAAATTGGAACGCAAGATTAAGAAACCTGTCTGGTCTAGCCTACCAGTGACACATCTCTCCTTCTGTTGGGCAGAATCAGCATGTGGGCACAGAGAGCTACCTCTCTTTCGTTCTGGCTGTTGGCCTCTCTTGTTCTAGCAGTAGGGTCCATAGGTCCCTTTGGCTGAGGCTGGTGGCAGCTTGGGCAGGGTGCGCATCTCTCTCATTCTAGCAGCAGGGTGCACGCATCTCTCATTCTGGTGGGTGACAGCATGGACAGGCTGGGTCTCTAATTCTAGCAGCAGGATTTGTGTCTCTCTCTGGTTCAGGTTGGTGGCTAGCTTGGGTGGGGTGTGCCTCTTTCTCTGGTTGAGGCTGGTGGCAGCTTGGTCAGAGTGTGCCCCTCTCTTGTTCTGGCAGCAGGGTGCGTATCTCTCGTTCTGGCGGGTGACAGCATGGGCAGGCTGGATCTCTCATTCTAGCAGCAGGGTGCGTCTCTCACTCTGGTTCAGGCTGGTGGCAGCTTGAACAGGCTGGGCCTCTCTTGTTTTAGCAGCAGGCTGCGTGCCTCTTTCTGGTTCAGAATGGTGGCAGCTTGGGCTAAGTGTGCCTCCCTCATTCTAGCAGAGAGGTACGTGTCTTTTGTTCTGGTAGGGACACAGTCTCTCTCATATCTCTCTCATAGTGGTGTGGGCAGGCTCAGATCTCGTTCTAGCAGCCGGGTGTGTATCACTCATTCTGGCTGATAGCAGCTTGGGCAGACTGGGTCTGTCTTGTTCTAGCAGCAGGATGTGTGTGTGTCTCTCTCTCTCTCTCTGGTTCAGGATGGTGGCAGTTTAGGCTAGGTGTGCCCCTCTCGTTCTGGCAGGGTGTCAGTGGGAGGGGGGTAGGAAGGGGAGAAGCACCACCCGTTCACACCTCTTACACACAAGGGAGCTCTGCTTGCGAAGTGCGGGGAAAGGAAGCCCGTCAGGATAGTGTG
>QEPC01008345.1:1192686-1214698 GCA_003113815.1 Sphenodon punctatus | reverse complement strand
ACAACTAACTCTGTGGATTTATGTACACTGGGGACAGACAAAGTAACAGAGATAGGGGAGGGTTAAAGGAATAATGGGGGATAAGGACTGTGGAAGGGAAGGATTAAAAGGTACTGGGTTTTGGAACACAAGGGTAGTGTGAGGATGGGTGTCGGTGTGATTTGAGGAGCAGAACAGGAAAGGGAACAGACTGATGGGAAAGATTCTTTGCTGCTAGAGAGAGAGCAATGTTCTGCAGACACCAATTACAGTAAGCTACGACAGAGAACACTGTAAGCAGGCTGCCTTGGCTAGGGTCTTATAAAAGCTTTCCGAGTTCCCTGCCCAGAGCCCCCGTGATTGGTTCTGGAAGGCTGGAAGCATTGTTCAAACAAAGAACAATCACGAGATTCTGTGATGTGAGAGATTTTATTTATTTTATTTAATGTATTTATACCCTGCCACTCCTGCAAGCAGCTGCAATGTGCTTGCAGTACTCATTGGCCAGCGGAGATCTCAATTATGTCTCCTGACTTTGGGTGTATATCCCCACCCCCACCCCATCTCTTGCCAGAAGTTGTTTACCACTTTATTTCAGTCATAATGGCTGCCAGCAGGCCCAGGCAAGCAAAACCCAATCAGAGAGATTCTCTTACATCTATTGCAGGGGTCTGTGATGTGCCTGTGCTGTCAACTGGCCAGCAGAGACGTCAATCTTAGGCAACCATTCTGAGCTCTCCCTCTTCCCCTTGCATTTGTTGTTTACAGCTTAAGCCATATGCCAGGCTTCCCAGAAAAACAAACAACAAAAATATTTTCCATGTTTAGGTTATTAAATTTTTATGATTTTTTTAAATTTAACAACAAACAAAAATAGACATTTTCATTTATGTTGTTATAAAAACAAAAATGAATTGCACACCCATACCCTTCCTACCTACCTCCAGGTGAAACGAGGATGAATGCTCTAAAGAGTAAAGTGTGCAAGGTGCTCTCGTGCTACAATAGGTAGAACCTGGATGGGCAGAGAGAAGTGTCCTCTCTAGGGAAGGCACACAAGGGAAAAAATCTTGCAATGAAATCAGTCAGGTCTCGCGTTGTTTTCAATCGCAGATGACAAGGCTGGATTTTGAGCCCTGTAATTCATGATTGAAAACACCACAAGATGTCGCTTTTAACCCTGCACCCATGTTCAGAACTACACATTTGTTTCCCCGCCATGAGTTTACAACACATAAGTTTCCCCCGTAGGCACGCACCAATGGTGTGCTACACTGACTCAAACAACGTTCTCTCTTAACAGCTGGCTGTGATGGTGGATTCTCCTCTGGATATTCTTCCAAGGGCCTTTTGGTTCTGGGGACTGTCATTAAACAACAGGTACTTTTAATTTCATGAAATACACCCTGTGACCCAGATAACTGCTACTTGGGACCTGGTTTATTAGTTTCTTCTTGTGGCCAAAGTTTCTTTCTTGTGGGTGTTGTTATAATTTTGTCCGCTGGGCAGGCTGGCTGGATTTTGGTAGGATTTTTATTTCTCCATGCAGTTACACATTGTTGTTGTGGGGTTTTTTTTTTGGGGAGGGGGGTTGTCTAGGCTGTGGTATGGCACAATAGAGCCTAAAGTGTAACTTCCACATGTGTGTGTGTGTGGTTTCTTAATTTTGTGGTTGCTGGGCTTGCTGGCTTTTGGTGGGATTTATTTCTCCAAGCAGTTGTACACTGTTTTGCAGGGTTGTTTGTTATATCCTTCTTGAGTGAATGTCCCATTCTTGCTAGCCTGCATTTTTGTGCACTGCTTGGTTGGCATAATGATTAGAGTGGGTGCACTCACTGCTGATGGTGGGCCTTGCTGTGGGTACACTACTGTTGGTTGGGGTTTTTTGTTTTTTTTCCTGCATGCAGTTGCACTTTTGTGGTGGTGTATTCTGGAGCAATTTCCCCACTCTTGCTAGCCTGCTTTTCTGGGTAATACTTTAGCTGTTGGTTCAAGAACTTTGCCAAGATGTGACCAGCCGGAACACTGGGGGAATACTTTCTAGTTTCTTTCTGGTTAATATGGTGTGTTGTTGTGCACCCTGACTGGCTAGGCAATTGAGGGGGAGGGGGAAGGGGAGGGAGGAAGGGGTGATATGTTATTGTGCACCCTGATTGGCTAGGCAATTAAATGGCTGCCGCTGCTGCACATGGCAACACCTGCTGAGGTGCCGACCGGGCTCCGAATAGTTCCAAAGTTTCCAACGTTTTTTGAGGTCTGGAATTCTGAGTCCAAATTCCAAAACTTTGGAAACAATGCTGAAGGGCCACTGAGTACTCAGACTGATTACTCGGAACTCGGCCCAAATACCCAGAAGTACTATTCAGTACAGCCCTAGTCAAAACGTGTTGGCTTTTTTCAATGTTAATCTATTACTCAAGATGATGTTCTGGCTGATATTGCTAACTGTATTTTTACATGAGTTCAAAGACTTTCAAACATATGGATCATACTTTGGGGGCATGTTGCTCATTGTGGTAGATCCTTTAGTTGTTTTGATCTAACTTGGGTATTTTTGCTGTGTGGTTTATTGTGGAGAACTTCCACATGCACCAATGTGTCATGCTCAAGCTCGTTAAGATTCTCCATCCATGCCTGGAGAAGAAAGCCACTAACATGAGAAGCCCCATCCCTGTGAAAAAGCAAATGGCGATCACAGTCTGGAACACCTGACAACAGCTGCTCCATTGGACAGCTCTTTTGCATGGGGACCAGCACAGTAGGCTCAATCGTCATGGATGTCGCCAGTGTCATCGTGGAACTCATGTTGGACTGGGATGTGCAGCTTATACATGGCAAGGAACTCAGGACAGGCTTTGAAAGGCATTCCCCATATCTCTGGACAGGACACAGTACCATGTGTGGTGCCACATTTATGAACATGTGTTTGTGAACACGGACAACCTAATACATGATTGTGGGTGTTTTCAAACATGATGGCGGCAATCCCACCAGGCCCCCAAATTAACATGATGAGGGCCAGGCCACCAGGGAGGACAGGGAGACACGCGGCTGTGTATCCGCTCTGGCCAGCGACCCACCCCCTCCCTGACAGGCAGCCATGGCAGCCAATGATGGCCTCCATGGTACCCAGAACCAGCGGGGACTCCAGACTGGGTCCAGTAAAGTGGGCTTTCAAACATGAAAACCCAGTTTGATCCTGGTTGGGTTGTTGGATCCTGGCTGTAGTGGAGGGTAGCGCAGGTTTGGACTTAGAGACTTTCCCGAGTCACAGACGGTGCTAGCCACCACCATGGCCAGGATCTATTCCGTGCCAACTTCTGGTGTGGGAAAACAAACATGATGGTGGTCCCTGCCATGAAGCATGACAATACGGGAAACCATCAAATTTGAAAACAGCCTGTGTCAACCCTGATCGTGCCATTTGTTAGCACCCATAAAGCGGGGTCATGGCTACGCACATCTGGGAAGGAGGGACCAATGCTGTCCAGTAGCTCTAGAGGTGGCAAATGGATGTGTTTATAGGCAGCAGCATACAGGAGATGGTGCTGGAAGAGTTCACATACCCAGCAGACACTGGACACTGTATCCTGGCAGGAATCATGAAAGCACCACATCCACAAGGTGGAACTTGCCAGGATGCTGAGACTGTGTCAGTCAACCAACATCTGTCTGATAGCATCAACTCTAAGGAAATGGGACCCGATCTGACCAGAAGCAACATATCTACAGAATCTGAGTCTCCCCCACATCAGTCCTTTCACAGTTCATCTGAGGAAATGGCAATACCATCCTTCTTATGTTCAGGAGGATTGTAAGACTCAGCTCCGTTCCTCCTTGACAGGAGTGCCCCAAAAATGTACCCATAAAGCATTGCAGACAGCAAGAGACACTGCTCTTGCCTGGCAAACCACTACTGCAATGTTGTGTGCTTGGGGTCAAGGATGAACTGGATCCCCCTACACAGATCTGGAGAAGAAGGAAGAGCTTCCTGCAGGTGGCAGCAGTGCTGGACTGAAACCACTGTGCATGGGAGAGACTTTTTAATAGGCCAGGACCAACCTGTTCCCAAGCGGCTGCTCTTTAGAAGTTGTTTCTTGTCTGCAGAGTCCCTCATCCCCTTCCCTACAGCACTCTACAGCTTTAGTGCCTGGCAGCTTCTCCCCCCTCTCCTGGCTGCAGCTAAGCTTATGGAGGGTGTGGGTGGAAATTCCTCTTCTTCCCCCAAGTTGGTTCCTAAAGGGGAGGACTGCAGGGTGAGGGGCAAATAGTCTTCATCACAGGCAGAGGCATCGCCTAGGCCCAATTGCCACAAGGGGTATCAAGGCAGCACCCTGAGACCCTGCGTAGGATGGGGAATAGTGGCTGGAGCAGAGATAGCGCCATGAAGCCAAAGGGAAATGCAGAAACAGCCGAGTACAAGAGACAAGGTCAGTCAGTCGTCCCCAACCTTTTTGTGGTCATAAGCTACTTTCATAGTACAAGATTTACGGCAAGCTACAACTTTATTTTGAGAGTTAAGTCGTACAAATAGGTTATGTTTTAAAGTAAGCAGAATACATAAAAATAAGTAGAAATTAAAAACAAATACTGTTTTTTAGTGTGCCTGTCTCAGAAACCATAGTCTAAAGGCTTCTCCCAGCCCTTGCACCTGCCTCTGTCAGAGCATGGGCTTTACGAGGTACACCCTTGCAGTCCCTGCTCTCTCTAAACAAGGTTGGAGTAGAAGGAAGGTAAGCAGGACTGCAGTGTGTTGATCCCAGACCTCCTGCCTGACTCTCTGGAGTTCAGGTGTGCCTCATTGGCTCCTTCCCTCACCTTCTTTCTGGAAACTTGCCAGGGAACCAGGTTTTGCTCTGCACTACCTCCCCTGCCCCAGAACTCTGGCCAGAATAGCAGAACCAGAATACGGCACAGCAGCGTCTGGTGCATTTTATCTTTTTCCTTGTGAGTTCTAAGGTATTTGCTCTAGGAGTGAAACAAGCAGCTAAATTGCTGCTTCCAAGCATTTCTTGCTACGTTGAGCACTGGGACCAAATCTCATTGAGATCCCAGTCCCAGTGCGAGTTCTCTGGTAGAAACATGAAGAAAAAAAAACAACCATTGCACATGTGCAAAATAGCTTTGTCACCATTTTGGTTAAGGGTGACGGATTGCACATGTGCAAAATGCCCACTGTCTTTAATCAAACTGGCAGCGATTCTATCGCCGCCGCTTTGGTTAAGGGTCATGGCCATTGCGCAGCAGCCATTTTGTGCATGCGCAGGGATTTCTTTTCCCCCTCATGGAGAACTCGGCAAAGATATCCCAGTGCTCAGATTGTCCTGGGATGAATGGAGCACCAGGATTGTGACAAAATTTCTCACTTTTGCAAGATCTAATTTCAGCCCTAATTTGCTCCCTCTCCCATTCTCTACCTCCCAGTATTTTGCATTCATTTACTGAACTGTTGCAAGCAACATGAAAAGGGCATCACAAACACCATGGGTTGAAGACTGCTAGTCTAAGTAATCCTCACAGACTAACCCCACTATGCACCTTCAGGCTCACTCTAGTAGTTGATTCATATAGGACAAGAATGAATAACAATCTATTATCACTGCTAGATGGCACAGTTTCCCTTTAGCTCAATCTATAGAGGCCCAAGCTTTCATAACTAAAAGGTCTCATGTTCAAATCCCTGGTAAGAATGGTTATAGCACAACCCAAGCTTACATTACCTGACTTGATAAACACCAGCAACTTCCTGTGTGGGGCAGCCCATGAAGAAGAGGGGGAGGCAGCAGAGGATGGAGATGAGGAGAACCACAACAGCGAACCGTGGGATGACCTTGAGGGAGAAGCTGAAGCGCTTCATGATGATTCCTCCTAACAGCATTCCCAGGGCAGCTGCAGGCAGGTTCACAGCTCCTGCAAGGAGAGGAGAGGTATCCGCAATTAGAGCTTGCCACTCTGCTGACAAGAGGCTTGCCCAGAAGGTACCTAGTGTCATCTGCTACAAGCACAATTCTTGTTACGTTTGTATAATGGGGGGGTCATGGTCTGGGCATTACAGCAGACATAGTGCTAGCAAGCAACAGTCCTTTAGATGAGATGGCAGATGCAGACACCACTGGTTCCTCTCTTCTTGGGGCAGCCACAGACACTTAAACCCTGAAGATCAGCAAACAGCCTACGTAGTTGGTGCCCATCAACAGACACAACACTGGAGAGATAATGCCCATTAACTCTTCTGTAAGCCCTAAGCAGCATTGTTGCACTTCTGCTTTGATTAGGAGGGAGATAGCTCTTTGTCTCCAGGAAGCAGACTCAGCTACTTCACAGCTGCTTTAAGCTACCAGTACAGCCTCAGACATATAGGGCAGGTGAGGATCTGACTCTGTTTTGCACACTCTCCAAATGCCAAGCTGGTGTAACTAACCCCAGCATGTGTGCCAATGCTGAATTTACACTGCTTGCTTTGAAGGGATTGGCTAGGGTAGCACAGCAGCAACTTACAAATCAAACAAGTTCAAGTCTGCTGACTGGCTGTCACCAATGGCTCAGGCTAATAGAAACCTGAGGGGTGATGAGGAGGACAAGGAAACCTCTTGCATTCAGGAGAGCAGTAGCTGCCAATTCCTGCCCACACTCACCCAAGCACTGCGTAAGGGGAGCCTCCTAACAATTATTTCCTCTAAGAAATCCTTTCTGCTGGAAGAGTCACAAAAACGAAGACTGGATGCCCTACATTTGTGAATGGTTTTGCCTGATCCCAATTTGCCTTTTTTTCAGGGCCATTTATATCTACGGCCCCTGAAGAGAAAAGGTAGAATCTTACCAATGAGGAAGTTGGCATAGGATGGGCTGGCTCCATACTGTTTCTCTAGAAACTTGTTGAGGAAGGTGGCAAGGCCAGCAATGACTGAAGAGAAGCTGCACTGAGCCAGCACCACCAACATGAAGAGGGGGTTGAGGAGCAGCTTGAGAAAGATTCGAGGGAATTCTAAAAACAAATAGGAAGAAGGAATTAATCAGAGATGAGGTGAGGAAACTGAGCTGAAAAACTGACTGACCTGGCCAAGTTAGTGCAGGATCCTACTGGTGCTCCGCTCTCTGCACTAGCTGCCTATAGTCTTCCAGGCCCAACTCAAGGTGTTGGTTGTTACCTTTAAAAGCCCTATATGGCTTGGGCCCCTCCTACCTGCGGGACTGCTTTATCCCTCATGTCCTGCGCTGGCCTCTGTGGTCGGCTGGGGGCACTTTCTTGGAGGTCCCAGTGTATCCCAGGTGGCTACCTTTGAGAGGGCATTCTCGGTGGCCGCACGGCGCCTATGGAATTGCCTCCCGGTGGAGATTACCTCGCTCTGGATCTCCCCTCCTTCCATAGACAATGCAACACCTGGCTTTTTTGCCAGGCATTTGGTGAGGGGGACAGGTAGTGGGTGGGGTTGTTTGGGGGGCAGGGGGTGGGGAAGAAAGGTATTTGTTTTTTCAGGCCTCAGTTGTTGTATAGTTTTAATTGATGTTTTTATATTAGGTTTTATTTTTGTATTCTGTTTTTAATACATATTGTATGCCACCCTGAGCTGCCGTTGGGCAGGAGGGGGGGGGCTATAAATCACGATAAATAAACACCAAGGGCACATTGCTTACAGGAGGGAAAACCCCTAGAAAGGCAGGGGAGCCAGACTTCCACTCAGATTCTTCTCTACTTGGGACACACCTCCAGAAGTTGTAAGTGAATATCTTTCTTCTGAAGTCAATGGAGCTCAGCTGAATTGTGCTGACTGAGGATCTGGCCTGATGACTTCAGCCAGTTGTAGGGAACTGTACCACCCGTTCATTCAAATGTGCTTCTTAAATGACTCCGAATCCTTTGCCAGTCTTGCCAGCCAACTAGCACATCACAAAGGCCGTTTTTAAACAGGCACAGCTCGGGGGTGGGTCCGCGTGTGCTTCATGTCCAGTGAGCGGGGGGTGGAATTTAAACGGGCCAGGATGAGTGTGTGTCCTTACTCACACACCGCCCACTCCTGCCCCCTCATGGGGCATCCCAGATTTTTCCCTGATGCGCCACGGGCATGAGCGAGCGATGCACGAGTCACAGGAACACATGCCCACCCAGGCTGCCTTCAGATGAGCGCTCGGGTGGGTGAGGGATGGGTGGACCTGCGTGGGCGGCATCCAGTTTAAAAACGGTCAGACTCTTGGTTGGCCCCATTCTACTAGCCTGCACTTCTTCATTCTAAACTCCTACTTGATTACTCAACTTTGCCCATCTCTCTTTCCCAGCAAGCATCACCGAGACAATGTGACATTCCTAAAAGCTGTGTTAAAAGAACTCAAAACACCTGTGTCTGTAAGCTACTGAAAACCAGATTTGTAAGCGCATGGAGCAAAGGCTACACACCCTCCCCCCAAATTTGGTGTGCAGGGGAAAGCACCCCTATTAATTCTGGTTCCCTGTGTCCTGTGCACTGCGTCCTCTCACCCCATTTTTACATGGGGTGGGCTTTGGGGGGAGGAGGCCTGGACTGTTACACCCTCACTATTAAAAACAAACTTAAAATACTTCCATATTAAACAAAATATGCAGTCACAAGCACCAGGGTATTAAAATGCTTATATGTTTGTATACCAATACCAGAAGCCTCAAAAGCAAAATGGGGGAATTAGAGTACTTAGCTTTAAGTGAAGACATTGATATAATAGGCATCTCAGAAATATGGTAGAATGAGGACAATCAATGGGACACTGTAATACTAGGATACAAGATATATAGACATGACAGAGTTAATCATGCTGGGGGTGGAGTAGCCCTGTATATTATAGACAGCATTGTGTCAAACGTGATAAAAATCATAAGTGAAACAGACTCTACCCTGGAATCACTATGGATAGAAATTCCATATTTAAAAAGGGAACTGGATAGTAGTAGGGCTATACTACTGACCCCCTGACCAGAATGATGTGGACAGTCCTGTGATATGGTAACTTATTTATTTTATTTATTTATTTAAATTTTTATCCCACCCTTCCCTCAAAAGGCTCAGGGCAGCTTACAAAAAAGGGAGGGAGATCCCTTACAAAATGTTGAAAGATATTAGGGAGGCTACAAAAGTAGGCAATGTAATAATAATGGGTGATTTAAACTACCTCCATATTGACTGGGAAAATGTATCCTCAGGATGTGTTGCAGAAACCAAGTTCCTAGACACCATAAATGACTGATGCCTGGAGCAGCATGTCTTGAAACCCAAAAGAGGAAAAGTTACTTTAGATCTTGTCCTAACTGGACCAGAGGGCCTAGTGGAAGGGGTAACGGTGGCAGAGCCACCTGATAATAGTGATCACAATATAATTAAATTTAACATGCTAACAGGTCAGAGATTACCGAATAAATCTGCCACAAGAGTGTTAACTTGAGGAAGGGGAACTATGCAAAGATGAGAAAGTTAGTTAAGGGGAAACTAAAATGGAAAGTCATCAGGGTCAAAGGCCTGCAAGAGGCATGGAGACTATCTTAGACACCCAGATTAAATGTAAACTGCAAGTCAAAAAAGCAGGAACAGACCCAAACAAATGCCTGCATGGTTAAACGGTAAAATCAAGGAGACTATCAAAGCCAAAAAATTGTCCTTCAAAACATTGAAAAGTATTCTGAATGAGGTAAATAAGAATGAACACAGACACTGGCAGAGAAAATGTAAAACCATAATAAGACAGGCCAAGAGTAAATTTGAGAAAAAACTTGCTAAGGATACCAAATTCAAAAGTAAACTTTTCCCCCAGTATCAGAGGCAGGAAACCTGCTAGAGAGACAGTTGGTCCGCTAGATGATCAGGGAACAAAAAAGGGGCACACAAAGATGACAAGATCATTGCTGACAAACTAAATCAGTTCTTTGCATCAGTTTTTACTGCAGAGAATGTTGGGGTGATAGTCAGAACTAATTTTTTTTTGGTGAGGAATTATCTGAAATGACTAATGAGTGTCATGCCAGAAGAGGTTTTATTGCATATCAATAATTTAAACAGTAGCAAGTCACCCAGGCCTGATGGTATTCATCCAAGGGCACTGAAAGAACTCAAATTTGAAATTGTTGAATTACTATCTTAGAGACAAAGTAGTTCAAATAATATCTTTTATTGAACCAACTTTTGTTGGTGGAAATGTGCAAGCTTTCAGACCTCACAAGGTCCTTCCTCAGGTAAGCAGAAGTCAGAACTGACGTTTTGAACAAAATACAGTAGTCATATGTCATGTAACAGAAGGGAGGGGAGAGAAGGGATAGAGATAGGAAAGGGGTGTGATATATTAGGGAAACACAACTGAGAGGAAAAACGAAGTTTGTGATAAATGAAACATAGTAACAGAAGGTGAGAACAGGGGGAGAGAAGCAATACTAAGGGGAAGAGTGCCAAGGTAGGGTGGGTCTCTTACTACGGTTCATCATCCACTTTGTTTTAACTTTCACTCGTGTCTCCCTGATATAATGCCCCTTTCCTACCCTTCTCTCCCCTCCCCACCACCTCTTCTGTTACATGCTATACGGCCAGGTGACTAAGTTTGTAGGGATGAGCGAACAGAATGCAATTCGGATGTTTAGTTCGAAACCCGACTTCAAGTTCGATGGTTCAGCTCAGCTGAGTTCGGTTTGGCCGAACATTCAAAAATACCGAAACCGAAACCTAATATCTGGCCCTAGAAAGACATTTTTCCTGACCCCGAACACGACCGAACTGTTTGGTCATTCAAGAGTTCGGTTCAGACGTTTGGTCCGAACTCCGAACATCCGAACCGTGTTCGCCCAGCCCTATAAATTTGCAGATGACACCAAATTATTCAAGAGAGACCCAGAAAGACTGTGAGGAACTCCAGATGGAACCTGTACAACTAGGTGAATGGGCAATAAAATGGCAAATGAAATTCAATGTTTATAAGTGCAAGGTGATGCACACAGGGAAAAATAATCCTCACTTTACACGATGCTAGGTTCTGATCTGTGTGTAACCATTCAGGAGAGTGATCTTGGGTGTCATTATGGATAATTCCTTGAATACATCAGCTCAGTGTGCGGCAGCAGTTAAAAAGGCAAAATGGATACTAGGCATTATTGCAAAAGGAATAGAAAATAAAAGGCAAAATATCACAATGCCGCTGTATAAGTCTTTGGTACGACTCCACCTTGAATATTACATGCAGTTCTGGTCGCTCCATCTCAGGAAAGATATAATAGATTGGAAAAAGTTCAGAGAAGGGCAAGAAAGATGACAGAAGGGATGGATCGACTTCTCTAGGAGAGGCTCAACAGGTTAGGGCTGTTTAGCTTGGAGAAGAGGTGATTAAAAGGGGGGGGATAAGACAGACGTTTATAAAATCATGAGTGGTGTGGTAAAAGTAAATGGGGAACTGTTTACCCTCTCTCACAATAAGAGAACAAGGGGACACTCTCTGAAGTGAAATGGCAACAGATTTAAAACAAACAAAAAAGGATGTACTTTTTCACTCAGCAGACAGTACAGTTGTGGAACTCATTGCCTGAGGCAGTGAAAGCCAGCGCCATAACTAGCTTCAAATGGAAACTAGATAAATTCTTTGAGAATAGAACCATAAACGCTTACTACCTTGGGCTTAAAGTAGTTGGGAGTGGTTAGCAGGAGATGGGCCACACCTCCATAACCTGTACTTCTACTTCTCTTGAGCTACTGTAGCTGGCCACTGTCAGAGACAGAATGCTGGGCTTGATGGATCATGGGTCTGTCTGACCCACTATGGCAAGTTCTTATGCACTTCTTATGTACTCCACCACCAGGAGAACAGAAGCAGTGCAATGTGCTGCCCAGGGGCAGGAAACCAGCAGGGCCTTGAGAAGGAAAAGGCACCAAGCTCATCCCTGGGATAGAGAGTCGCACAGCCAGGCTGTTGCTTCTAACTCCGCTTAAGAGGCACCTGATTGCCACAACTCTGGACATGGTCCAGCTTCAGCAAAAATTAGTGGGAGTTTGGCAATAAGCTACAATAGGAATAGAACTGGATTCACTGCTCAAAGACTTGCAGCAGATGTGACAGATCGAAAGAGAACCTGGCCCTCATTTCAACTACTAGATAACACTGCATTCTTAAAAAGGGGTCCCTCAGACCTTGCCTGTCCCTTTAACCCTTTCTTTGCTTTGCAGGGAAAGGCTAGGTTTGGTTCAGGATGTGACCCTTGAGAGTCAAAGAAGTGATGGTCTTCTTAGCAACCCCTGATGGCCATATCAAATGCTGCTTAGAGATTTTCTGTCCATCTCCTTCAAGCCTTGGGGATCAAATGATGCAGGAGTGGCCACAGGATCTCTAACTCTGCATGGGAGTGTTAAGGGGAGGGTGAAAACAGATGGGAAAGTTGATTTTTATATCACCTCTTATTGAGACGCAAGCCCCATTAATCTCTCCCACATAAAGATTGGTAGCAGCGCAGACTGGCTTTGAATTTCCACATCACACCTCTAGAGACAGGCATGGTTGCAGACTCTGCTCAGGAGATCCCGACAAAGAAAATAGCAGTAGGTGTTGCAAAAGAGGATGAGAAACCCAGCAGAGCTATGTGATGGAGTCTCACAGCAAGTGCAGTAACAACAGTCAAAGGGGGTTCAGGGGAAAGCTTCCTCCTCCAAATGGTAACAGGTCTACTCCCTCATCAAGCTGCCAGGAAATTCATATACCAGTGGGGAGTAATACAGTGGAATAGTCCGTTTGTACAACCCTTTGTTCTGGCAGAGCATCTGTGGAGGATTGGGATGAGGGGCATAATTAACAAGGGGATTGCTTCCTATGCCCCAAATGCATGGGACCTGTGTCCTCTCTACTCATGTCTGCAGAGCACACTCCTCCCTCAGAAAATTAGAGAGAGGAACATTATAGCACAAATTGGGTTACTTTTAATGAAATCCATCATGGAGACTTCATCTTCCTTAGTCGCCTTCATCTTCTGCAGCCCATCTTCTTCAGCCACTGCCTAAGGAGAGCAGAGAGAAGAGCAGCTTATAGCAATGGGTAGGCACTTTCCAGGTGAGATGTCGCCATACTGCTAGCTCCTCAGAGCCCCACGGCACTGACAGCCAGGAAAATGAAACACCCTTCCCAAAGCAGTGGCACCCTGGCCAACAGAACACTATACAAGGGCTGGCATGGCTGGCCCTGTGCATGGGACTTGGGTTCTCTTGCCAGGAGAAAGGGAATAGGATGGGGACAACAAGGTAATGAGCTTCTTCCACCTTACCAGCTGTGCCAAGCCCATCCCTCTTGGAATGAAGGCAATTTTTGGCCTATTGCCAAGGTGGAGGCAATTGTTTGGTCTGCTACAGTGAGAGAGCTAATGGTCTGACTGGCTGTTTAACTCCTCTCTCTCTCTCTTCCTCCCCCCCCCCCCCCCCNGGCCTTTTATCCAGGACCAAAGCGAGTGCTTGCCAAAATGTTCTGAGGATAAAATGACTCTACTTCCCAGGACACAGGCTGAAAAATATTTTGAGAAAAACACATGCATCTTACAAAACAGCAGTGTAAAGCAATCCCCCGCATAGCCTTCCATCCTCTGGGACTGACTGCTAAAGAGAGACCTGGCTAGGAAATTCCCTCTTAACTAGTGTTTGAAGAGAGTTGCCACAATAAATGGACATCCGCCTTCATGTATTTCTTGTGTGTTCAGGCAGCTCCCACTCAAAGGTTGAGCTTAACAAGCCTAATACATGGGCAGAAGTTCCTCCCCACTGCGCTCCACCGCCAGCCCCCCTTGCCAGTATCCCACTCCCTGTCATGATTCTCAGCCGTGCTGAAACATGGGAACAAGAAGCTGCATCAGGTGTTTCCTTCTTCCAGGATAGCACTCTGGGAGGCATTCCAGCCTTTGCCATCCTTGCCCACCTACAATGGTTCAGACCTGGGTTTCACCTGCCAGCAGTTGGCAGCTGGAAATAACCTTTCGGTATGCACAGAACACTGATTTTATTGAGCAAATTGCATACTTAATTGAGCACCTATAATGAAAACTGAAAGTGAAAGTATCAGTCTTTGCATGAGCAATCAGTCTCAGCTTGGTTTCTCCCATCACTACGATGTACGAACAGGTAGTAGCACACAGTTTTATTGGGGTCTCGCTCATCGTGGGGCTGGAAATCCTTCCAGGATTGCATAAATCCCCCAAACATGTGCCTCTTGTACCCACTCTTTAGCAACTTAGACATTGGGTAATTTCAGATGTAATGATACCACGGTCAACCACAGTGAACCACGGACAATCCTGCGGCATGGTCAAAGAACCGTGTACGTCTGATCAGTGGCATTCAGATGTTCACCACAGTCAATCACCTTAGGGGCCAAAGCCAACCACGGTTCCGGAGGTTGGGATGAGACCATCCCCGGAATCATGGTGAAAGCGATTCCCACTGAGAAACCGCCAAACGTAATGACTGAACGCCAACCACCAGGCGGAATCACAACAAGTGATCCCCAGCCATGGCCAGAGCACACAGTGTCGCTGCCAGGCAACGAGCAACACACAGACCGAGGAGGGATATTTAAAGGGCACACAGCAGCAGATGAACGTGGTGGAATGGAGTAGGATAGAAAAGAGAGACGAGCGGAGGACGAGCGAGGCAGGGGGGAGGAGTAGGAGGAGATGGTAGAGGGGACGGAGGGGCAGCAGCAGCAGGTGCAGCTGGCCGCCCCTGAGGGGACAACTGGCCAGGGGATGGAGGCACCCCAGAAATGGATGAGAGTGAGGGGGGGCGCACAGCGGCAGAGGGGCATGAAGGGGGGTGCCCAGGGTGGCAGGTCGGAAGGACTGAGGATGCTAAACCCCCCCCCCTCTACGACCCACAGATGGGCCCGGGAGCCCCTGGAGGAGACTGGCAGAGGGGAAGCGGAAGAGGAGCCGCAGGAGGAGGGCACACGTGGGAGATGCTGGTACCAGCGAGTGGGACAATTGGGACACAAGGAGACCCAGGACTTCATCCAGGAGCGCGTAACATATGAAATCACCCATAATCATACAGTTGGGGCAGAAAACATCCCCGCTTGAAGGCACTCTGCACTTCACCACTTGTCCAAACCTTGTATAGGCCCAGAAGCTGCCCTGGGCTGCTTTGCAGGAGGGGCGGGGTACAAATCCATTAAATAAATAAATAAATAAATAAATAAATAAGCAGCTCTCCATCAGTGGGTTCACATTCCCCGTACCCCGAGCCACTTGTCCCCCTCTCCCTGAGATTCAGCTCTACCATCCAGTTGAGGCACTCCTGATGGCCTGGCGGGTATCCTCTTCCTGTCATCAGGGAAGTGATGAGGGAAAACAGCAGGGAAGGTCCAATCTCATTAGCAAACTCTTTACTTCTGGCAGTGCACAAACATCCAGAAGAGTCACAATCTTGATTTTACCCCACTCTCATTTTATACAGGGCTCCCACTCTTCCATGCTGCTGAACTTTGAACTGCAGCAGGGTTCTGCGGTGTCTTCTCTCCATCATGCATACATGGAACCCCATTGTGTGCATGTGACACCCTATGAGTGCATAGCCAGGCTCGCAGGATGGGTATGACTGATCTCTCTGTACATCAGGCCTCACCCAAATGTCAGCAAAGGCCAGGATATCCATCACCTGCCAACTTCTCTGGGCCCTGTACCCCAGATGGCCACAGCATCCACAGACAAAAGCAGAAGGCATTTGGGTTTCACTGGCAAACAACCCACAGGAATACCTTTTTATGGCATGATGATCCCTCATGCCCATTGGAGGCAAAAAATGTTACTATCAAAAGAAGATACATTAGTTGCTTTTAACCAATAGGCAGTTTAGCTCCCACACATATTCTGCGTGCAGTGACCTTCACTGTCTTGGCCTTGCAGATACCCTCACCTGTCCATTTCTTAAAATTGAGTGGTTTCTGCTGAGTCCATTTAAAAGATTCCATGCTTGCATGTGGTAACAGCTGTAACATTTTTATATGACTTGATGCGTGCACTGACATGCCTGATACATGGATTAGCAGTACCAGTGTGTAGTAGGGCAGAGTCCCTGTGCACTACTGGCCCTTTAAGAAGGGCTAGCACCAGGGGAAAGAAGGTGCTAGCGGGGCTGCAGGTGCTGGGTAGAGTGAGGGACAATGCCCAAGCTGCAGTACCTGTGTGTGGGTGGGGCTAGAGTCAGCCCTGGGAGGTATAAGGGACTGAGCCAAGTGCAGAGAGGCTGTGAGTGCAAGAGGCAAGGAGGCGGACTGGACCTCTACTTCAAGAAGGAACTACTGGGGAAGCAACTAAAGAAAGTCAGAGAGCTAAAGCCTGGCTAGAGTCTGGGTATGTTGGAAACTGTGTACAATCCAGAAGGTGATGCCTGAAACAGAGGCACAGCTAGGGTGGAATGGGCCCCTAGCGAAGAAATCAAGATAGAGCCCCTCGTTCTGCCTCATCACACCCCCGCACCACTGAGCACCGGACCCTTCCCCCTCCACCTCATGCCCCCCCCCCCGGCAACTCCCACCCTGCCCTCTCCCCAGGGCTGCCGTTGTTGCCTGGCTGGCTTGCTGCTGCCACCACCTGGCCCTCTGCTCACATTTCCAGCATTTTTTAAAACACCTAAATTCACAAAACTAGCCGCAAACTCTCAGGAGCTGAAAGCACAAATTCTCACAATTCTATCACAAGAATCACTCTTCCAGCCTTTTGAAAACTCTAGAATCACAAGACTAACAGCTGCCTATTGCAGGGAAGGCATGGGGGTTGACTATTGGGGCTGGGTTTAGAGGGGAAGGCAAGGGGCACCAGGTTTGGGGGGCTGGATTACTGGGGGAAGGCTGGGGCACCAGGGTTTTTTTTTGGGGGGGGAGGGGCTGGCTAGTGGCTACTGGGGCCGCACACTGGGCAGCCTATCTGCTGGGCTGGGCTGCTGCTCTCCCTCAGCTCCGCTCCTTGACCGAGCCACCTGCTACTGCCTCAGGGCCAGGCCAGCCCTATTCCATTATAACTTGCCTGGCTGCCCCCATTCTGTGTGGGCGCCAGCCACGCAGCCTGGGGCCTGCAAGTACTGGCCTAGACCACACAGCGCCACTTCCTCTCTGGCCTCCTCTCTGCACTGCTATCAGGCTCCAGCCAGGGTGGCCACCATTTCAATTTGAATGTCCACTCCCAGCCCGCCACACACAGGAGCTTGTGCAATGTGCATCTAGTACACAACTTAAGTTCCTATGAGGGGGAAGAAGGGGAACTGAGAGGAGGGGCCAACCACAGCCACCTAGGACTGGCCCAGTCAGGGTGGCAAACGGCCCCTTGCCCTGGGACTGTAGACAGGCAGGGCCAGAGAGAAAAAACAAATGAATGCTTTGCCGAACTGACCGGTCCTCATAGTAGTACAGCCCACCAGGAGTCGGAGGCCCCCTGGCACTGGGGCCCTCAGCATAAAGCCGGGCCCGCTCAATGGACGCTACACCACTGGCCTGGAAGGGCTAGAAGCTTTAGATTGCTTGGGAGTCAGCAGATTACCTAGCAAAGAGATGTAGTATATGGACTGTGTGGAGAACTGTGAATAAAGACTGAGAGCTAAGCCCTGAGCAAGGAGTATGGCTTTTTGGGCCTAATGGTGCAAGGAGTCACACGAAGCAAGCACAACCCTTCCACGCAGTGCAACACACAAACACACCCAGCTATGCAAACACTTTTTCAACCATAGTAGTCAACAGCTGGGTGCGCAGCCAGTCCTATGATGAGACATGGCGAGTAGTACTTGCTCATGTGTGGAACGCAGCCAATCCTAGCTGGGCAGCTGCCCAGCCTCTTTAAATTTTTCAAACCATTTAGCACATGGTCTACAGACTTCATGGATGCCTTTACTGCAGCCCTAGATACAAAGAACTTCATGGAGCTTGTTATAGCTCTCCAGGTCTTCATGACCACTACTGAACAGAACCCTTGAGCAATCCAGCACCTTGAACCTGGCCCGGTGCTTTATAGGCAGCCAGTGCAGAGCCCGGAGCACTGGTGTCATGTGCTCCCTGCGACCCGCCCCCATAAGGAAACAGGCCACAGCATTCTGCACCAGCTGCAGCCTCTGGACCAGCTTCTCGGGCAGCCCCACGTAGAGTGTGTTGCAGTAATCCATCCTTGAGGTGATGAAGGCATGGATGACAGTGGCGAGGTCGGAGTCTGAGAGATATGGCCGAAGCCGCTGGACAAGATGTAACTGCCGAAATGCACTCCCCGCCACGGCTACAACCTGAGATTCCAGACTGAGCCACGAATTGAGGAGCACACCCAGACTCCGCACTTAAGACACCATGGGAGGGCGAACCCCCCCAACAAGAGGAGATTCAACCACCCCCAAGTCCCCCAAGCCCTCACCCACCAACATCACCTCCGTCTTGTCAGGATTCAATTGCAGATGGCTTGACCTCATCCAAGCCCCCACAGCTGACAGGCACTGGGAAAATGAGACTGCATGGCCTGGGTTGATGGAAAAGGAGAGGTAGAGCTGAGTGTCATCAGCATACTGATGACACTGCATGCCCTGAAACCCCCTCGCGATCTCCCTTAATGGCTGCATATAGATGTTAAACAAGAGGGTGGACAGAATGGCACCCTGCGGGGCTCCACACATGAGGGGGGGAAGACGTACACTCCCCTAAGACCACCCCGTGAGTTCTCCTGGCCAGGAATGAACGAAACCAGTCCAAGACCGTTCTACCAATTCCGGCACGGGCCCGCAGGCGAGACACCAACACCTCATGATCGACTGTGTCGAACGCAGCCGAAAGGTCTAGCAGGACCAGTAAGGTCTGACGATCCTGGTCCAACGCCAGATGGAAATAGTCAACCATGGCCACCAATGCCATCTCCATACCATACCCATGCCAAAACCCAGACTGGGAGGGAACAAGGAAACCGGTGCAGTCCAGATGTTCCTGGAGTTGCCGTGCCACAGCCCGTTTAATAACCTTCCCTAAAAAGGGAAGGTTAGAGACTGGCTGATAACTGGCAGGAGCATCAGCATCAAGAGATGGTTTCTTGAGCAGGGGGTCTAACCACAGCCTCCTTTAGGCAATCAGGCACCCTGCCCTCCTGAAGGGAGGCATTAACCACCCCAACCAGCAATGGCCGTAACGTCTCCTGGCTAGCTTTTACCAGCCAGGACGGGCATGGATCTTGCTCACAAGTAGTGGCACAAACAGATCCCAACAAGGACTCCACATCAGCAGGCGACACCATCTGAAGCCAATCCCACAAAACAGGACAGGTCGGGGCATCCATAGCCCCAAGATGATCCTCTGCAATAACTGTGGTACCAAAATCGTAACGGATGTGAGCGATCTTCTCTACAAAGTACTCGATAAACTGGTCACTGGATTGCTCCAGGTCCAGGTGGAGGCAGGCAGGACTGACCAAGCCTTTCACCACCCGGAAAAGCTCTGCTGGACGTGACTTTGCAGATGCAATAAGGGCAGCAAAGAACTGCTTCTTTGCTGCCTGCACCGCCACATCATAGGCCTTTAAACTGCTCTTATGATGCGATTGATCATACTGGTCTCGAGTCCAGCGGCACCATCTCTCTAACCACCTGCTCTCCCGCTTCAAACACCGCAGGCTCTCAGTAAACCAAGGAGACCTGCGGGAGGCTCGGGAGGGCAGCGGACGCCTGGGAGCCACTCTGTCAATGGTCTCGGCCAAAAGGTGTTCCAGAAGGCTACGAGATCATCGACAGATCTGGTGTCAAGGTCCAAGGGAAACTCCCCCAGAGCATTCCGGAACTGATCCAGTTCCATAAGTCTCCGGGGGTGGACTGATCTAATAGGTCCTGCACCCTGCCTGGGGCTAACATGCGCCAGGATGCACGCCTTAAGGAGGTAATGGTCAGACCATGACAAAGGCTCTACCCCCTTAACTTCTAGTAACTGACCACCCCTCCCCCGCCTCAAGGCCGGTGCAGAAAACCAAATCCAGTATGTCCCTCCTCATGTGTGGGGCCACAGATGATTTGGGACAGGCCCATGGTTGTCATGGAGGCCATGAACTCATGCCTTGCTTCTCCAAGATCAGTGTCAGGGTGGATATTAAAATCCCCCAGGACCACTAGTCTAAGGGTCCGGAGGATCACATCGGACACCAGATCAGCAAGAGCATGTAGGGATGCCGCCGGGCAGTTGGGTGCATGGTACACGAGCAGCACCCCTAATCTTCCCCTGGCCAAATCCAACACAAGATGGAGGCACTCAACACCTGGTGGAGCCTGCACCGGATATCTCCTAAAAGACAATGCATCCTTGATAACAATGGCTACATTATGGAAGTGTTTCTGGTCCAGGTGGTGCGACTGACTGACCCCACAGAGGTAATGGAAAGGCTTTTGGTGGGAGGCGTTCGCCAACTGTTTAGGGGTAATTGATGGGAGCCATACTGCCATCATTTGTCTGCCCCATAGAAAGAATTACTATTTGAATCACAAGGGGTTCTTCTCTGTGGTTCTCCAGGCTGTAGTAGACCCCGGTGCCTGGTTCATGGATGTGCTGGTTGGGTGGTCCAGGAAAAAACATGACACCCACTTCTTTGGTCAGTCCTCCTTGTTTGACCGCATGTAGACCAGGGACTTTGACCCACCACTGAAACCTGCATTGTTCATGCAGCCTGTTGTTCTGGGGAATACTGCCTACCCACTGAAGCCCTGGCTTATGAAGGCCTACAGCACTGCGCACACCCCGGAGCAAAGGTACTTCAACAGGCAGCTCAGTACCACCCCCTCTGTTGAAGAGGGCTTTTGAAACAGTGCTGGAGAGAAACTGCAGCCAGGATAATTTTCCAGCTAGAGACCACTCCCCTGCAAACCACTGTCACCTGCGTTCTCTGCAACATCTGTGAGACCTGCGGGACTGCGGTGGAGAAACCCCTGCCAGTTAGCTCCAGCGAGTCAGTGCCCCTGTTCCAAAACCATCTGCACAGGGTGGATCAGTGCATAGCCAGAGAGATCTGGGATGCCTTGTGCCAGCACATCAACTGCAATGCTAACACAAACACCCAGTCTTAAGTCACAGTTAACTGATCATAAATAAAGCCTTTAAAAATTTCCTGTGTGTCACTGTGTTTTCCTCTGGCCCATCCAGCCCTCCCTGTCCCCACCCCATGCTATTATCTGCCCTTTCTTTTCCCTATTGACATTTGCAGTAGAGCCAGCTGCAGCCCTGAAGCTCTTCATTTTCCTATTGGCATTTGCAGGCTACCCAGGTCTGGGAATGGCAATAGGAAGCACAAAGGCACAGGTGTGCTGTTGGCTACTATGTCCCACCCCTCACCCTCAAGTGCAAGTGCTTCTGACCACCAGCTCCCAAAGCGGCTTATTGCTATGCCATACTGCCATTCTCCACAGCCCCCTTCATGTTCCCTCCCCTGTCCTGACATGCAAGTGCATGGTCAGAGATGGCATGGTCATTTTCAGTGCAACCGCTGCCCCCTTCCTTTTCCTTTCAACCCCAGCCCCAAAGCAACTTATTGCTATGCCATACAACCATTCGGCATTGCACGCACTTCCCGAAACTTCCCACCTTCCCCAGAATAAGTATGGAAACAATGGATTGTGAAAAATATATAAAAACTTTCATTTAACTTTAACTTTATTTAATGAACTTTTAAAATAAAGTGTTTTTAATTATTTTAAGTTCATTTATTTTTTTCTACCTGCTTCTTTTGGGGGAAGCTTGGTACAGTTATATGGGATCTTATCAAGCATTTGATAAGGTTCCACATAAAGGCTCTTGAGAAAATTAAAAAGTCATGGGATAGGAGGTAGTGTCTTACTATGGATCTGTACCTGGTTAAAGGATAGGAAGCAAAGAGTAGGACTGAATGGTCAGTTTTCACAATGGAGAGATGTAAAAAGTGGTGTGCCCCAAGGATCTGTACTGGGACCAGTTCTTTTCAATGTATTCATTAATGATCTGGAAAAGGGTGTTAAGAGTGAGGTGATCAAATTTGCAGATGACACCAAGTTATTCAAAGTAGTCAGAACACGAGCAAACTGTGAGAAGCTGCAGCAAG
>QEPC01008345.1:1139927-1191952 GCA_003113815.1 Sphenodon punctatus | reverse complement strand
CCCCCCACCCCAGGGATCAATACAGTACCGGTACTTACCTGATGCTGGTGCTGGCTCTTGGTCTCCGACGGCGGCCCGGAGCCCGCACTAGGGACTTAGGGGAAATTTTAATATTTTTTTTAAATCCAGGTTAGGCAGGGTGGGTGTGGGGGTGTCCCCCCTGGACAGCCTGGACTCGGGGAGGAAAGTGTTTTTTTGTTTTTGTTTTTGTTTACATTGCGGCCATTCATTTGAATGGCCGCAATGTAAAAAAATCTGGCACGGGGGATTCGGTACCGGACCCAATAATACCAGAATAATCCGATACTGCCGGTACACCAAAATACCGGCAGTATCGGATACCGGATGATCCGATAGTCCCACCCCCAGTGGACAATACACTGAAATCCTCAGTCCAGCATGCAGCAGCAGTCAAAAAAGCAAACAGAATGTTAGGCGTTATTCGCAAAGAGACAGAGAATAAAACTGAGGAGGTCATAATGCCTCTATATAAATAGATGATACGACCACACCTGGAATATTGTGTGCAGTTCTGGTTGCCCCATCTCAAAAAAGACATAGCTGAACCAGAAAAGGTACAGAGAAGGGCAACGAGAATGATAAAGGGTATGGAACGGCTTCCGTACAAAGAGAGGCTTGACAAGCTGGGTCTCTTTAGCTTAGAGAAAAGAAGACAGAGGGGACATGATAGAGGCTTATAAAATCTTGAGTGGTATGGAACAAGTAGATAGGGAACAGTTATTTTATTTACCCTCTCAAATAGTACTAGAACTAGGGGACACTCCATTAAACTAGCTGCCGGCAGATTTTAAACAAATAAAACGAAGTACTTTTTCATGCAATTCATAATTTCAGATAGTGATCTGGCCACCATCATCCACTTTCATTACCTTGAGATTGGACTACTGCAACGCACTCTACGTGGTGCTACCTATGGTGACAGTCTGAAGACTGCAGCTAGTGCAAAATGTTACGGTCTGTCTCCTTACGGGGACGAGTCGCTGTGAGCACATTACACCGGCTTGTGTTAAGGCGGGCGCAGCAAGTAACAAAAGTCATTGCCCACCCCCCTTCCAACACCTTCTGAGCTAGCCACTGTTCCTGCGAGTAGGCATTTTCAGAAGGCTCCCTCTTCCAGCAGTTTTTGTTCCTTCCTATTCCTAATCCATTGCCATCCTCCTACTATTTCACCCATCCCACACATTTACCTCCCTAGTATCATTTATTTAGATTAGACAGATTTAGGTGTTACTTTTATTTTTAACCCCTCCCTGTGTTCTTTCTCCCTACCCTCCATTGAATTCTCCCCTCCTCCCTTTATATATTCCATCCCTGATTCCCTTCCCCTGTTTTTGGATTTTTTCCAGAGTAGGATTAGATTGATTTAGGTTTCATTTCAGTTTTGTACCCCTCCGTGTTGTTTGGTGTGAGCTGTCTGCCCCCCCCATCCCTGTGTAATATATATATAGATAGATATTAGATAGTTACTAGAGATAGTTGTAGGAGTTTGTTTAGTTATAGAGATCGTGTATAGTGATTCAGTTTTATAGTTTGTTTGTAGGACTAGGCCTTTGTAGCTATTCGATATTCCATTTAGTGCCATAGGTTTTAGAATAGTTAATAGCAGTCAGATTTCATGTGTGTGTGTGTGCATATATAAGATTAAAAAATGGAATAAAAAAAATATAAAAAAATATAAAGTCTTTGTGTGCATTCTTTGAGTTGGAAGACATGGAGAAGGGAAGTTAGGAGAGGCCGGTCTGCTGCCTGTGGTAAGGTGGGCAATTGCACACGTGGCAGCGGTGGTAGGGGCAGTGCCAGAGAAGTAGCAGCATGCAGCAGCAGCCAGAGCCCATCACCACGCCCCAAGCTTTGCATGCCTGATTTTGGGAGACAGGGTTCAGAGGCTCCCAGCAGTGGCACTAGTCTGGGGGTGGTTCGGCGGTGTCTCCTGCCAGCATCCTCCACTGCCACGCAGGGCACAGGAAGGCCGGCAGTACATGAGGTTGCAGCTGTCTCTGCTGCTGAAGCAGGTGCTTCCGATGTTCCTCCAGGGCCATCAATGTCCCCCATTGTCGAGGCGATCCCCAGAAGCCCAGGGCTTGTGGATCCCACCCTGGTTGCTAGAGGCAGGGCCCGATCCCCAGGCAATGGCAGTAGGGAGAGGAGGAGTAGCAGCAGCAGCTATAGGGGACACAGGGAGAGTGGCAGTAGCATGGCGGGCAGTCAAGCCTCAGGGTCCCAGTACTCCCCTTCACAGGACATCACCGTGATTGGGGACAGTGAGGCAGAAGACGACATTAGTCCTGCGGAGATGTCTGGAACTGAGGCGATGGCTGTCCCTCCCAGAGCTGTGTCGTCACCAAGTTCTGCCCCTCCCAGTAGCGCTGGCAGCGGTGCACCACCTGGTGCGGGTCAGAAGGCAGGAGGGGACAAAAAATCCTCTGTCTGGGCACATTTCAAGCTGGTGTGGGCGGATGATCCGAGGGAGGTGTAGTGCACTGTGTGCAATAAGGTAGTGAAGCGTGGGCAGGTGCTCACCAACCTTGGGACAACTGCCATGGCGAAGCACCTCATGGCATGGCACAGCGCTCTGCTGCTAAGCGGGCAAGCAGGGGCAGTGAATGCCAGCGGGTTCTGGACTGCAGCGGCCATGCCGGCCAGTCATCCACCTCCTTCAGCGGGCAAGCGTCCTGCACCAACAGCTGCCTCTAGCAGCAGGAGCAGTATTCCTGCTGGGGGGGGAAGAACAGCAGCAGGAGCCTTGCCAGCAGTGTCAGTCCACCATGGAGGAGCTGGGTTGGGGGCAGCTGCCAAGGCCATCAGCAGCTGGAGGGCAGTGTGGCTTTCAACCAAAAGCCATGGGCCTGTTAGGCAAAATGGTTGCGCTTGATGGGCAGCCCTTCTCCATGGTACAGGACATGGGTTTTAGGTGGCTGATTGAATTCCTGGCCCCCCAGTTTAAGCTGCCATCGTGCACCACCCTGAGTCATCAGGTGGTGCCAGCCCTGTACACGGCTTTTGAAGGAGTGGGTGAGGGAGCAGCTGGCAGGAGCTGGGGATGCCACTATACACTTCACCACATACACTTCACCACAGACCTGTGGTCAAGCAGAAATGCACAGCACGCATACCTGGCGGTGACAGCGTACTAGTGTCAGGACCCAGAGGCAGCTTTTGGCAGTGGCAGGAGGGGTCCCGAAGTAGGGTATACGTGGGCCCTGCTTCAGGCACAAGTAGTGGGCGTCCCCCAAACTTCTAGGAACATAGAGGCAGCCCTGACCACCATGGTGAGGGAGTGGGTCACACCAGGAGCGCCCAACACCAAGGGATGTGTGGTGACGGACAATGCAGCCAATATGCGGAAGGCAGTCCATGATGGGGGCTTCACGAGCATCCCTTGCGCCACACACACCCGCCATCTTGTGGTCAGGGATGCTCTGGGCGTGGGGGAGAAGGGGATTGGGGAAGGCACCCTTAGCTCCATGATCGAGCGGGGGGAGGAAGCTGGCAGGGTTCTTTAACCGGAGTGCGAGGAGCAGCAACCTCCTCTGGGCCAAGCAGGCCGAGCAAGGCTCCCCCGTGCACCAGCTTGTACGGGATATGTCCACCAGGTGGAATTCCACCTTCGTAACGCTCGAGCGGCTTCTTGAGCAGAAAGCCGCCTTGCATCAGGTTCAACTGGTCATGGACAGCGGGGCACCTCCAGAGTACAATGGGGTGGAATGGGAGATACTGGCTCACACGGTCTTTGTTCTCAGACCGTTCCTAGCTGTGATGGAGATTGGCAGCTCCTCCACGGCCACCATCAGCCAGGTGACCCCTCTGGTCCAGAGTCATCTCAGGAGGCTGGAGGAGATTCTCCAGGGGCGGGATTGTGGCCCTGAGGGCAGGAAGGTGGCCGATGAGGTGGTTGACCTGGCACGGCAGCTGAAGGTAGGGCTGAAGGCATGGTTTGACAAGCTCCTGCGGCGGGAGGAATATGTATTGGCAACAATGCTGGACCCCAGGGTCAAGGGCAGCGTGGCACACCAGACAGCACTCTATAGGCACTGGAAGCGTGAGCTGGTGGATAGGGTCCAGCAGGCAGAGCGGGCTATGCAGTAGGACACCCCTGGGGATGGTGGGATTGGGAGCAGCCACCCCTTTCAGTCGGCAGAGTCTATCCCTGCCCCCAGCCCTAGCAGTAGCAGCAGCAGCAGCACCCCTATTGCCAGCAGCACCAGCAGCTCCTATGTTCAAGCCACTCTGGCAAGCATGGGGTCCTCCACAATAGGGCAAGCAGCATGGCTGAGGGTAGTGGTGGAGATGGTGCCCAGACAGAGCTACCTGTGGGAGTACGACGGCGCCTCAGCAGCTGTGGAGACGTACCTGGAGGAGGAGCCATGCATCGATCCCAGCAGAGATCCCTTGGCGTACTGGTCGGCAAGGCCAACATGTGGCTGGCCCTGTCGAAAGTGGCCAAGGGCATGTTGTCCTGCCCAACCAGTGTCCCCAGCGAGCGGGTGTTCTCTATGGTGGGGGATATTTGCTCCCTGCACCGCCTGAGACTGGGAGCCAAGTTGGTGGAGCAGTTGTTCATCAAGGTGAACCTTCGGCTGCTGGGATTCCCTGAGCTGCCCCTGGAAGAGGATTGATGGTGCAGTGGCGCATGCCATCCCATGCCAGGGGTAGTCTTGGGACGGGGCTCCTCAATCTGGGCTGCTACTGCTGCTGTGCTGAGGGTGTCCCTCCCTCCCAATGCCTGGTGCCCGCCCTGCCGCCCTCCCCCCGTCTCTCTCTCTCTCTCTCATACTAGATGGCCTTGGCCGCCTTATCTGACTGACCTCATGAGCAGGGTGGCATTGGGAAACTGTAAGCCTGCCAGCCTGCCTCTAGTTAGATGATTTTGGCCCACCTATCTGACTGGCTCTCTCTCTTTTGCACTGCACAGTCTTTGCCAGCTTATCTGAGTGCCCTGCTAAGGTCCCAGCCCCAGCCTGCCTTCCCTACTGCCTCTGTCATGCCAGGCTGCCTGTCTGCCCACCCAGGTTGCCTAGCTCAAAGCCTGCCTCAGCCCGCCTGCCTGCCTCTCATGCCATGCTGCCTGTCTGCCCACCCAGGTTGCCTAGCTCAAGCCCCAGGCCGCCTGCCTGCCTCTCATGCCATGCTGCCTGCCTGCCCGCCCAGGTTGCCAAGCTCAAAGCCTGCCCCAGCCCACCTGCCTCTCATGTCAAGATGTCTGTCTGCCCACCCTGTCAACCCTGGGTGATGTGCCCCACCGACCTGGTAATCCCACTGCTGCTGTCTGCTGGTCCATGGACGCTCTGCTCTGGCCAAATGTGCCCACGCAATCCTGCTGCTGCTGTTGTACTGGAGCTCTTTCCTAGCAAATCCTACCATCCTGGCTCCATGGGTGCAGCGCACAGGCAAATCCTGCCAATGTCGTCTCTGCTGTGCCACGGGTTATGTGCCTGGGCAATCCAATGTCTGCTCCTGCTGCCAATGCTGCCTCTGGGCAATCCAATGTCTGCTGCTGCTGTCAATGCTGCCTCTGCTGTGCCACTCCATCTAGAAGCTGCCACTGTAGCCCCAGGATCCAGCGTCACGGTTCTGGGGCCATCATTCCTTGCACAGGGAGCGGTCATTCCAACGCATCAAGATGCAGCACTCCAGCCCCGTGACCCACCGTCAGGATTCTGGGGCCTACGTTACTGGCAGGGAGGGCTGTCCATCCAATATCTAGAAGCTGCCGCTCTATCCCCAGGACCCACCATCAGGGTTCCGGGGCTGTCATTCCGCTCAAAGAGAGTCATTGTTCAACTGCGTCAAGAAACAGCTACTCCAGCCCCAGAATCCGCTGTCAGGGTTCTGGGGCCTACGTTATTGGCAGGGAGGGCTGTCCAATATCTAGAAGCTGCTACGCTATCCCCAAGACCCACAGTCAGGGTTCTGGGGCCCATCATTCTGCTTTAATTACATTTATTTTATTTTATTTAATATATTTATATCCCGCCCCTCCTGCAAGCAGCTTGGGAGAGCCATTGTTCAACTGCGTCAAGAAACAGCCACTCCAGCCCCAGGACCCACCGTCAGGGTTCTGGGACCTACATCACAGGCAGAGAGGGCTGTCCGTCCAATATCTAGAAGTTGCCACTCTAGCCCCAGGACCCACCCTCAGGGTTCTTGGGCCTGTCATTCCATGGCATCAAGAAACAGTCCCTCCAGCCTCAGGACCCACCGTCAGGGTTCTGGGGCCTACATCACAGGCAGAATGGGCTGTCCATCCTATATCTAGAAGCTGCCACTCCAGCCCCAGGACCCACCGTCAGGGTTCTGGGTTCTACATTACAGGCAGGGAGGGCTGTCATTTCACATCATCCAGAAGCTGCCACTCTAGCCCCAGGACCCACTGTCAGGGTTCTGGGGCCTGCATTACTGGCAGGGAGGGCTGTCTAATATCTAGAAGCTGCCACTCTAGCCCTAGGATCCACCCTCAGGGTTCTCTGGGGCCCTGTCATTCCGCTCACGGGGAGTTGTCGTTTCACCTTTTCTTTACGAGTTTGCAACCTGCTGTTCATGGTGAGAGAGAGAGAGAGAGAGAGAGAGAGTCTCCCCACTGCTAGTAGGAGACAGACACGATCCCACCCATGCTGTCACCTGCACTATATGGCCAGAGAGAGGGAGAGGCTCCCTGCTAGAATGAGAGATGGGGCTGGAGGGGGAAGAGGTGTATCCAGTTCAAGCTGCCTGCCACCTGCCAGAACCAGCAAGAGCTCTCATCTGTGCCCACATCCAACAGCAAACCTACCAGAATGAGATGGAAATAACACACAATGTATTATATGTGCCTGCCTGCGTGCGTTCCTGTACCTGCTACCACCTATCGCATGATTGAATTAAGTGTGCCCAACCAAGCATTAATTCTAGGGACATCATTCAACTCCCAGAAGCTGTCATTCCACTATACCTGAAGCAGTCATGCCCGTCCCAGGAATCATCAACGAGATTCTGGGACCATCATTCCAGTCATGGGGGGCTGTCATTCCATTCCACTGCATCCAGAAGCAGTCACTCCGGTTCCAAGATCCATCATCTATCTGGGTGCTGCCACTGCTCGTGCCTGATTAGCCAGTGGCCACCGGTGCCCACATGCCAGCCTGCCCCCCCACCAGCCTACTTCTCCACACCCACCCGCGGATGTCCGCTGAAGCTGCTGAAAGAGCCCCTCTGACCTCCAGCACCCACCACCTGCTGCCCGCTGCCAAAGAACCTCTCTTTCTCTCTGGCACACCCACACAGACACAAGCCCTGTCACTCCTGGGGGGCTGTCTGCAAGTTGAGACCCTGCTGCTGGCACATCTTGGGGCTAATACGCTACTACACATGCTGTTGCAGCCAGGTAGGGATCTGGCAAGCTATATATACACACAATGAGATTCTGCCACCTGCCAGAACTTCAGCACAGAGGAATAAAAGATTGGACAAGTCAAACAAAGCTCAAAACAACAAATATAACTTTTATTTAAACTTCTTAAACAAAAACACCACCACCACAACTGTATAAAACCAAAACCAAACATTGTATAAAAAGAAAGGAAACTTAGGGGGTCTACTCTCTGGGCCTGTCCTCCGGAACGTGGGGGAAAGGTGAAAGGGGTGCATGGGACCTAGAGGCAGGCATCACGTCCTCCACCATTTGGTAGCCATGTTGGAGGGCAAATTCCACAGCCCCTGCCACGGTTGCCTGCCACTTGGAGACCGACTGGCAGTACAGTTCCAGGTCGGCGATCTCCATGCAGAGGTACTGGGAATACACCTCCACCTTGTTTTCCCATACCTTGACCTCCTGGAACCATTCCACCAGATGGTTCTTCATTGTCAGAGCTTGCAGCCTTCGCCTGTCCATGAAGTACTGTGTTGGCCTCTCGACTTGGACCCGAAAAGCCCTTGACGCTTTAGACTCCGCCAAGGGGGGTGGGAACTCCTCAGTGGAGCTGGAGGAGGGGGAAGGTCTGTGACGGCGGCGCTTCTGGTGTGACTTCCCTCCTTTCTTCTGGCGATGCTCCTCCATGCCCGAGTCCCTCCTCGTCACCTTCTCTCTGTGGACATTCCCAATGTAGGAGATTAGGCCTGATGTCATCCCCTGTGAGCTCTGCTTTATTTTTTTGCCACATATCTAAAGAACATAAAAAGATAGGAACATAAGTGCCATACTGCATCAGACCAATGGTCTGTGTCAAGCCCTGCCTGCATTCTCTGTCTCCACAAGTGGGTGGGTGGCCAATCTCTCTCTGTAGGGGACTTCCTAACAGGTCATAGGGCAATCCATTCCCTGTTGTTCCAGCCCCTGTGCCTTACCTTGCATACAGCGTATCCGCCTTTTGGCTGGTCATACCACCGCCAGACCACATGTGCCTGCTTTCTGACAGCGGCTCCGACGGCATCATCACCCTCTCTGAAACAGGAACACATAAACACCACCTAAATAATATAAATGTATTTATGATGATGCTTCTAGTCCTCCCTCCTTGGGGTGTTAGGGATGGCGGTGACTGTAGAGACCTGGCTGTGGCTGCCTGGCACGTGCAAATCCTGCCCTCCTTGGGGTGCTAGGGATGGCAACTGGAAAGAGACCCTTGCTGGCACATGCAAATCCTGCCCTTCTTGGGGTGCTAGGGATGGCAACTGGAGACCCTGGCTTGCATGTGTTTGGGTGGGTGCTTCCTTCGGCTCGTGCCCACTGCCTGATGATGGAAGAGCCACCCACCTGCATGCCAGGATAGTATTCTTCTTGTCCTCAAACTTATATGGAACAACAAAAATAAAGTTTACAAACCTGGCAGCAGTGGCACCTTCTGTGCCCTCTTGCTCCTCTGATGAGGAGCCGACCTCCAGCACCTCAGAAGGTCCAGTGGCAGCCTCTTCCTCCTCCACCTTCACCTTCCTAAGACGCATCATTTTTTTCCCTCTCACACAGCCAAACAAAAACCACCCACCAACTCTCACAACCAACCAGCCAAAGCAACACAGCCAAACCACACCAAACAAAACCACACAGCCAGCCAGACACAGCACACACACTTTCTCTCCACACAAGCCCTGCACACTCGAATTTCCAGTTTCCGACATGATCACGGGACCATATGAGACTGATACCACCACCCCCGAACGTTCGGCTGAACCGAACGACTGAATCTGAACTCTGTTCCCAGACCGAACCCAAACTCGGTTCCTGAACCAAACGACCGAACAACCAAACTGTGTTCAGTTCGCACATCCCTACTGTGTGTCCTTCCCTTTCCTGGGCCCTTACCCCTGAGTGCTAGTTCTCTCAACCCGCCTTCTTCCCTTGGGTTCCCCTTCCCCTGTATTCCACACAACCAATTCCCCTTCCCTCATTGTGTGAGCGCATGGGCGTGGCTGGGGCACGTGTGATACGGGCCTGCACTGCCACCACTCCCAGTGATGATCTTCGACTGGGCCTTGCCCATATAGCCAATATGAGCTGTGTGAGTGGGCTCTCTCACTCCATTTGTTGTGATCCCTGGCACCTATAAAGCCCTATACGGGTTTGGCCCGACTTACCTGCGGGACTGCCTTACTCTCCTCGCTCTGGAGCGGCCTCTGTGGTCCGCTGGCGGCACCCTTCTCAACGTCCCGTGTGGCCCAGGGGGCCCACTATGGAGAGGGCATTCTCTGTGGCCACACCTAGGCTGTGGAACTCCCTCCCGGTGGAGGCCGGGATCTCCCCTCCTTCTGTTGTATCTGTAAAACCTGACTGTTCCGCCTGGCTTTTGGTGAGGGAGATGGGGTTGGTTTGGTTTTCTGCCTTCCTTTTTTATTGTATTTTATGGTTTTATATGTTTTAATATTGCAAGCCGCCCCAGGCTGCTTGGAGCAGGAGGGGTGGTATATTAAATGATTTAATAAATAAGTAAATAAAAACTTATGGAATTTGTTGCCAGAGGACATTGACAAGCCCAGTAGTATAGATGTGTTTAAGGACTGGATACGTTTTAGAGAGTAGGTCCATTAATGGCTATTAACTAAGTAGCTTACAGGATGAACTTCTTACTGTCGGGAGCTGGGAGTGAACAACGGGGAATGGATTGCCCATTGTGACTGTTGGTTCTTCTACCATGCAATCGAGATTGGCCACCATTGGAGGACAGGATGCTGGGCTTGATGGACCCTTGGTCTGACTCAGCATGGCACTACTTATGTTCTTATGCTGTCTTGCAGGGTGGCAGGACTAGTGGGGGGACATTTTCCTCCTCCTCTTCCCACAGATCTGGCTGTGGAGGTCTGTTCACTGGAGGTGTGCTGCTCGCGGTGGACCAAGCACACCTTCCTCACTGCCAGTCCCATGTGGCATTCACTGGCAGGCTCAGGTGCGGCAGCATGAACTACCAATGGGGGTTAGCATGGGGCACCTGCTCTGAACAACAATGCTTGTGGCTGCGGAAGCTAGAGGAGAGAGGAGAGATTGGGAAAGACTGTTTTGAGTCTGTACTAACAGATCTGCTATATCCGACCTGGGCTTGCAGAGAGGTGTTCTCAGTGGCTGCTCCACAGCTTTAGAACTCCCTTCCCTTGGAGGTTTGCATAAGTCTTACTATAACCTTTGCCCCAGTTAAATCTGAGAACTTTGTCATGACATAAATGTTCCTTCCTGTTATATCTTTTAATAGTAAAAGGAAGTCTAGTTCTTTCTGAGACAAGTTAGCAAAAATTCTTGATGTTACCGCTAGCGAGATAAGAGTTGTCCACATCAGGATGTCTGCCATGTTCTATCAACATCTTTCCTTTGGCAATTAATTGATGGTAAAAAAAAAAAAAAGGTTTTGACATTACTACTTTATATCAAATGTGAGTGTATGCGAGTCATTACATTTTATATAAAAACATGTTCCACTTAGGTTCAGTGCTCCACATCTCTTCGTTTAACTGGAAACCATCTTGCAAGATTTTGTCTGTCTTTGTCTAGGACCACTTTTAAATGTGTGCAGTGCACACGCAGTGTGAAATCACGCTGTGTGTAAAAATCCCGCGGGCAGGGTTTAGACACAACATTTCACGTGTTAAAGCCAGTCGTACATTCTTTTAATGTCCATGGTACCTCGGTATCGAGGTATTTAGTTCATGGTTTAAAAAGAATGAGCGACTGGCTTTAACATGCGAAATGTCGCATCTAAACACCACCCACGAGATTTTTACATGCGGTGGGATTTCACACCATGTGTGCACCATGCACATCTAAGAGCAGCCTAAGTCTGTGCTAAGTTATGTTCTGTTTCTCTCACACTCTTTCATATTCTTTGTCCTTGTAACAAAAGCATGTACTTGAATGCTTCTCTCCTTTGTTTTGTAACTGATAAGCTTGTCTTCTTGTGTAACTGAATCTACTTACTAATTCAAGTAAACTTTAGACCATCAGACTACGGACTTTGTTCCTTTTTGAGTACAAGGAAAAATAGAAGAAGTTCCAATCAGGAACAAGATCCCACACATTACATTCACACTACCTTGTACATCTTCCAAAGGCAGTGTAAGATGTACTTACTCAGCCAGGCTTTCAACAAGCAGGGATAGATTTTGGTTTGGAGTCGAGTTGGGTGGGTGGGTGCCTTTTATGGGTCTTATTTTTATGCAAGTCACCCTGGGCCTTTGGGGATAGAAATAAAAGTAAATAAATAATAAAACAACATATCCTTGCTAGCCTTCTCAAGCATGCTGTCCAACTGCTCAAACTGCTGCCAGTCAGGCCCAGTGCCTGTCTTACTGGCAGCTGTGGAGTGTGTTGGTTGAAAAATCCTTGCATTCTGCGGTGTTCTGCTGCAGAAGCTGCCTGTGCTTCCTAGTCATGCCCTGAATTGCAACCCAGATCTCATCCGTCCACCCACAACTTGGTATCCCCAAGCAACTCCCTCATCAAATCCTCCCTGCACCGCCAGTAGCAAACCCTCAGGTTCTAGTTCCACTGAGCACATGCTAATGGGGGTTCTGTCTCCGGTGGCTCCTCAAATAAGGGCTGGTTCTCCAGCTCGAGGGGGTAGACTGCGAGAGTCACAGTGTCTGTGTTTGCATGGATGCGCACTGGCTCTGGAGTACGGGCAGGCATGGAGGGATCACCACTGGCAGTTGCCGTGGTGGGAGCCAGATGTGTTGCAGCATGAGCTGTTGCAGCAGGGGAGCTGTATCCATCTGCTTCTAGCCCTTGGTAAAGACACAGCCATAGGGCAGGATGCCACTATGGCTCCACTGACGCACAGGAACTGGTCCAGAAGCTCGTAGTACAGCAATGTTTGCCTCCCGTGGCCAGAGGTGAAGTTGTTGTCCCGTATCTCCTTTTAGCCCCTCCACAGGTTCTTGGCCTACTGCCAGCATTAATTCATATCCCAGGTTTGTCTCTGCTGAGCCATTTGGAAAGATCTTCTGGAACACCGTTTCGTTCCTATAGCATTTTACCAGTACATATTGGGCCTTCTACTCATTCCCCACCCCCAATACAGTGATGAAGGCCTCAGTCTCTTCCTTGTTCCAGGGAATGCACCTCTGGTGGGTGGACTGGTAGGCAGACAGTAACTGAGAAGCCACAGTTGAGGTAGTGATGCTGGTGGTTGTCTGGCTGTCGGTGTTAGCTGTGGTCAAGACAATGGAAAGCCAGCAGAAGTGGCTACTCAGAATGTAGTGGCTTGGGAAGAGTAACTGTTGGGCATGTGCTACAAACCAGGACAAGCTGGGACAACATTTGAATCTGGTGCGTGTTGGGGTTTTACGGTGCCAGTGTGAGAGAGAGAGAGAGAGAGAGAGAGAGAGAGGAAATGGCCGCTCTTCAGAACACTCTAGCCTTTTCAACCACAAATCTATGCTGTTGGCAGACCTGTACATGTTCAAGGCTGCACACAACATAACTGATAGGACACAGACATGTGGGTGCACTTAGTCTGCATTTGCCCACATAGCAGGCTCCGCATACTTCAGGACCCCACCATAATTGGGGGCTGTGCATCCAGCGAGTGGTGGCCAGATGGCCAGTGGGGACAAACACCTAATGAATAGGCATGTGGACACTCACCTGGTGTGGGCTAACATCTCGTTTTCCCTTTAAAACTAAAACTTTAGAACCAAAATCAGTGCACACGTTTGAGAATTCGGATTTAACGGAGCCTGAGTTGTAACTTGAACCATCAGTCCTGCACATACAAAGATTTGTGTATAGAAAACCTCTCACACGGGAATCTTTTTTTTCCAGGTCAGCCCCAAAGGTAGTCAGCAGGCTATTACAAATTCTCACAAATACACACAAATTTATGCAAATTAGGGATGTATGAAGTGTCCCTATTTTTCTCTGTCAAATGTGGGAGGGTATGCAGATGTCAACCCTGCTTAGCACTGAAACCAATGACAAAGCAGAATGCTCTCTGGTGGCAGCGAGTGCCACAGACTAATTTTGTTCAGTGTGGCGATAGTCTCAGCAGCAGCACTGCCAGCTTCCCTGCCAGCCTGTCTCAGCACTGACCCATTTCTTTGTCCACCTTGCCCTTAATATTGCAGTGAGATGGGTAACAAGGGGCTTGTTGCAGCAGGTATTTCCACTAGGAGCTGGACTGCAGCTCTGAATCTCCACGCTGGCATTTCAACACATGGGGGCTCCCGCATTTTATGTTTGAGTGGGGAATATTAGAGGGGTCCATACACAAGACACAGTCCCCTCCCTGAGGGGACTGGAATCTAGTTCTAGTTATTAACTACTGGCATAACAGTAGCATCCAAGCAGTCACAACTGGTGGGAAATTTTTTTGGTGAGACTGGAAGAATTGGAGAAGAAGTGTGTCATACCACTCAATACATGCCCAGACATCTCATGAAATGGCCAAACTAAATCAATGCCGATGGGCGCGAGCACACACACACACACACACACACACACCCCTTTTGCTCCCCATTTCACCCTCTGCGCCTGATAGAGAAGTCTCTGGTGGTTCCTCTTGCTCCTGGGCCCTGTGATTAGGAGTCCAGTCTCTGCTGCAGAGACTGAGAGTTTCCTGGGGCCAGTTCAGTGCAGCCCCCTACTGTACCTGTGCACAACTTCCCACAGTACAGGCTCCTGCTTTGTGGCCAGGACTGCTCTACATCAGCCTTTGAAGTATCCAGGGGGAGGTGTAGAGCAGTCCCTGCCCTGCTCCACCAACCGATCTGGAGTCTGTGCTATCAGGAGCTGTGTGCAGCCTCCGCAGAGAGCTTCTCAGCAAGCTCTGGTCTACTCTGATTCAGTCTCCGAGAGTGGCAGCAGCATGGCTCCTGATCTCTGCAGAGGCACTGTCGGGCTGGGGTAAGTCAGCTCCAGTAGCTTATCTATAGGGGCTTATGGGACAGGATTTGCTGATATGTGTGTGTTGCAACAGCCTCTGTGCCTACACCACCACTGCATCTAGAAACCTCAGTCAAGGACGGCCATTAGTGGTCCTAATGTACTCTCAACAGTTAAAACGTTATGTAACCTGCCTCAAAGAGCTTACAGTTCATGGAAAGTCAAGTCAGGGCATCTCTGGCAGAGAAACAAACAGGCTGGGAGGGTGGAGAAAGCAGAAGAAAAGGCTCAGCTCATGCTCACTATCTGCCTTACCAAGGCCTGCTCCAGGTCCCAAGAATGAAGATGGCCTTCTCTTGTGTTATGATGGCTGGTCTTCTCACTTGCCAGAATGGCCATACTTCCACCCCCTTCCCTCCCTCAGCTCCACTGCCCATACTGCACAGCATCCCTCCAGGCCCCACCAAACCAGTATTCCAAGCCTTACCTGCCCTTTGATCATGTATCGAGGGAAGAAGAAATAAGGGATGGAGGTGAGCACCAGGAAGCCAGAGGAGATGAGCAGCCCCAGCCACCAGGCTCCAATCCAGCGCTGGTCTCGTGGGGTCAGGTGTACGGTCTCTGAAAGGTACAGGGAAGAGCGAGTCTGCCCAGAGGCCAAGTGGCTTGTTGAATCTGTTTCCTGGGCAAAGAGCAGCAGGACCATTTGTGAGGCACCTTATGCAATACAGACCAAAGACCTGTACTTCAGCTGGTGTAAACGGTTGCAGCAAATCACAGCCTTGAAGTCAATGGCACTCCCTTGTTTATACCAACGGAGGATTAGTGTAATAGGTTTCCTCCTCAGTGGACCCATTGTTTTAAAAGCTTTCTTTGTGGCCAGGGTGTGACCCACCCCCACACTTGCCCTGCCAAGAACTGGTTTGGAGGGGAAAAAGCCACACCCAGTTTGCCAATGCCCATCACCTGAGTGAAGGCAGCCAAGGCTGGGCATTGGGGAAAGCCAAGCTCTCCAAGCCAAGCAAGGTGCCATGAACCCAAGGGGAAGGATGAAGCAATACCAAAGAGATCCTTTGCCAGGGAGCAGCTTGCTTGGGCCTCAGTCAGCTTGCACCAGCTCCTTTTCTTCAGCAGCAGCACAGAGCTGATACACAGGTCAGATTGATGGGGCCTAGAGGCTTCAAGTGGAGTAGGGAGCAGTAAGACTGACAAAGACAGTGAACAGAGAAAAATTTATGGAGTTAAATTAAGTGATGGCCAGGCTGCTCTAGTATCCTACCACAGAAGCTCCTTGGGAAGTCCAGCACAGACTTCTCATATAACTGTGGCACACCCCTTAGCCAGGGCCCCTAGTCCAACTCTCCTCATGCTCTATGGGCTAGGTTTTTGTAGACCTAGAGGTAGGGTTGCCATATATGCATTTTGTTAGGAGGGCAGGTATAATAAATACAGGTTGCAGGGCTGCAGTGGAGCCACTGCAGTCCCGCAACCTGTATTTCTCACGTGTCCTCAAAATTTGCATATATGGCAACCCTCCCTACATGCCTATGGGCCTGATTCTGCACCGCTGAAGTGAGAATACATGCAGATTGAGTATGGAATACTCAGGTCTTAAGAGTATGGAATTATGCAAATAAAATAACCTCTTCCTTGCTGCTGGAATGGTTAAGTGGGATATTGTTTTAAATAGGGTTGGGCTGTGGGAGCTGTGGTATGGAAGCTGCCTAGAGAGCTTGGCTGCAGAAAGCAGAAGCTGCAGGGAGGATTGCCCTCACCTGGCTGCTATTGTGTCTCCTCCCCCCCAGGTACCTTTATTATAGAGGTGCTGCGCTGCAGGCGGTGCCAAAGGGCGAAGCAGCCATTGGCGGTGCCGTTAGCGGTGCCAAGGAGGTGGAGACGGCACGCTATTTGCAAGAGGAGTGACTTGCTGCCGTGTTAGAGAAGCAATGTAGAGGGGAGAAAGAGCGGAAGGAGCTGCCAGTGGGATCATTTCCCTTGTGGAAAAGGAGGCCCTAGGGGCCCCGTTAAGAACATGGACTCTCCCTGCTGTGTTTGAGGCTACCTGGTTCTGACTCCCCTTAATGCCGTGGTTATTCTATTGAACCCTCAGTGGTAGGACTCGTGTGGCACTTCTCCAGGGGTTAAGTCAGTCACAATATATTTTACGTAGGGTAGGTTTGATGACGACTTGGTTAGCCTCTTTTTCAAGAATCTTAGACGATGAAATCATAATAGTGGCCTTGTGTTGTTTTGTATTCGTCTATTATGTTAAAGTAATATTGCCAAATTTATCTGACTGACCCCAATTAGGGAATGTTTAAATTTATAATTTATAAATTGATATGGTTTTGGCACTAGCTATTAATATATAGATGATTAACTGACAAACCTTGTTTTGGATGCACCTTGTTGAGTTTTATTGGTATTTTTACTTCTAATTGTTTTTTTTCTTTTTGTATAATTTATTACTTGCCATATTTAGTACCATGGAATTAAGGTCTCGTAATTTGAGGAATCACCTTAGCCTAGCAGATGAAATAGCATCTGCAGAAAAGGACTTAATAGTGCCAAGGCTTCTACAATGACCCAGTCAAAATTGACTTCTTTCTTCCCTCCATCCTCCAGACCAGAGGAAGAGGTGAATTTAGCAGACGTCACTTCTCCATCAGAAGTTCATCTATCTAGGGATTTATATTCGGAGGCCAATTTTGATATGGGGTCTCAACTAATGAACATTGAGCGATGGCTAGCTTCCCCCTCCGAACTAGTTATGCATAAACCCCTTTTGGATAGGGGGCGGTTTTGGAGGTGGGAACTAGCTTATATAAACAGAAGGGACTAATGCTTGATTTATGGAATGCTCGAAGGCACCTAAAGGTCACGGGGATATTTATCCAGAGGGTGGAGAACACTCTGGCTAGGGCTATCCTTGACCCTCTTGAGGATTATGAATCTTTACAAAATCTGGGCCCCCTTTCTCAGCATCTACCAAATTGTGCCAAGCCCTCCTCCAGGTGGGAAACTTTGGATGCCTCTGGCCTAATAGATGACCTGAGCCCTAAGAGTAATATTAGACAAGAGTCCCCCTTGAGTCTCTGCTTATCTGAAATATCTGCAGCTTCTGTTTCAATGGATATGGCTGATGACTCTCTTGAGCAGTCGTGCAATGAGCAAACAGTTATTTTTAATAGCACTATTAATTTAGGATCAAATGCCTTTGAGTTGGAGAAGGATTCCCCCAAAATGGACCAATTTGCTATGAATTTTGATGCCCTTCCACTACCAGCTAAGGCTGTAGAATCTTCTCACGTTTGACTATCGCAAGCAAATAGCCTATCCTGTATCTCTTGAAATGTTGAAGGCATCAAACCCAAGTTGACCGATAGAGATTGGGTGGAATTTATTGCTACCTATGATATTGTATGCCTTCAAGAATCTTGGCTCTCAAAATTAGAAGGGGAAACTTTATGCTTTCAGGGTTTCCAGGTCTTCTCTGTCCCTGCATTCAAAGTTAGAAAGAAAGACCGTCCCTCTGGGGGCGTGGTGACATTTCTTTCTACTAGGCTCCAGACTAGTAGTAAGCTAATACCAGTGCCATTGAGGAACTGCTTGGTCTTGGAATTGAATGCCCCGGAGTTTGGGCACTATCTAACCTTCAATATCTATATCCCTCCGGAATCATCATGCTACTATTCACCAGAGATTTGGGAGCAACTTATACATATGATTGAGCTTTTTCGCTCATCCCATCCCAATGCGGTGGTGTTATTAGCTGGTGACTTTAATGCCAGGATAGGTTCCCAATCTGGGGACACAGTAAACTCTGTTTTACAATCATGTTTTAAAGTACCTTCACGCCATTCACAAGATCTTGTAGTTAATAAGCAGAGGGATAAATTATCTCAATTACTAATAGAGGCAGGATTAATAGCTATCAATGGAAGAACTTCCTTGGATCCTTTTGGTAATTATACCTATGACTATTATAGGATCTAGTGTCATTGACTATATGCTAATTTCCCCAGAGAACTTTGGTATAATCAAAGATCTGGTGGTTTTACAGAGGTCAAAGAGCAATCACTTTTCTATTCAATTAGATTTACTAGCAAGTTCTACTTCACATCCAATGGTTCTCAGCTCTACAGCTTTATATATGAGACTACCCGTTAAGTGGGATTCTCTGATCTCGTCCAAAATAACTCAGTTATTATATAGTAATGACTTTCTCACTCTTTGGGAAGCAGTTTTAAAGACCGATATTAACTCTGAAATAGGTAACTTACTATCTTCCATTATGGACCAGTTGATACAGTCTGTTACCAAGATAGGTCCATCACTTATATCTACAAAAAGTCATAATATAAATGCCTGGTACGATCACGATTGTAGGAAAGCAAAGAGTCAGCTGAATAAAGCAAGGAGAATCTGGACTAGATTGCACTTGAGAGAGAATTGGGAAGCTTATGTCTCGGAAAGAAGGAAATATCACAAACTGTTGAGAACTAAACATGCAGCAAAGTGGTTGCAAGTGTGGGCCGAATTGCAGGTAGCAGCTAGAATGCACGACTCCACTAAATTTTGGAAAATTGTTAGGAGTTGGCAATATAAGGGCAGGGGTTCTGAATACGCGTGTCTCGGAGGATCGATGGATCTTATTCTATTATTCCATGATGCTAGTTCAGATCAGATCGATTATTTGGATTTTTATACACCAGCAGATGCCCCAGCTAATGCCATCCTCCCTATAGTCAGAGAAAAGCAGGTTGTTGAATTTATTAACAGACTTAGACCAGGGAAGACAGTGGGTGTAGTTGGCCTGCCGCCAGAACTATTTAAAGATAGTATTAGCTGGTGGGCTCCAGTATTAGCAAAGTTTTTCTCCACAATTAATCACTCCAAAGCTATCCCTAAACTGTGGTCGTTGGCAGTTATCATCCCAGTATTCAAGAAGGATAACCCAAGAGACTCAGCCTGTTATAGGCAGATTAGTTGATTACCAATTATAAGTAAAATATATTCTTGTGCCCTTTTGGGAATGCTGGAAGACTGGGTACAAGCGCGATCACTCGTGGCTGAGGAACGATCAGGCTTCCACCAGGGGAGATCAACTATAGACAATTGTTTTATTCTTAATCATATTATTGATAAATATGTCAACGTAAGAAGAGCCAAACTGTTCGTTGCTTTCATTGACTTGTCCAAAGCCTTCAACTCTGTCCCCAGGAGGATTCTGTGGAGTAAACTGGCAAAGTTGGGGATTAATCCCCACTTGCTAGAGGTGATAATAAATTTGCATAGTAGCTCCAGCACAGTGGTCAAGATTGATGTAAGTGGGAAAATAACCAAAACATTCCCACTTCAGCAGGGTGTCCTCCAAGGCTTTTTACTGGCCCCAATCCTATTTAATCTGTTTATAAATGAACTGGTGGGGATGGTGGAGGCTCTTAACTCTACCCCGCCTCTAATAGGGAATAGGCCTCTTTCAATAATGCTCTACGCCAACGACATTGCCTTACTGTCGCAAACAAAACAGGGCCTCCAGCAGTGTCTGGATGCCTTGAATGATTTTTGTGTAAAGACTCTTATAACAGTAAATTTAGACAATTCTAAAGTAATGTGCTTTGGGACAAATTGCCCAAAATATAGATGGAAGATCAGCCCTCTTGATATTTTTACAACCAGAGTCCTGCCCCAACTTCTATATGGGGCTGAAATAGTGTTTGTTGGATACACAAATAGGATGGAGATACCCCAGAATTATTTGTTAAGAAGCATATTAAGAGCTCCAAGAGCAACTCCCCTGACAATGCTCCGTGCAGAAACAGGTTTCCTGCCATAGCAGCCCAGGCCAATCTTAAGGCGCTGCTTTATTGGAGGAAATTGTCACTTGGTAACTCCTCCACTTTGCTGCTCAAATGCTTCTCAGAACAAAGTCAACATGTGGGTAGTGTCCAGTACCAGTGGCGAGCAGGGATTAAAAAATTGACCGCTGCCATTTCTATACCTGTTGTAGGGAATGGACTCTGAAGGCATTTTGGATAGAGATTTTATCAAATCTAAGGTCAAGCTGATGGCCATTAAGAGTTGGAAATGGTTAAGAGGAATAAGATCTCCCCTTTGTATGCTGCAGTTAAGCAGCAAGTTTCCTTAGAACAATATTTGCTTCCGACTACAGACCCACGGTTAAGAAGAGTAATTACTCTGATGCGGTTTGAATTGTTTGAAACTGCGGTCATTCGTGGCAGGAGAGAGCGAATTCCACTTGCCAATAGACACTGTGCTTGTAATCTTCAAGAAATGGAAACGCTGACTCATTATTTTTACCTGTCCCAGGTATCTTGACCTTAGAAATGTACGGATAGACCCATTATTTGAAGATGTTAGGATATCTACTGATGAGAAAATTAAACAACTCCTCTGAGCAATTGACACTCAATCAAGTAAAGAAATTACTTTTTTAGGGATGGGCGAACGCGGTTCGGCAGTTCAGAGTTTGGCCCGAACTCGGCCTGTTCGGATGACCGAACTCAAACCCGAACATACCAAACAAACAGAACACCGAACAGCGAAATGGCCGAACAGTTCGGATCGCGTTCGGATGAGTTCGGGTGGCAAAAAAAGGTTCACTGGAAGGTCAAACATTACAGGGAGGTGTCAGTCACTGAGGAGCAGACTTCCAGGCACCAGGGGTGGAGAGGCTTGCAAGAAACAAAACCTAAGTATCTGCCTCCCCCCTTCCCAACACTTTCTGAGCTAGTCACTGTTCCTGAACAGCAGGCGTTGAGTAGGATTTTTAGATTGCTTTAAGTTTCATTTCACTTTTGTAATGAAATGAAACTTAAACCATAAACTGAAACCTTGTGTTATGCACTGTGCAGACTCATTGAGTATGTAATGTATGTATTTCACTACAGACTCCTCTTCTATTTGTGATTCCCCCCCATCCCATATATATGGGATGTATATATATATATGGATATGGATATGGGATGGGGGGAAAGATAGATAGAGAGAGAGAGAGAGAGAGTTGTAGGAGTTAGCTTAGTGATAGAGATAGCGTTAGTGATTTAGTTTTAGTGTTTGTAGGAGTAGGTCTGTGTACTTATTAGATAATCCATTTAGTTCATAGCATTTAGAATAGTTAATAGCAGTTAGATTTAGTGTAGACAGATATATATAATATTAGATTAAAAAAAAAATAAGAAAACCCCATATAAAAACCAAAAAACCAAATAAAAAACAGAAGAAAACCATATAAAACCCAATAAAAAAACAAAAAAACCATATAACCCGCCCCCCCATAACAACACTTCCCGAACGGCCGAACCGAACGGCCTGTTCGGATGACCAAACCGAACAGCCAAACCCGAACTCGGCGAACGAACCGAATGAACAAACTGAACGAATGAACCGAACGCATCCAAACCGGACGCAGCCGAACCCGAACCGCGATCTGCTCGCCCATCCCTATGCTTTTTCTCTCCTTCTGGCGGAGAGGATGAAAACTAATGTAGTGAATTGCTAGTTATAGATTTAAATTAACAGTGGATCCTGAGGTTACTAATGGAATCTGAAAGGATTATTATGGCCTTGTTTGCTCTGAAGTACTACAGGCATTGTATACTGCTACTCTCAGACAGTCATCTGGGCTTGTGGATCTTTAGATCTACCACCCTTGATTTTCATGCGCCTGCGCCTTGTCTTATTAATTATTATTATTTATTATTATATTATTATTATAAACATTTATATAGTGCCAGTCATGTGGTATGGTGCTGTACAGAACATAGAATTAGACGCAGTCCCTGCCTGTGGCTTACAATCTAAAAGACAAAGGGGGGGAGGGAGGAGACAGGGAGAGGGGACAGTGGGAGAGAAATGGGAGAAGACAAACAAACATTCAAGCGGATGCGAAGTCTCAGGTGCATATGCTTGGCTTGGTTACAAAGAAGTTGGTAGCAGCAGTCAGCAGAGGAGGACAGACAGCAAGAGTAAGGGGAAAGACAACAGGCATTGGGAAAGGCAGTAAGGAAAAGGTGGGTCTTGAGGAGGGATTTGAAGGAGTGGAGGGAGGAGGCAAGGCGGATGTGGGCAGGGAGGGAGTTCCAGGCATAGGGGCCAGCGAGGGAGAAGGGTCGAATGCGATTAGGAGAGCAGGAGAAACGAGGGAGAGTGAGGAGGGGACAAAGGAAGAGCGGAGAGCGCGTGCAGGAGTGCGTAGGGTCCAAGAGGTAAAGGGGAGCTTGGTTGTGGAGCGATTTGAAAGTGAATACCAGGAGTTTAAACTTACTGACCTGATTTTTGTTTTCCCCCTAGCCAATGGCTATGCCAAGCTTTGCGCAATTAGTCGTTTTCCTATTATATGCAGTCTTTGTCCTCCCTGGATTTTTTCTGAACTAGGGGTTACCCTCCATACTTGAGTCTTCTTTTTAATAATTTCTTGTCCTTGTATGTTTTGGAGCTCCAGGTTAAGCTAAGGGGTTTTTATATTTAAATATCACCTGTAACGAAACTCATTGGTTTTGCTCTTATTATATTTTATTTTGTGTACTGTGTTTCTCATTTGTCCTTTTATGTGGGTATGTTGTGTTAGCTCTTTTGCAGTGAACAATAAATTGAAATTGAAGTTTTAAATAGGATGGGTAAGATTTTCAAAACTGCCCAGAGAAATCTTGATGTGTGGGCACTCAATCCCTACCTCAGCTAAAGAGCAGCATTGGAGCTGCTGTGCTTGTACAAGCATCAGGTGCTAGTAGCACTGGGGAGTGGATTATACCACTCAGTTTTCGAGAAGAGATGCTCAGTCAGCAATGCACCCCTGTAAAAATATCTGCTGCTTGGTACTGGGAAAGTGGTGGCTGGACCATGCAGTCCCTGAATGAGCAATGGAGGGAGTGGCTAGCCAGAGATTAGGGAAATAGGTTATGCTCAACCAAGCTACAGTGCCTTAGGGCAGGGACTGAATTCTCCATCCAATAGTAAAGAGTAGCTTTCAGAGTTGCATGAAAAAGAGACCCACTGGAAAGTGAGAAATTTCAATAGATTATTTTTGGTTCTCCTGCCCACTCTCCCAACATTAAATCCTATAGGACTTTCCCATAAGTGGACACTGATGAGAAAGGGTTGCAGGGGGAAGATGTTTGCATGGGGTGGGGTTGGCTGTGCTGGAGAAATGGATTTTCAGGGCTGCAGTTTGCATTTCTGACAGTGTTTGCAAACTTTGCATTAGACATCCCAAGAAAATCAGTGATGATGGGGTTAATCAAAGAAACCTGCACTCTGGGCTGCTTTCCTTTGGGCACATGGGCGCTTCTGGGTTGCACACACACAAGGTAACTGGAAATTTTAGCAACCCCTTTCCTGGAAAGAAACCTCCATCCCATTGTTCCCAGGCTTAACAGCGTCCTGCTGGCTGGGATTCAGGGAAGAGCCCCATCGCCTGTGTTTGCTGAGCAGCCGTTTTAATGAGAGGGACTTCCGAATGGATAGACTCCAGACACTCACACCCTTCTCCATGGACCGGAAAAGAGAGGAAAGCTATTCCACTCACAGTACAGACATCCTCTGGGTGGGGAGATTTTGCTCCCAGGAGGCCGGCAGATCACTTAGGTTGGCATGGAAAGTGCATCTCCCCATTGTTAGCACTTTAAAAGTGGAAAGGAACAAATACAAGATTTCCAAGCATCAGCCATTTCCTAGTGACCCAGACTGCCATTGTCCTGTCAATGCAGAGAGGAGTCTTTGGGCATTCAGGGCTGCCTGCGATCTGGATTATTAATACTCACTCATGTCAACCCTCCCAATGTCCACAAACATCCGCAGCACCACGGATCCCAGCAAGTATCCAAAAGCAGGGCCAAAGACTGCGATGGCAAATAAGATTGCTGAAAGAGAAAGGGAGAGAGATTAAGTGAGTGGTGATTCTGGGGAGAAACTGCTCCATTTCAGAGATGGCTTTCCCAGGGAGGATGTCACGCTACAGGAGAGAGAAGCCATTTCCTACCAACTGATAGATAATTAATGCCTCCTCGGTCAGCTATGGCATGTGCTGTTTCTCATTTTTAATGCATCTGTTGGATAAAGGCAGCTGCCATTCAGTGGGAACTCGGCCAACTGTTGACATCAATGCTTTAATGATGTGTTCAATGTTGTAATAAATCCTTTTGCTACATTCTGTGCATCAGCCATTTATCTCAGGTTTATGAAAATATGCAGTAAAGAAATGCAGTGACGGGCACAGCTAGGAACTGTTTGTGCTGTACAGGGGAGCTATGCTTTGCATAATGCTCACTTTATATACCACCAACACTGTGAGGGTTTTAGATCTGTATTTGGGAATGGGGCAAGGATTTTTGCCTCCCTAGCTGGCCCTGGCTCCTCCTGCCTCGCCTGTTCTCCATCCTGTCATGGAACTTACCAGAGGTGGGGGGAGGGAGGGGAAACACTTCAGTTTTTGCCACCCCAGGTGGCTGCCTACGCTCCCTTGATGGTTACACTGGCTCCGTTTGTCTGTGAAATTTTAATGACGACACTGCACCCGGCAATCCTGCTACCCCATTCGTCTAAAAGTCCACCAGTCACCACTGGCTCATTTGAAGCATTTTTAACTTTTTACTCCCTGAGGGGATTCACCCGCTGAGCTTGATAGCGGCTGCCCTGTCAATGACCTGACTGATCTGTAATATGCTATGCTGATGTGGGCCATCAAAACAGTGGCACCCAGGCATCCGCTTCCTCCATGGCAGCAGTGCAGGGCTCCCTGGTATACGGAGAACCCAAGGATGAGTAAGCAAGAGGATAGAAGGCTAGGAAGGTGCAGGTGGTGCTTGACTTGCACCAAACTCGACAGACTATGGCATAGATGGTTTTTGAAGGATTATGCCATGGCTGTGCCAGCAGCAAAGAAAGCTTTCTTTGCTGCCACCATAGTATCTGCAAAGTGCCATCCAGAGGAGCTCTTCTGGGTGGTGAATAGCTTATTAAACCTTAGCTGTTCTCACCTGGAGTTAGTCATTGGGGCTGATCCCAAGCCCTGCGGATGAGCGCATGTGCTGCACGTGATGCGTGTGTACATGTGGGCGTGCAACCTGCACACACCTGGCTGTGGTGCATGCGCAAGCTGCATGGAAGCTGCACAGGATCCACACACATGCCTTGTGCACGCTGCATGCCCATTAACTGCGAAGTTTGCCACCTAGTCTGCAGATAAAGTCGCTCGTTTTGGCTTGACTTTGGCACTACTCATTTGGGTGCCAAGTCAGTTTGGGGATGGGGAAGTTTGGTCTTGTCCAGTTTGCTTGGATCAGTTTAAATTAGTCTCACTCACCTATACAGAGGCTGTGCTTGGAGTGGTGCAGGCAACCAGTTGTGAACTGGATCCATGCCTGTCCTGGTTTCTGAAAGCTAGTCGGAAGACACTGGGGCCATTGCTGGCTGGGGTTGTCAATGCCTCACTTTGGGAGGGCAGGGTGCCTGATGCCCTCAAAATTGGGGTTGTCTGTTCCCTGATCAAGAAACCATCTCTTAATGAGGACTCCCCTGCCAGCCATTGCCCCATCCCTAACCTTCCCTTTTTAGGGAAGGTTACTGAATGGGTGGTTGCCTCACAGCTCCAGGCATATTTCAATGCTATTGGATTCCTGGACTCATGTTAGTCAGGCTTTTGCCCTGGGCATGGCACAGAGACTGCACTTGTGGCCTTGGTTGAAAGTCCCTGCTTGGAAAGGGACAGGGGGAATTGTATCCTGTTGATACTGTTAGATCTTTTGGTGGCCTTTGATACAGTTGATCATGGGGTGGTGTTGACACCACTTTTGAGTGGTTTCCCTCATTCCTGGCTGAAAGGACCCAGAGGGTAGTGACGGGTGGTGGCTCATTGTCCCCTTGGGTGTTCCCTGTGGGGTCCTTCAGGGTTCCATCTTGTTCCCACTCCTATTCAATGGGTATTTGAGGCCCCTGGGCAAGATTGTTTGGAGTCAAGTGCCATCAACATGCTGACGACACCCAACTCTAACTCTCTTTTTTATCTGACCTAGGCCCTGCAGTCTCGGTGCTTACCTAGTGCCTGGCTTCTGTTGAGGACTGGATGCAGGTGAGCTGATTGAAACTGAATCCAGACAAGATCAAGGTGATGATGGTTGGCCAGTCATGCGACATGGGGGAATATAGGAACCCGTTATTGATGGGGTCTGGTGTCCCTTGGTCACTCAGTTCACTTGGGGTCCTCTTGGATCCACTGCTATGCCTGGATTTCTAGGTGGGACAGTAGCCAGGGAAACGTTTTCACCAACTCCATCTGGTGAGAAGACTGTGGCCTTTTCTATCAAATACTGAGTGGCCACCATCATCCATGCCTTCATAACCTTGGGTTACATATTCTACATATGTTTGGAACCACCATATCTATGGCCTCAGTCAAAAGAGTGTTCCATAAGGCCACAAGGTCATCAAATCGTGCAGCTGTCAAGGTCCAAGGGTAACTCCCCCAGGGCATTCTGGAACCCCACTGCTTCCATACGTCTTCGGGGGTGTACCAACCTAATAGGCACTGCACCCTACCAGGGGCCCAAGTGCGCCAGGACATATGTCTTCAACAGGTAATGGTCCTACTGCTTTTCCTGCCTCAGACAGGCACAATGATTTCACAATGAGCAAAATGAATAAAACAAGCTCTGACTTGCCCTGGACACCCAGAACCTCTGTCAGCTGCTCCTTTCATGATGCCCATTTCATAACTGTAAATTGGCCAAATATAATTAGAGCAGGGGAGAACTGCCACAGCATTTCAACTGAGGGAAGTCTCATTTTTATGGCCATCTGCTTGTGCTGGGCACCACTGGTGGTTGAGCAAAACAACTGCTGTCTTGCTCTCATGCCCATTATGAAGATGCGATGGAGATTGGCCACTGTCAGAGACAGGATGCTGGGCTTGATGAACCATTGGTCTGACCCAATATGGCACTACTTATGTTCTTATGCTGTGGCATGCTTCTTCCATGTCACAGCCTGCTGCTCTCACTGGGGTCTGGACTCTTAATTGGTCCCAGATGCTGTGCACAGGATACTGTGAAGTGGCCTCTGTTGCCCTTTTCCCTGATTGGCTTATCATAACTTTTAAAAGCACTATTGACAACTGTTAACTGCCTTTGCCACCCATGAACAGGGTCAGCAGAAAGCCAAGGAGTTCGGCATTAGAGCACCTCAAAATTTGGGGATTCATGCCCAGAAAATGACTGAAGCTGTATCCCGTATTTCATTTTAAAGTGGCTGAGTTGCTGAAAGCTGAAAACTTTCCCCTTTAATGCTGCCAGAAGCTCAGTGCTGAAATTTCAGTTTTTCGGTAAAATTTGTTGTCAAATCTTTTTGAAAGACATTGGAATTCTAATTAGGTCTGTTCCCTTGTATGTCCTGAGGGAGTAGTCTTCTAGACACCAGCCAAGGAAAGACAGGACATGTCTCTCTTTGACAGAGATCCTCTAGCAACAAGCCAAGGAGCAGCAGCCCAAGTCCCAGACTGGTGGGCCCCTCACAGACTGCATCTCCAGGGAAAGTACTTACCAATGTACAAGGGAGAGTTGCTTGGCTCAGCAAAGTCATCCACATAGGAGATCCCGAAAGGCTGGATGGGGACTGTCCCAATTCCAGCCAATAGCTGGGCAACCACCATCACCCCCCACATGGTGTTGGACTCCGCTTGGGGGTTCTGGGTGGTGTTTGGACACACAAACACATTGTCCTTGGAGCAGATCTCTGCCTGGAAACGGCTCTTGTTACCTGTAAAGAGATTGTAGAAACAGCAGCTTGAGCATCCATACTTTGACCACTAAACTCTCCAACTATGCGACTTAAATCTAACCTCCGAGTCTGCCGTCAGCTGCCTCTTCTGTGGCTGCAGAACTGTGACTAAGGGCACCATTTATTTCTGCTAACAAGTCTTAATGCCTGGTAATGAAGCATTGAGAAGTAAGGGCCCAGCATGATACCCAAGGCATGCTGAGCTGCAGTAGAAAAATTGCTCCAAAAGGAGTCATACATTCTGCAGCTCATACAGTCACAGAAACAACAGTCGAAAATGAAGATGAAGTACCTCCCACTTGGTATCCCCAAAACCTTGCTCCCTGAACTGAATGACAGCAGTTCTACCCACTTGTCCAGCTTCCAGACATGTCCTCTTGTTCCACTCTATTTTTACACCCATGCATGCAGGGACACTACACTTACCCCAGATAAAACGGGGATAGTTTATCCTGGCGTAAGTGTCCTTTTTCCTGTGTTTCTTCCCAGCATGCATACCCTCGAAGGCTAATCCCATGGGAAAAGTCAGTTATCCCAGTGTTTCCTACATGCCTCCTCATATCTCAAGTGGTTAAGAGTTCATTACAGACCCTAAACTGACCACACCATGCCATTTGTCCAGACCATCACCTGCCAGCTGATGATAGCAACTGCTTTCCTTCATAGCTGAGGTGAACTAAACACCCAGGTGCCTCCTTAAGCTTCTTAAATGGCCGTTCATTCTTGGCTGCTGGAGCCCAGCCAGAACTTTGAACTTCCTCATTTTAAATCAGCAGCTGTCATTACCTTCACATTCTTCCAAGGTATTCAATTAACATTACTTAAAGAGACATATCAGAGTTTCTGCAACGCTCTAGTTAAAGGAAGAAAAATAATCCCTCCAAAAGCCTCACTTGATGGAGGTGGTATAATAGCAGATCTTGTTCATCCTGGATTGTTCTCTATCACTTTTTAGCAGAGAGAGAATGCTGAGTTGTTCTTAAAAGATGCAGTGAAATCGATTTCAATCTCCTTATCAAAGCACGAATAATCCCCCTTTTAGAGCAGGCAAAACAATAATAAAGATCCAGGGTACAGTGGAAGCCTGTACTAAGTGCTAAAGAAAGCCCTTGCCAAACAAACCAAGCATCCCTGCGGAACTCACTGTAATGAGTAAGGTCTTGCTGGTTCTCATTATTCCTCTACCTTGTTATAGGACTATTTTCACAATTGCTACAACATTCCTGTCAACTTGTAGCACTTAATGAATTTACTTTGTGGGCTTTGAGCATTTTGAGCAAAGCGACACAAAACAGAAACAAATGTTTGTCAGATGACTGAGGGTTTCAGCTGGCATGATACAGCCATCCCTACCCAATAACAGGTCACCACAAGAATTCTTCGGCAGTTCATTAAAAGCCATCATGGCATGTGAATGGTTTGTTTCCAGAAAGATGGCGCCCTCTTAACCAATTCACATTTGACTTAAAACCCCAAGCTCCACATAGTCATATTAGGGATGAATCTCATGCCAAATTTCAGTTTCTTAAAGGAGGCTTGGTTTGGGTTAATGAGAATTTTCTTTTAAAAAAACCCCAACTAATCAGGCGTGGCCACTTGGTGGCTGAGTGTTTACTAGTGTGCTCAGCATTCTCGAAGAGTAGGGTTGCCACTTTAAGTATTTTTTTCAGGCCATCATAGGTGCCAATGCAGGCCCTGCAATGTGTATTTTTCATAAGTGGCCTGGAAAAATATACCTAAGGTGGCAACCCTATCGAAGAGAGCCACCAGCAGGTTTGGAAAGAGTCTAATGAAATAGGGTATGAAGGCAAGGGCTTTGGCTTGGTCTAACCAGGTACACACCTAGAACCCAAAACCTCTCTGGTTAAACTAGCTTCAACTTTTCAGGAGAAGAGCTTAAGAGCAGCTTGGACAGGAAGTATAACTGGAACTCTGGTCTGCAAAAAGATACACCTGGCTGAAGGAGGTTTTAGGGATGTGGGGCATTTTCATCAACTGAGTGGCTGTCTACTTAAGAGAACTTCATATTCTTTCAGGGGGACAAATGAGATTGAGTAGCACAGGCTATTAAATTCTTTCTAGTCATTACTTGTAGGCACCAAGCTGATAACTTGGATAAAGTCTGTTTTTAAGAGAGACATCTAGCCTTGATCCAAAAACTGCAAGTGAGGGAGAATCTAAGCTCCCCTTAGACAGGGTCTTCCAATGGTTAATCATCCCAAAAATATGGGCCTGGCTTCCAGACTGAATTTATCTATCTTAACATTCAAGACATTGGTTCTTGTCACGTGTTCCTCTGCTAGATTATGGAGCAAAGACAGTGTCATCACCCTCCTTATTTGCTGTATTTTTAAGAACTCTTGGTGCTGTTAGCTTAACACAAACTATTCTTCTGGCACCCAAACTAGGATACCCTTCTGTTGTCAGCCAGCTGAAGACACAGCTTTCCATTCATGCTACAGTCCCCTACAGCAGGGGACAAAGATCCTGAAATGGGCAAAAGTATCAAAATCAGGCCCTCATGGTTTGATTAGGGTAAAATGGAGGCAGCTAATGATCTGGATAAGAATCTGTTGTTTCCCCGCTGCGGCCATTCGTTTGGAACTGGGGCAAATATCTTGGGACATTTATCCATGGTTCCAGGCGATAAGCCTGTGGATCGTCATTCACCATGCCCCTCCGGGGAGTCTACTGGCCTTTCTGAATTTAGATTCATACGTGAGTTCCTGGGAGGGCTTGGTCCGCGCCAAGATATCCTCCCTGGGCCTTGAGGTAGCGGCTCTACTCTCCAGGGAACTGAGGTCCGCTAAGGCCTTAGTTCGGGAAAGACTTATTGATATTAGTAGACAGGAAGATTGTGCAGGAGTGTCAGCGTGTTCCTTTCTGTCTGACTACGTCCCCCCTACATTGGGTCCTGGAGTTCCTGCTAATTATTTGCTGGCCAAAATTTCCTTTAGGAAATTGTGGCTGTTTCTATGTGCTCGGCTAAATGTCCTCCCTACGCGGCTGCTGGAGGGGCGCTATAGTGGTACCCCCCGGCATTTAAGACTTTGCCCTTTTGACAATCAGGAGATTGAGGGCACAGGGCACATTTTTTGCTTTTGTCATTTGTATGACTCTCAGAGGGACCTGTGGCTGGCAATTTTTCTAGATCGTCTGCCTGGGCGCACCTCGGATGAATTGACGCGCTTCCTTTTGGCGGATGTTGTCAACCCAGTGACCCAGGCAGTTATGTCCTTTCTGGTTTGTGCCTTTAATGCACGCCAGAAATTCCTCTCTTTTCAAGCACAATAGGTATCTGGCGTTGCTTGCATTTATTGAGAGTACTGTTTGTCTAATTTGGGGTGGCCATGTGATTGTTGGGCTGTTATGAGTAAATCCAAACGATGTTTCCTTGTGTTTTTAAAGTTTTATTGTATTTTAAGTTAATTCCCAGCCTTGTTGGGGAGGTATTTTTTTGGTGGTGGGCTGGTCCCCCATATTTTGCTTTCCCCTTTTATATCAGGGCTGTTTTATGTTGTTATGCCTATTGTCTGTGTATGCTGTATGTGTTTGTTTATGTGGACAATGACCAATGGTTACGTCCTGAAATAAATTTGAGTTGAGTTAGAATCTGTTGTTCATATCTGTAGAGGGTGAAGCTTGAAAAACTTGTTCAGCAGGGGGCATTCCTAAGTACAAAGTTTAATAGGCACTGGGCTTCAGCTCAGCCCTGAGAATGCCAGCTCTTGCAGAACAGAAAGAGCAAAGCAAGGGAATGGTTACAACAAAGTAGAAATTCCCCGAGTTTTCAGCAATGATCCCTCCCCCACCCCCACCCCCACTGCTGGGCACCCTAGGGTTGGATCCCTTGTCATATTCAAAGGTACCCAAGCACCCCAACACCATGTCTTGCATGAATAAAACAGGAGGGAACACACAGCACAGACACTCACTTGGGGCAGGACTGGGGAAACCTGTGCAAGGGGAAACGGCCTTTCCGAAGAAAACTAGCAGGGTGGATATGTGGGGTGCAGTGCAATTGGCAGTAAGGTGCTGTCCCCATTCTTCTCCCGATCATGTACATCTTACAGAAGTCCTGCTCCTTTACAGCCCCAGGCACCAAATGTACCACCACTTCCTCACCTGGAAGCACAAACAAGACATGCAAACCTTCCCCACCTTTCATCCTTGTCCATATTATTTGGTATGTTGATGTGCAAGTCCAGCAACTCAGTGGATGCGAGGATTAATGCATAGCTAGCTATAGCCCTTTTTTGTATAGTGATTGTTGGGGCAGTGGACCTATTCAAGGGTCTGCCATTCACCTGCTTTGTGACTTTGGGGCTTATTTCCCCATCTATCAAAGGGGAATAATAGCTTCCTATGAAAGATATGTTAGAGCACACAGATAAATAGCAAGTTAGAATTAAGATCACCAGACTGCAGCATGTAGTTACAAATTATTGAAGGAGCTACACATGCCTGCTCGCCTTCCTGTAGGGAAGCTTTATTTATTCATAGTACACATCTCCTTCTTTATAAAGAACAAATTGACAATCTGAATTTACAAACCCCAGCCTGGCACCGCTTCATCCCTCCACCAGCACATCCCTACGCCATGGAGGGCAGGAGAGTGGAAATCTACCAATGGCCATGAGGCACTCCAACATGACAGCAATGACAGAGAGGGGGTGAGTGCCTGGACCAAGGGACACCTATCATACTGTTCCAGAGCCTGCGGAGAGGCAGTAACTGGCTCTCACTGGACTGGACACAGTAACTGAGCCTAGGCTGGACGCATAACTGGTTCTCCCTGGGAAAAGAGCTGATACATACCGCTACTCATGGAATATTTATAAGGCCCTGAGAGGAAGTGTGGAAGGGTCACCAGGAAGGCTCCCAGCGCCAGCAGCAGACCCCCAAGGCCGATGATCCGAGGGCGATGGACTCGACTGCCAAAGTAGCTAATAAAGACGATGAAGATGACATTGCCAATCTGTGAATGAAAGAGCACCCGCATTAGGATTAGAAGGAGGAGACTCTTCATTGACAAAAGGACCCTCTTGTCCTCTAGATCGTTTCCCATCTTGTGTGTGTGTCTCATCTCTCCCTGGTGCAGGTACTCCCTCCCAGTAGGTGCATGTGCCACTCCCAGCACCAGGCACATTGCAGGAGAGGTTATGGGCTGAGATCTTTCTTGAGGGAAATAATACCCCCTTACATTTGGGCTGCCATGGCCATGTCTGCAAATCCTCAACTCTGCACCTCAGAAGAGGCAGAAGCAGCATGGAGCAAGCAGCAAGTGAGGGAGGCGGGCCCAGAATCAAGGGAGAAGACCTGTCAGGCCCTGGGTCTCAAATCCCTGGCCTCAGGGGTTTTGAGTGCTGCCCCAACTGCTGCCACCATCACTCAGGCCTGATTTAGCCTGGTTCCCTCCTCCCCATGTCTCCTCCTGCGTTCTCCATATCGTTGTCATTTCACGCCCATTCCCTTCCCAGCTGTGTCCCATTCATCCAGTCCTGTCTCCCAGCTTCCTGACTGGCTACCAATCAATACTTAAGGTCTGCTTGTGGCCACAGGAAGTGGGGTGGTTACCCAGCTCCTTGTCTGTGTCTGGTTTGCTGCCTCCTGAATAACTGCCCTTGGATCAGTCTTGGTCTCCTGGTTCTCTCTCTCCCCCACCCACCCCCGACTCCTAATCCCCGTTGCCTACCTTCTACCTCAGTGTTCCTGCCTGACCCACCCACTTTGGACCGTCTCTCTGGATTTGAGCAGACCAAGGTCAACTTGTACTTTTACTGCCCCTTTGGATCTGTTGCCTGTCCGAACCCCAGGGGGGGGGGGGGGACTCTCGTCTGGCCCTGATACTGTAGAGATTCTTCCTTGTCCAGCCTCATGTGCCTGACAAGATCCTCAGTTAACAAGCACTGGCCTTAGAATCTGCAGGGCCCAGAGTAAAAAGAAAACGTGTGCGCCCCATGGCCCCACCTCTTTCACAATTGGCAGTGCAAAGTAGCTATTTTTTAAATACACCAGTATAATGCAATACCTGAAGGGTGACCAAAATGCAGCCTCACCGTTACTGTTCAGGATGAGCAGGGGACCTTTTAAAGATTATGATACAAGAGAAGGACTTCATACAGCCACAGCCCAGATCAGTCATTCCAACCCCTTGATCTCAGGGATGCTGCTGCCTTGAAGTCTTGCTGGCATTTTCTATCTTGGCTAAACACTGCTTCCCTGTGGTTTGTGTTAGCTCTAGCACTGCATGCTCCCAGCACCTACAGGTTAGAAGGTCAGAAGTACTTTTGCTTCTCTTTGAACTTCTCCCTCTGTGATTTTGATCTCCCCAGTATGGTTTTCCTCTCCCTCTCTTGGGCACAGTTTGTGTGTTTCTGCCTGGGGATACAGAGTTGTATTTATACTGATGATGGGGCAGAAATCAGACCAGTTTCCTCAGCCTGAAGCTTTCCTTTTTCATGCAGAGGATTTTTAATTGGATACTGGTTGCTCTTGAAAAGGATAAGATGCAGGGGAGACGGAGTTGCTGGGGTTGGATGTAAGTTTGTGGGGAGGGGTGTAAACTTGCCTTCCAATAAATATTAACCAGGTGCCATCTGTTGTGTGTGTGCACGTGCGCGTGTGTATCCTCTCTCTGCTGCTATCAAACTCGCAACAACTCGTCAACCACATCAGATCAGCAACAAAAGACATTACAACATAAAGCTTACAAATTCAGGCTTCACCACAGTCCATCAAAACTTTCATAAAAAATTGATCCGAACAGTGCTGCTCTCCACAGGGACGTCCCTAGTCTTGGAGAGAGAGGCAGGGAGAGACGAGGGAGATTCTGCTGGGACAGACCTCTTTCCACTTCTCCCGGCCACCCCTTCTTGCTGTGTGTGTCAGTTTCCTTTCTCCTGTGCACACCTCTCTGGGTGTAAGGTCTGTTGGGCTGTCAGTCTCCTTTGTACGTCAGGAGATTTGCTTGCTCTCCTCCCCATCCCCACTACTTTGTGCATGGAGTGTATCCACCTTTCTCCCCACTCAGCGAAATGCAAGCCAGCTTCTGTTCTACCTCCTGCATGCTGGGTAACTAGACCTACTCTACAGCAGGCAGCGCCATTTTAGAAGAGGGCAGCTGTTCCGTGCATGCATAAGGACATTTTATGCATGCAGAGAACAGCTGCCCTCTTCCAAATGTGGAACGTCCCCATGCATGCAGAGAACAGCTGCCCTCTTCCAAAATGGCACCAACATTGCCGTCGCCATTTTGGATTAGGGCTGCACATGCACAAAATGGTCTTGGTGGCCATTTTGCACATGTGCGCTGCACCGCTGCCAGCAGCAGTGTTTTCAAGACGCTCTGGACGTTGGACCTGAAAGAAGAAAAAGAGGAAGAGAAGGCCCGGCGGCCTGGAAGTGGAACGGTCTCCCAACACCAGTCAGCAGTGCAAGAGGCCCAGTTGCCGGTAGCAGAGCCGGCGACCTAGCCGGCGGCCGTGACTCCCACGCTCCAGATAAAGATAAGTAACGTACAGGGGCCCTGGGGGTGGGGTGGAGGGTAAAGCCAGGTCCTGGCAGATGGGGTTGTTATGGGTAATGGATCCCCACCCTCACCCTCCGAGGTCAGAAGTGGGGTGGTGGGGATGCCGGTGGGGGGTGGGTTGTTTGGTTGTGGCTCCCTGTGTCTCAGGACTCTCGGACGGTTCTCCTTTCCATTGAAGTCAATGGGAAAAAGAACTGACACCGATAAATCTGAAACTGAAAGGAGATCCGAGACGCAGGGAAACCGAAACAGAAATTTTGTCCCAAGTCCCACCCCTACTTTTCAGTATTTTGGGTACCCAATTGAAAACTGGTTCGGGTACCAAAAAACACCCCAAATATTGGGTTTGATTCAGATACCTGAAGTTTGACAGGCATGCCATGCTAAAGCTGAAAGGAGAGAGTACAGCATGACCATGCATGGAAGCCCTGCTCCCAGTTACTGCCACAGCCTAGAGGGCCCTGCTCCCAGTAGGAATCAGCCAAAGGGGGTGGGGCCACTAGGGTAGTGGCCCCATCTTCTGCAGGATCCTAAAACCCAGGAGGGTTTGTGCCCTGCTGGGAGCGGTGTAAAGCTGAAACGGAAAATCTCTGCAAATACTGTTCTTCCAACGGTAAAAGCTCTCTCACGTTCATCCACACAGAGGAAATCTACCAGCATTTTCTACATTTTCTGTGGTTTTCTGCTATTTTCCACTACTTCAGTAATTTCCAGTATTTTTTGGTAATTTTTTGTATTATCGGTAATACTGGAAATTAGTTGAAAATGACTGGAAATTCCAAAAAAATGGCGGGAAATCAGGGTGCCGACACCCATGAGACTGGAAGCGGAAAATACAGATGAATGGCAGAATGCGCTCCCCAAAGGTTGGTAGTTACCGATGGAACAAGCACACTTGCTCTTGCTTCAGCCCTAGAGCTGTGTTGAGCTGCTGCCAGAGACATAATTAGGTGGGAATGGGCCCTGGTGCAAAAGATGGAATGAGCTCCTTGCTGGGGCTCTGCACTCCGGTGTGCAGTCTTCTGCAGGCTTGACTGCCCTGATGCAGCTACACCTGCAGCTTCTATTAGAGCTATACCCCTGGCTGCCACCACTTCTAAAAAGATTGCTATGCTCACCAATGTCCCCCTCACCCCCAGTAGAAAAAAAAATAGCAGGGCCCAGAGCAGTTGTCCTGGGTTGGCAAGTGGTAAGGCCAACCCTGCCAACTGGACAGCAGACAGTGTCAAGTAGCAGTGTGGTGAGAAGAAGCAGGAAGCGAGAGTAAGCAGTGGAGGAAGGGGTGAGGAAGCATGTGTTACCAGGGCTGGAGTGGCCAGCCATGTGGGGTCAGACAGACTCTCACATAAGGATATAACAGGTGCCATATTAGGTCAGACCAATGGTCCATGTAGCCTAACATTCTTTTTCCATCAGTGGAAGGTTTTATTGCTTCAGAGAAGTGCAGAAGAGGTCATAATACAGTAATCAATTTCCTGTCATTTGCTACCAACATCTGTAGTCAAGGGTACCATCCTAGCCTCTAAGAAATCAGTTATGCTATCAGCCTCACAACATCCTCATGCAATAAGTTTCACCTCATACACTGAGTGCAAAACACTTATTTGTCCTAAAATCAGCTGCCAGTTCATTTCATGAAGATTTTCCCCAGCCCAGTACCCTCATTACATCCTTGCCCCACACAGAAGGGTCCCAATTCCAACTGGGGTCTCTAGGAGATATTCTAATACAACTAATCAATAAGATTAAAAGTTAAGAGCCTACAGGACACTGTCTAGTATCTACAAAGAAAAGGGAGACAGGGAATCACACTAACTGTTATGCCTTCCCTATAGCAAGCCAACAACTCCCTGCATCCACCTTCAGAGGGCTTGGAGCAGAGAGAAGAGGCAGAGAAAGGATGAGAAAAATCAATGAGTGGAAAGAAGGAAACAGAGGGATGACAGCAAGGAAGAGAAAACCTATAGAAGGAGGAAGGCGGCAAAGTGGGGAAAGGGATAGCAAAATCAGAAGAAAAAACGGACAGAGATGGCTGCAAAGACAAGTTTGACACAGACACACATTGTTCAGGGTGTTTCTGTTGATGGAGTTCAGCAAGTGTCAGAACCAGGGGACCCGGTTATATTCACCGTTTCTGTGTAGCACCAAAGCACTGAGCAGAGAGCCATGCTTATCTCATTTTTTTTTCCCAGAGGCAGCAGGCCAGACAAGGGAGAGCTCACTTCTCCTCTGCTACATGTGCCCTTCGCAGGAAACCACAGCTAATCAAAACTTTTCATATAGAATCAAAATTTGATGTTTAGAATGTTTAGCTTTTTAAAAAAAAATCATGGAAAAAGTAGTGATTTGAACTAATTTATAGGATTAACATTTTTGTGAAAAACATTCTCTTCACAAAAAAAACTTTGGTTGCATAAATAAAAGGTTTTGGTATATTTTGGTTGCCAAGAGGCAAAAACTGGGAGATTCTGACATCCAAAAATATTTGCAATTCTCCTGCAGAAAACAAAAATATTCCCAGTTCTTCTGGAAATGCATAACATATTAAAAAAACCCAAAAAAACCAACCCAATCAAGCTATTTGCATTTGTGCAACATGAAAAAAAGGTTAGAATTCTGATCCATTACTGAATTATAAAGGGATGTTATTAATGCTCATGATGAGCCAACACCCTGTAGGATTCCTCAATATGCTGACAACGAGCATCAGAGTCCTAGCCTGGGCCTCTCATTCTCTGGTTGTCAGGCTGGCCTCCACAGTCTTCCTCCAATCAGCCTCCAGGGGAACACTCTGCCCTGTCTACAGTGGGTGTTGCTGGGTGACTTAGTACTCTTCAGCACTAAATGTTAAGTAAATAAGCATAAATCTTAAGCATAAGCTTTCTTTGTCGCTATCATACTGTTGGCGAAGTCTCATCTGGCGGACCTTTTCCAGGTGTTGATGATTAACTCAATCTGATTAATCCGGCCTGTCTCCACTAGGAGTTGGGGAGTCATCTAATGCCCGCTGTGTCATTTTTATTGATTACTTTGCAGACAAAATTGCTGATATTCACCACAATTTTGTCATGACCATTTCTATGGCAGAGTTTGGGGCTGTGGGTGTCTAGTCTTGTCCTTTTTATTTGGATCAATTTCAGTCTGTATTGCCCACCAATGAGGAGGATGTGCTTAGGGCTGTGCCTGCCACCAGTTATGAACATGATCTATGCCTGTCCCGGTTGGTGAAAGCCAGCCGGGAGATGTTGGGGCCGTTACTGGGCGTGGTTGTCAACACGTCCATTCAGGAGGGCAAGATGTTGGACTCCCTTAAGATGGTGATTGTCCTGCCTCTGCTCAAGAAACCGTCCTTGGATGATGACTCCCCTGCCAGCTATCAGCCTGTCTCTAACCTTTTTTTAGGGAAGGTTACTGAGTGGGTGGTTGTGCATCATCTCTAGGTGCATCTGGATGCTATTGGATTCCTGGACGTGGCTTTCTGATTGCGCTTGTGGCCTTGGTTGATCTATGTCTGCAGATGGAGAGAGGGAATTCCACCCTGTTGATCCTATTAGATCTATCAGCAGCTTTTGACGCTGTTGATCACAAGGTGTTGTTGACCTTGTGGGGGTGCGCAGGTCCGCTCTTCAGTGGTTTGGTTCTTTTCTGTCAGGGAGATCTCAGTGGGTGGTGATGGCAGATTCCTCATCATTGCCTTGTGATCTCCCCTGTGGGGTCCCACAGCTGTTCCATCTTGCCTCCCGTTCCCCCTCCATTAAAAATGTATATGAAGCCTCTGGGCAAAATAATTCAGAAGTCTGGAGTGAGGTGTCATGAAGTATGCTGATGACAAGCAGCTCTACCTCTCTTTTTCATCTGACCCAGGTCCTTCAGTCTCGATGCCTGTCTGCTGTGGGGGACTGGATGAGGGAGAGTCATCTGAGGCTGAATCCTGACAAGACTGAGGATGATTGACCAGCCTTGTGATTTGGGAGTGATTGATGGGGTCATGTTATGAATGAATTAATAATTTTATTTGCGTGGCCATTGGTCATTGCATATCAAATAACGAATTACCAAGATACAAACCGATATCAAATTAACAGATTGCCAAATACAATAAAATAAAATCCTTCAGATTATATGGACTCCGACAATTGTTTAGCCCAAGACAATAAAATAAAATCCTTCAGATTATATGGACTCCATCAAATTGTTTAGCCCAAGACAAATACAACAACCCACCCATGAAGTAATTACATTTAAAATACCTCACAATTCATATAAATTGAAACATGTAGCACACTGAGAACTCTAATGAAGTAATTTACACTTCAGTTCCTCCTAGTTCGTGTAAGTTAAGGACTAGCTTGGACTGGTTTAAATGCCATAAAAATTTTCCTACTATAAAACATATGGGCCAAAAACCGAGCCATATTCTCAACAACACCCGTATCAGAGCTGTCCAATAAAAAGGAAAGAATCGCTAGTTCCGACCTGCCTGGGAGTTTAGCCAAGTATTCCCCCAAGAACTGGCAAACCCCCAGTGCTCCGAGTTATTGCGTATTATTGGAACAGACGCCTTTCAGAATCCTTGGCTAGGTAGAATCCAGGTATCCCTTGTATGGATGGCTTTGTCAGTAGAATACCTTGCACACAAACCTTTGGCCTCTCTCAGTAAGGAAGTCATAACCAGGTCATGAGATATAGATAGGCAATTGGAAATGGGTAGAACTGTTGCTTCCCCGCATATGTTATTGTATTCAGTTTTTGTACCAGATCCAGGGCAGATGGCTTACTACCTACAGACACGAATTTCTGCCCAGAGTAAAGATTTAATTTTGTCTGCCCGCTTTAATGCACTACCATCCCAGGTTATGGAGGGGCATTTAGCTGACACTCCTTTTGGAAGTAGGTTGTCCATTTGATAGGGAATCTGTGGGGCATATGCTTCTCTATTGTCATCTGTATGACCACCCGAGGGTCATGCTATTGATGGGGTCTGCTCCCTCTCCCTCCCCCCACCCCCCAAGTCACTCAAGTTTGCAGCCTTGGAGTGCTCTTGGATCCATCGCTGCGCCTGGAATCTCTGGTGGTGGCGGTGGCCAACTCCATCTGGTGAGAAGGCTGTGGCCTTTTCTTTCGGATTCAGATATGGTGATCATCATCCATGCCTTCATTACCTCAAGTCTAGGCTACTACAATGTGATCTGTGTGGGGCTACCCTTGAAAACTGTTTGGAAGATGCAGCTGGTGCAGAATGCGGTGGCTCAGCTCCTTATGGGGACAGGTCACCAGGAGCACATAGCACTGGTGCTCCAGAATCTGCACTGCTTGCCTATTATCTTCCGGGCACAATTCAAGGTGTTGGTTTTTACCTTTAAAGTCCTAAACAGCTTGGGACCCACTTATCTGGCAGATCGCCCAGCCTACCATGCCTTTGCGGTCTTCCGGGGATGCCTGTCTGGAGGTACAGGTTTTTAACCTGGTGTCCGCAGCAAGGAGGGTGTTTTTCGACACTGCTCCGTAGTTATGGAACTCCCTCCCCCAGGAGGTTAGTTTGTGTCCAGGCTTAAGCGCCCTTAGAAGACAGCGCAAAATGGTCTTATTCGCGAAGGCATTATTGTGCAGGGGTAGGGGTGAGCTAGGAGGTTGGGAGAACTGGAATTGAGAAGGGTCGAAGAGACAGTGTAGGGTTGTGGGGTATTATGTTTTTGTACTTTGGGTTGTTATTTGTATTTTGTTTTGGTATTTTATGTTTTGATATTGTAAGTCACCCTGAGCCACCGTTGGCAGGAAGGGGGAGGTAAAAATTAAAACAATTAAGCTCTATTGATGTCAACAGAAAGTAACTGTCAGGACCCAGATCAGAACTGGCACCCTTTGGACCCTGGAGAAGGTGGCCAGATCTGCACCACCACCATTATGGCCAGGCTGAGACCCTTGTCCCAGTTCTATAGGCTCTGCTCCACTGCCCAGACAGTTTGATGGGGCTCCCCACCCACCAGGCTGTGATTGGCCTCTGTCATGCCTACCCATTATAAAAAGGCACATGACAGGAAGCAGAAGGCAGGCAAAGCAACGCTCAGGCCTGTGTGTGCCTGCCTTTGTATTCCTGCTGCCACTGCTGCCCGACCTGTCTTTTTTTGAACTGATCTTCTGCTTGACCTTTCATCTGGACTCCAACCATGCTATTGGACGGTCCCTCGGATTTGACGCTCATTCAGTCCTGATCCTTTTGCCACTCTGCCCTGATTCTCCTTGGTACCCAACAGTAACTGATTCATACAAGATGAATTCTTCTCCTTATATCACTTTCCTTGACTGGACCAGTATTGCACAAAGCTTTGGATAGGTGACTTGCACCACTAGAACCCTGCATTCTAGTGGTGCATTCTAGAACCTCTTGGGGTCTGGCATAGTCTTACAATCCCCAACACATTAAGAGATGAATCTTGCACTCTCCCCCCTTTGTTCCTAGCAGAGGTGGGCTCAAGCTACAAAATGTGGGTCTTGTGTCCAGACTGCTCAGTTTGGAGACATTTGATACAAGTTCATTTCCCTGTCCCGCTGTCTCAAAACACATGCATACCACATGAACTTCCATTTCTAGGCAGAATGGGTGCATTACATAAAGTTACAATTATACTGGGTTTGTCAGCTTGAAACAAATGTAACATTATCTGAACTTTGTGAATTGCGCCTTAATTTCTTTTTTTAATATATTTACATGGGCTCCATTGCCTGTCTTTGTGGTTCTTGGAATTGCTCTTAACAATAAATGAGAAAACATGAAAGTCCCAGAAAGAGCCAGACGGGAAGCCCACATAAAAATATTACAAAGCACTGAAACAAAGGCAAATGCCTGCAGTTTAAAAGGAGATGCTCTTTACAAGATGGCAAAGATAGTAATTCCAAGCCCACTGCAGCTATTACTGTAATGAAATGTCCCACATGCTGGGTCTCTCTCTGGCCAGGAGGTTTCTTAAGTACAAGGCAACATTTTTTGTATAAGAAGTGCTTGGTATGTGTCGTGCTGTGAATGAAAGACACATTTCATGGCTTAAAGCTTTTCAGGGCACCAGAGTTACAAATGTTTAAAGTGGGTTATTGAGCCTATTTGCCTTGGTTTTTAGGGCACTTTACCTACAGTCAGGGACCCATGTTTGATGCATTTTCCCCATTGGGGACAATGGGAAAAACACTGTGAGCATGGGTCCCTGCCTACAGTAGTTCAGAGCATAGGGAATGCACAGAAGGAAGCTTCTGTTTTGGAAGTGAGAATTGGCAAGCAACACCAGTGCGGTATGTGTGGCAGACCAATATACAGGTACATACATGATGGAGGTCCTTTCTGACACTAAAGGTCTGGAGTGGGATTTTTAAAAAAATGCTCAGTGTTGACCTAACTCTGCCCACATTGAAATAGGACATTCAGATCAACAGTAAGGGAGACTATGGCACTATGGGGTGTCTGTTGAATGGAGTTCCATGGAACTGTGGGGCTGTCTGCTCAATGGTGCCCACAGGAAGTCAGTGTTTGTTCTATGGGGTTCTATGGAGCTAGGGATGCTGAAATAAGGGATGCCTATTTAAATACAGAACATTTAGAAAGTACATGTTGAAGTTAAGGATCAAACTAACAACTTTACTGCCTAGGACTGGAGTTAGGATTCCTTTGAAATACCAGCCTACATCCAAGCCTGCCATCTGAGGCAGATGTGACTCACTAGTCTGTGTTGTGTGTCTCCCCGTGTGACTGCATCAGAGCCCCTTACAGTCTGCTTAGAGAAGCTGGCTCTAATTCACATCGTTGAAACACATCTGGAGACAGGGGTCTGGAGACTCCTGATTTAATACTCTGCATTGGCCAAGATCAAAGCAGCCAGGCAGACACAAGAAGTAGTATTCAGAGTGAGACAGTTTCCATCACTGCTTTTCCCAATAAAGAGGAGAGTTAAGGCTTCTTCTAGATTTAAACGAAGTAGATTATTCTTTCATAGTAACAAGAAAATAAAATGTGTTCATTTTCCAAATGGCCCCCAATTATGCATCCTAGGGTGCATGCCTACTATAATACTGGTTCCAACGCAAAAAAAAAAAAAAAAGGTTTTCCTTAAAAACAAGCAGCCTTCAACTTACTCCCCACAAACAAGAGCTGGTGGAAGGATATGGGTCTGGCACTATACCATTAAAGGTTGTCAGAGTGGGAGAGGGACTATATTCTAAAGGCTGAAACCTTTAGACCTCAGACAATTATCTCCAGACCAGACACTTTTACATGTCCTAAGAGATTCACCATGAGGGAAAGTGTAAGAGCTCAAGATCAGTGCCTTGAACTACGTGCAGAAGAGCATAGGGAACCATCAGCCCAAGAACATAGCTACCACCACCAAAAAAGTGACAACCTGCCTTCTGACTGCTCCCCAAGTACAGCCTCATAGGGTGGGTATTGTAATAGCTTCAAAAAGGCACAGACCACACTGGCAACATTCAGGATCCTATAGACACTACTGCAGAATTCTTCTCTTGGAAGGGGAGCTGTTGGATAACAGTGCCCAAATGCCCATACCTATGATCCCAGGAGAAGGGAACCTAAACTTACTCTACAACAGGACTGTCCCCACACCCTCCGAGATTACCCAATTCCTTCCCTAACCTGCCATACTACACAAGCCTGCAAAGACACGACAACATCTTCAGTTCATGACATCACAGAATACCAGTGACACTTCTGCCCAAATCAATTTGCCATTTTCTCCACGGGCCAGAACCATAGGTTGCTCTTACAAAACACCATGAGCACCAAAAGGGATGGAGTGATCACATACCAATCAACAAAATGTGTGGTGGTTGCTACTGAGTGCTGCTCAGGAGTCACACCTAATTCTCATTCTCCATCAACTCCTCTATGGCAAGGACGAGACAATCAGCCTGCCAGCTGGCTCTTTGTGTGCTTCCACTGTCTGGATGACCCCTGAGTTTGAGAGAGAGGGCTGGAGACACAGCAAGAGTGGGTAAGGTTGCTAGAGGCAAGGGACTGCAATGTGAGCAGAGACCAAACCGCTGTTGATGTGAGGGAAGCTGGCATCTTGCCTTCCCACAGGGAAGCGATAACCATCTTTATGGTCAAAATTAATATACAGACACACATAGAATGAAACAGAGGTGAAGGAAATAAAATGCAAATGAAAGATGAGAGAAGGAAAACAAATAGTTAATGCAATAATCTGACCAAGTTTGCTCCCGCAGAGCTCCCTTTCTGTCCAAGACACTCCAATGCCACCTCTCCCCAGGATAGTTTTATGCAGGCCTCTCCATCCTGCTCGGATTTCATGCAAGACATGAACTGCAAGTTCACTTCAGTCACTTCCTAACTTTTGCTCCCTGAAGGATCTGCAGCATGCAATAATTAACAGCCCCAGAAAAGTATGTTGAAGGTGTGCAGCTGCTGCCACCTTGCTTATTAAAACCCCTCTGTTTCACATTTTCCTCTCTCAAGCTCCTGGAATGGATTACAACTCATGCCCAACGCTTGCCAAACTCAGATTTAAATGAAGGCTATCCTGCTGAAAGCTGCCAGAGTGAGGCCAGTGCTTCACAGGGAAGGCAAGCACAAGATCAGTCAGATCTCAGGGCAAGGGGGTCCTTAGGTAAGTGGCCCTAGCTCTGTGCTAGGAGGAACTCCCTCTAGGGGCGCTTTTAGGCGAGTGGCGCGCAATTGCACATCGTGATTACGCATAATTAGAAACAGCCGCATATATTAATTACACGAGAGGGAAGTGGGGTATTATGCGCATATTATGGCGGTCGCGCATTTTTAAAGTCTGCAAATTAAATACCTCACGATCAAGGTACTTAATTTGCGGACTTTAAAAATGCGCAACCGCCATAATATGCGCATAATACCCCGCTTCCGTCTCTGTAATTAATACATGCGGCCGTTTCTAATTATGCGCAATCACGATGCGCAATCGTGCGCCACGTGCCTAAAAGCGGTCTAGGTCTCTCCACTTGAAGGCAGCTGCAGTGGGGCCCCTCTTAGCATTGGAACCTTGTACGTTTATCTTTGCATAGCACCCATCCCCATCATAGTTCCTAAAGTAATGGTCCCCAAAATTTTGTTCAAGAGACCCTATTTTGAGACTCTGGACAACAACAAAAGAAAACATGCAAAGTCTAGCAACCCCATCCACAGACAGTGCAACTCCATATGAGGTCATGACCCATAGCTGGGCATGCACAGAGACAGACATCAATGTGCATGTTCTGGCAGCACAAGTAACAGCATCTTTAAGTTGGGAGGAGAAACAAGTAGTGGCAGGCCCAACAGAGCTTTACTGCACCTGTGCCGTGGGGACAATGGGATGTGTTGCCCTTATGGCACAGGTGTAGGGAAGAGGTTAGAGGCAGGGCTGGGACTGAGAGGCATGGATTCCTATGCAGGAACCTAGCCAATTAAGATGGTATTGGGGCAGCAATTCCCAGCACCCCAGGCCAATGAGAACAGCAAAGAGACCTCTTCCCCTCTTCAGGGGAGGGGGATATGGAATGGGAGCCTTAGAGCAACATGGACCAATTTGGACCAGTTCAGAGGCTTGCAGCAAGGAGCAGACTGGATTTTTCTAATCTGGTAAGATTTTATTTTATTATTAAAATAAATAATAAGACGCCAGAACAAACAGGGAAACGGAAGATGGAAAGTCATGACTGAAAGATCCGGAGAGCAGGCAGTTCAGATCAGGAACTGGCAGGCACTGCTGCCCCTCCATCTCCCCAGGGCTTCTGCTGGCACTGGCGGCCTCCATTCTCCCTGCATGGTTCCTGAGTGGGGCCATCTCCTGTTTGGATATCATGAACATTCCTTTAAGGGAGGGGGAGGGGGCAGGGAGCCAAGAAGGCCACGCTTGCTCAAGGATCTCTGGTGATTTGGTCCACCCCTCATCTATGATTTGTGCAGGACTGTGTTTGGCGGGGGCTCATGGGCCTGTTTAGATGGACAGGGGTTCCGTGTTAGCCTGTTTTTGCAGATTTGGCCAGCTGTCTATGTGAGGTGTGCTCCGGGATTTCCAAGCCCCACATGCAGGGCTACTCCGGAGCAGCTGCAGCTTGCTCCCCTTTGCACATCTGGTGGTCACTCTTCATACGGACCGGTCAACCCAAGGCTGAAGCAGACTGGTGCAGGCAAAGGTGGAGCTGCTGTCCATCTGTTTACACCTTCTGTTTAGACTTGCAGTATTTCTAAAAGAGCAAAGTCTTTGCTTTGTTACAGCCCTTTTGAATTTTGTCTCCCTGCCTCCCTTCGAGTGATCTGATGTTACCGAGAAGCTCAGGATTCTAAGGATTTTTGCTGTTCCGCCCCCGCTCCCCTCCGTCCAGTTCCTTAGTTTAGGAAAGACACTGAAAGTGTTATATACATGCTTAATAATTTTAGTCTCTAATTGGCGGAAGTTTCCAGATGTCTGCTTGAATTGTACCTTAACTAAGATACTCCCCCCTCCATTTGGAGTTCTGCTGGTTTTCGGGACTGATCCGCACTGCTGCACCCAGGACCTTTTATTCTGCTTGCTGCAGTGTTGTCAATCAACTCTGCCCTTGAAAGCAAGCGGTTCCTAGGTTTAGCCTGTAAGTTTCATTTTGGAACAGGGGGAAGAGGTCAGGGAATGGTCTGTCTTCGTGGGAAACAGAATTGGAAGGGGAAGAGAGACTGATCTTGGGGGGGGTGGGAGGATTAAAAGTGGAAGGAATGCAGCACCATCAGTAAATAAACCTTCTGTCAAGTCTAGTGTTTCCTAAGGTATTCTCCCCTACGTTTCATTTCATTTCATATTTAATTTATATCCCGCAATCTCCCAGCCCGAAGGTGGCTTGAGGCAGCTCACAATAATAAATAAATACAATAAATGGGTTTATCCCACACAGGGGCACACCCAATCAACCAAATCAGCCAAATCAGTACAAAACAACAGCAGCATTGGGGTCCATATCCCACGCAGGGGATCCAGTACTGCAAAAAAACAAACATCCCTTCCCCCCGTTACCAGTAACACAAGTTTATCCTATCCCCTCCTATCCCCCTCAGCTTCCGTTCAAGTTCCTGCTCTCTCCCAACTGCAGGTGAGGGGGAAACTGCTTGATGTATACTAAGACTGAGGCTCACACTGAAGTTTTTGCCACTCCTGGGCAATTATAAGGCCTTTCTTCTGTGTGACGAATTCTCCGGTATTCCATAATCAAAAATCATTTCTGTTTAAAGAAGGAGTTAAGGCCCTTGCAAATTCAGTCCTACTTCAAAAAGCTTCAAAATTGCAAGTTAAGGCCACGGTCTTAACTCGTGCGCCACAAAAGCAGCAAAGACAATGTACGCTATCAGACTGTTCTCTCTTACACCTTAGGGTTCATACATCTACACTTAGCCTTGGTCTTTCATTCCCAATTCTTTTCCCTTTCCAGTTTGGCACCAACACTGAAGCTAGAAAACAGGAATGGGTCAAGGGGCAACTTTTATCTGGGTTTTGGAGAACAGGACAGCCTTAAGTTTATTTATTTAATTTATTCAATTTTTACCCTGCTCCTCTCACAAAAGCGACTTGGGGTAGCGGCTTACAATTATAAAAAATAAAACCACAATTACAATATAAATATAAATACAAAACATACAAACAAACAATATACAACTACACTAAAAGCTCTGACTTGTGCATAAAAGTGGCCTACTCCCCCAACCCATCCCACCCTCCCCTGCCAAATGCCTGGTGGAAGAGCCAGGTCTTACACTTTCGTCAGAAGTCAAGAAGATTTGGGCTGAGGTGAACCTCCACTGGGAGGGAATTCCAGAGCGACAGCGCAGCTACTGAGAACACCCTCCTGTTTGTCTTAACTCGCTAGTAACGTGGGACTTCCAGGAGGGCACCCCCAGACGACTGCAGGGGCCACCCAGAGGCCCAGGTGATCACTCAGATAAGCAGGGCCTAGGCCGTTAAAGGCTTTAAAAGGTCAAACACCAGCACCTTGAATTGGCCCCAGAAGACAATAGGCAGCCAGTGCAGTGCTCAGAGCACAGGTGTTCTGTGCTCCCTGCAGCCCCGTCCCAGTAAGGAGACAGACAAGTTGCCGCATTCTGCACTAGCTGCAGCTTCTGAACTGTCAACATGGGCAGCCCCATGTAGGTGTCAGCGGCGCTGAGCAGTGATGGGGGCAGGGGAGCCCCCGAACCCCCATAAACCGCCACCAGGTCTCCCCCGCCACGGACAGCACCGAACCAGCTCCGGCCCCGCGGATCCGTACAGACTCCGGGGCCGTGGCACAATAACGGGTAGCCCAGGCAACCATGGAACAGGAAGACGCAGAGGAGCCAAGCACCTCCACATCACCAGAAGGGGTGTGCCAAACAGCCGCATGACGTTCCATGTGGCTGCGAGCACGTAGGGAGGCGGGGATGACTGGATAAAACCCCAGTGCTAGGGTAAACACAGCACCGGTGAACAGAGTTCGGTGAGGCGGAGTATTTTTGTGATAGTTTGAAGCCTGGATTGTTGTATGCTTAGTGTGTAAGTGTTGCGTGTATGTCCTCCCTGTGTTCCCTTCCTAGTGTATGAGTGAGTGTTGAGAGAGAGAGAGAGAGAGAGAAACATTACCTGCAAGCCCTTCCCCCTCCCCTTGGAGTGTGTTGTACATTCCCTTTGGTGAACGAGAGTCCCCAATCCTCCTACCTCCCCCAGACCTGGTTCCCCTTTCCCTACACCTGTCCCTCCCAGTCACAACCCTTGTTCCTCCCCCATGGATTGCAACTGTGGTGTACACGAAATATAGTTGGGGGAAAACGCACCTTGGATCTCTGCTCTGCACCCAATGATGATAGAGGCCTGATCTCTTTGAAGATCATTGGGCCATTCCACTATCCTGACGGGCTTATTTATGCAACAGCACCTTGTGGGGCAGAGGTCAGAGGTTGTTCCTCATGTGTGATTGAGTTTCCTAGCCCCGGGGTTCCCTGGTCCCCTTCTGCTGCAACAGTAGAGCGCATTGCAATAGTCCAGTCTCGAGGTGATGAGCACATGGATGATAGTGGCGAGGTCGGAGTCAGACATATGGGCAGAGTCTCTTCACCAGATGTAATTGGCAAAAGGTGCCCTGGCCACAGCCAACACCTGAGAATCCAGGCATAGCTGCAAGTCCAGAAGCACCCTCAGGCTCCGCACAGATGGAGCCAAAGGAGGATGGAGGCCCGCAATAATGGGGGAAACCTCCATACCCAGATCACTGGTCCCACCTACTAACATCACCTCTGTCTTATCAGGATTGAGCTTAAACAGTCTTGACCCCGTCCAATCCCCCACAGCGACCAATCACCGAAACAACAACAAGACAGCAAGGGCTGGGTCGGATGAAAATGACGAATACAGCTGGGTGTCATCAGCATACTGATGGCAGCAAACCCCCCAGCAGCTTCATATACACATTAAACAAGAGGGGACAGAATGGAACGCTGAAGAACCCCACGAGAGACCACCAGGGGGCAAACTACAGTCCCCTAGCACCTCCCCCTGAGATATATCTACGATGTAGGAACAGAACCATTGCACAACGGTCCCGTCCACCCGTGCCAGGTCCCATAGGCATGTCACCAACAACTCATGGTTAACAGTATTGAAAGCCACAGATAGATCCAATAGGACCAACAGGGTCATACGACCCTTGTCCAGTTCTAGGAGGTGGTAGTCGACCAAAGCCACAAGCACTGTCTCCTTGCTGTAACCAAGGCAAAAGTCAGACTGCATGGGATCAAGAAAGCCAATACCATCCAAATGCACCTGGAACCAACAAGCCACTACCTGTTCAATAACCTTCCCTTAAAAGGGAAGGTTAGAGACAGGTTGGTAACTGGCGGGGACACCAACATCAAGCAATGTTTTTTGAGGAAGGGTCGGACCACAGCCTCCTTGAGGGAAACCGGCACCCTCCCCTCCCAAAGGGAGTCGTTGATAATCCCCGCCAACACAGGCCCCAATCTCCCTGGTAGCTCTTACTAACTAGGATGGGCATGGATCTAATTCACAAGTCGTGGCTCGAATAGACCCCAGCACATCGGCAGTCATCGCCAATTGAAATCCATCCCACAAAACATGACCAGGGCATTCCTAACCTCTGGCTCAGCCACTGCCTCTAAAATGGCAGAGTCTAAGTCATGCTCAATGCAAGCAATTTTGTCTTCAAAGTACTTCAAAAACATGTCACAATGGGTTGTGGATGAATCCACATCTAGGCGGAGACAGATTGGACCTACCAGATCTCTCACCACCCAGAACAGCTCCGCTGGACGTGACTGAGCAGACATAATGAGTGCAGCAAAGAACCGCTTCTTTGCTGCCCTCACCACCACAGCATAGAACTTCAAAAATGCTCTATGCTGCAACCGATCATCTTGGGTGCGAGTACAGCACCACTGTCACTCCAATCGCCTCCCTTCATGGTTCAGACATCCCAGGTCCTCTGTGAACCATGGGGATTTGCGGAGCTGATGAGTTGGAAGTGGACACCAAGGAGCCACCTGATCAATGGCCCCAGCCAACCAGCTATTCCGGAAGGCCATGAGGTCATTGATGGAGCAGCCTTTGAGGTCAACAGGTATCTCCCCAAGAGCATTCCGGAACCCTTCCAGTTCCATAAGTCTCCTGGGGCAGACCATCTGAACTAGTCCCGCACTCCTACGGTCAGGCAGGTGTGCTAGTATGGAGGTTCACAGGAGGTAAAGGTCTGACCAGGACAAGGGTGAACACACCACCACCACCACCCTCAATCATTGGAACCTCCACCTCAAGGTCAGTGCAGAAAACCAAATCCAGAGCCCCTGCTCATGTGTCTGGCCCCTCACCACCTGGGACAGGCCCATGGTTGCTATGGTGGCTATGAATTCCTGCTCCACCCCTTGCAATCCCACCTCAGCATGGATATTGAAGTCTGCCAAGACAATATGTTTAGGGGACTTCAAGGCCAGGTCCGAGAACAGAGCTGCGAGAGCAGACAGGGATGCTGCTGTGCAGTGGGGTGCACAGTACACAAACAGAATCCCATACCTTTCCCTGGCCGGACCCTCCAGTCTGTCTCCGGCCAAATCAATAATTTCCATATACTAATGCTGTTTACCAGTAGTCTGGTCTGAACACAGACCAGGCTCCTGTACTATGCAGTAGCGATGGGACATCTGGCAAAAAACTACCTACCAGTTTTACCGGTTTGCAAAAAAACGGTTTACCGGATTAAAAACGGTTTACCGGTGCCGGATCTATTCCATTGATTTCAATGGGGAACTGTCAGTGTCCCCATTGAAATCAATGGGAGGGGGAAACAATCCCTCCCCCTCCCAGGATGTGCGGGTGGAAGAGGGGACACCCCACCCACCCAAGATTTTTTTTTATTTTTTTA
>QEPC01008345.1:1114827-1131601 GCA_003113815.1 Sphenodon punctatus | reverse complement strand
CCCCCCCGCACCAGCAGCAAGCAGGTGAGTGGTGTTGATGGTGTTCCCCCTGCAGGCAAGGCTTCTGCGGCTCAGCCGCTGTCCCCGGGGCCTTATGCCCCCGCTACTTCCGGGTGGGGGGGGAGGGGACAGGACAGCCCACGTGGCTGCCCTCTGCGTTCCCCCCCCTAACCCCCAACCTCACTGTTGGTGTTTTCCTCCCCGCAGGTGTCCCGCGGGGATGGTGAGCAGCGGCGGCGGCCCCAGCGGCAGGCGTCAGCGGCGGCGGTGGCAACGGCGGCGGTGGCAAGGCAGGCAAGCCCCAGCAGCAAGCAGGTGGGTGTTGATGTTATTCCCCCTGCAGGCAAGCTTCTGCGGCTCAGTCGCTGTCCCCGGGGCCTTATGCCCCCGCTACTTCCGGGTGGGGGGGGAGGGGACAGGACAGCCCACATGGCTGCCCTCTGCGTTCCCCCCCCTAACCCCCAACCTCACTGTTGGTGTTTTCCTCCCCGCAGGTGTCCCGCGGGGATGGTGAGCAGCGGCGGCGGCCCCAGCGGCAGGCGTTAGCGGCGGCAACGGCGGCGGCAGCGAGGCAGGCAAGCCCCAGCAGCAAGCAGGTGGGTGTTGATGTTATTCCCCCTGAGCACTCCTATTCTTAGGAGTGCTCAGCCATACAAAAGATCACTGCACAGGCGCTCCAGTCACTAGTCAGCAGCCTTAACTTCGCTTGCCGAGTAGTAGCACCAGGCAGGGCTTTCCTAGCACGGTTATACGAAAAACTAAGAGGGGCAACCGCACCCCATCATAGGATTCGGGTAACAAGGGAAATGAAAAAGGATTTAGGCACGTGGCTAGAGTTTCTAACCAATTTCAACGGGGTGAGCTTCTGGAGGACCAGGCTACTACTCCAGGCAGACCTGCGGTCCAGTCAGATGCAGCAGGAGCATCAGGCTTTGGCGTATACTTCAGGACTCGGTGTGCCATCCCGTGGCCACAGACATGGCACGAGCAGGGAGTGACCTGGGACCTTACGTTTTTGGAGCTATTCCCGATAGTGGTAGCAATACTGGTTTGGTTAGAACAGTTTGTTAATAGGTCAGTCCTATTCTGGTGTGACAACTTAGCTGTAGTCCACATAATTAACACCTTGCCAGCCCGGTCCCCGCGAGTTATGGGTTTGGTACGGGTATTAGTCCTGGCATGCTTGAAGGTGAATATTTTGTTCACGGCTAGGCACGTACCAGATATTGACAACGGCATAGCTGATGCCCTGTCTCGATTCCAGATAGCCCGGTTCTGAGAATTGGCTCCAGAGGCCAGGCCCGACCCCGACCCCCTGCCAGCAGCACAGGCTATCATACAGGGATCGTTAGCCCCACGAACCCAAGCCGCATATGGTAGGGCAATTAGGGAGTTCCAAGAATTCCGCTCTTCAAAAGGATGGGACATGGGTTTCCCTATCACGGAGCCGGAGGTCATACAATTCGCAATGCAACTAAGGGGGAGGGGACTGACATCAGGCACAATAGGAGAAAAAGTAGCTGCCCTAGTATTTGCCAACCGCATCATGGGTTTCCTCTCAATAGACGAAGGATTTTACATTAAACATATGTTAGAAAGCTGGGCAAGGGCCGCCAGGCCCCCGCTCATGAATAGGAAGCCACTCACGAAGCCCAAATTATTATGTGTCATCGGGGCCCTGCCTGGGATACGTTACAACACGTATAAAACACAGCTGTTCACTACTGTATTTGTGGTGACATTCTTCGGAGGTTTCCGCATTAGTGAAGTGGTAGCGGCCAATGCATGAGACAGGTCAGACACCCCCCTCCAGAACATGGACATTATGTGCTGTGCCAACAAGATAGTGATAAAGCTCCGCCGGTCAAAGACCGATCAGCATAGGAGAGGGCAGTCGGTGCAGCTATTTAGATGTGGGCAAGGTTCAATATGCCTATTTCAACATGTAGGTCGCTTCCTTGAGATCAGGGCCCTGGTAAACGGAGCGCTGTTTATTCACCAGAACAGGGCTCTCCTTACTAGCCACCAATTCACTGCAGTGTTCAGGGCTGCCCTCTCCAAGGCAGGCTTTCCCCCTAAGGAATTTGGCTCCCATTCCTTTAGGATAGAGGCCACCACAACAGCCGCCACAGCAGGATTGCCGGAAAAGGCGATCAAGTCAGTAGGGAGATGGAGATCGGCGGCTTACAAAAAATGTCAGACCGTACCCTTGCTAATGAAAGTGTGTTTCTCAATAGGACCAGGAACCCGAGACCGGACGAGATGGGAAGTCTGGATTGTGGGTCACAGCATTGTCCGATGGGCGAGTCGAGCGGCTGCAGTGACCGAGTGGGGTACACAATTAGGTTTAAGTGAAAGAGCAAAAGTTAGATGGTTGAGTAAAAGTGGGATGCGTTGGGCTCAATTGCTGCCAACGTTAAGAGGAACAGGAACAGGCTATCGCCCCGATATAATAGTAATTAATTTGGGGGATAACGATATCACCTCAACAAAAGGGGTCAACTTAATCATTCGCAGCAAAGGGGTGGTTTCAAGGGGTAAAACTGGTATGGACAAACTGGATACCCAGAATACGGTAAGCAGGAGCCTGCAACCCTAGCAGAGTAGATAGAACCAGAAAGGACATCAATAAGGAAATTACCAAATGGGTTCATAGTGTGGGGCGTACTGTAATTAATCACTCTGAAATAAAACACACCACCACAATGTTATATAGGGGGGATGGAGTACATCTATCCGAACAAGGAAGTCAGGTGTATTTAGCTTCCTTGGCTGGGCATTTGGAAGGATTGTTGTTAAGTTAAAGCGGTGGGGGGCGGGGCAGTTCGTCCTGACTACCCTTTGGTGGCAGGGGTCCAGCAAGCTAGGTTAGGATAAATAGGTATAAGATAGTTAAAAGAGTCATCTCCATAAGAGATGGGGATGTGATACCTCGTGTAATACAGAGTGCAACATGCACAGGGGTCATAACCCTGGGAGGGGTGCTTTGCAGGGTAAGGGCGTGCACAGCCTTCATACCCTGCCGGGCACTTACCGACTTACTCACGCCCACAGTGGGCACACACCCCTTTGGCCATTGGCTCAGAGGCAGTCAAAGGAGGGGATGGTTCTAGTTTACCGTACTGCCAACCGGAAGGCTCTTCCGAGACAGTACTCAGTTGTATAGTGAATAAGGATCGTTTTTAGCTAGCATGCTGGACCCAAGATTGCTAGTGCAATCCCCCACCTGCTTTACAGTTCTTCTTCTGTGAAATAAAGAGTGCGGCCATGCTGTGTTTTGAAAACCTGCGTCTCTTTGGGGGTACGCCGACAAGGCCAGGAAGCCAGAGAGAAGGACAGAAAGCTGGCAAGAGGCTTTGGGCTTTTTTAGACGAGCGGCACTCCGTTTTGCATCGGCAGCGTGCATATTTTGAAACCTCCACCTTCAAAATATGCACGCCGCCGACACAAAACGGAACGCCGCTCATCTAAAAGCAGCCAAAGTCTAAGCATGAAGACTGGGACCCCAGGGAATGGCTTGCCTCAAGAATGAGAAAAGGTTTGTATCTTTGGAACTCACTCATGTACCTTTTGGTTTGGGAGAAGAAATAAGCAGTCCTGGGGTGAAACCAGAAGTTGTGTGATGGTTTCAGACTGGTTCTGTCAGGGAATTACACCCTGACTGAGTAGAATGTTTGCAATGGCAGAGCAGCAGGATGGGCGCTTCAGCCCCAGCCCAGACTGAAATCATCCTTATTTTTGTATACCAGGCTTTCCAATGGGAGGAGGGGAGGGAAGAAGAGGAGGGCAACTATCTAGCCTCCATTTGTTCTGGTCACACAATTCCCCATCCTTCCTGTTTCTTCTTAGCCACTGGTGCTATGCCTGATGGATCCATCTGGCATTTAGAGACTTGATAAAATGAGCTGGAGACCAGCATCCCCACACTCATCCCATCCTGCTCTCACATTCCTTTGTGCAGCTTGAGAGTGCCTGTGTTGATGCAGTTACCTCATGCAGGCTGGAGATGAAGCCAGAGGACAAACTGGACAGTCCGAAGCGTCTCTCGATGGTTGTCAAGCTGCTCTTGAAGTTGGCGCTGTAGAGGAGCTGGGCTAACTGCAGCAGGCCATGGCACACAACAAACATCTAGGAAGAAAGCAACAGAATTTAGGGCTAAAAACTGAACCAGGCTCCATACTGGTACATTGCCAATATGTAGATGGTGGGGCCAGTCCCATGGCCCACGCAAACCACACACAGGTTCATAGTGGAGACATTGTGCTGATCAAATCCCATGCAGACAGAGTTTGGAATTGCAGCCAGTGGCAGTGAAATCCTCACCTCGCTGAAGTCAATGGGGTTCTGAATTGCACTGCAAAAACTATGAGTCCAAACAAACAAAAAATAATGATTTTGGAAAACAACCACCCACTTTGGGTCTCTCTGATTTGTATCTCTGTGTCCACCCAGATCATGTTTTCAAGCTCTCTCTCTCTGTAAAGACGAGTGCTTGCCTCTTATGGGAACTAAAAGCGGAGACACTCCTATGGCTCCAGTAGCAGGGGCTTTCAGGCGAGACTACCCTGTATCGCACACTGGGAACGCTGGAGCTCTGAGCCAAGATCTTTCTGTGTCATATAGCTCCAGAGCTGGGCTTTCAGAAAGTAAACAATTATCGTGGAATTGGTGAGACATAGGTGAAAAATCAGAACAAGAGGCAGAACAGGCTTATGGGGATCCTGATTGGCTCAATGCATTTGTGGAGGCAGTGGAATCAGATGGAGTAAGCCTTCCTATGTCGCTGCACTATTCAGTGCCATTGAATGTTGAAGCTAGGGTAGCCCACTTTCCCAGCAGTGAGACTGTCTGGAAAAGACCCAGCCCTCTTTCTCACCATATCTGTCTGTGCGCTATGGACCAAGCCCCACTTCTAATTTAGGCTGCACTTTAGAACTGTCTAGAAGCAGTTGCTGGGAAGTCCTGTCTCAAGGCTGCAGCTGCTCTGCATGACTATGCGGACTCTTGCAGGGAACCTGCTTCCTATTTTAGCACTGAAATCCTCCAGGAAGAAGACTGGCTTTGCTGTGGGGATGGCGGTACAGGGAAGGGATCTGTTTTGTTAATGATGAGCTAATTTCTAGTGCTAACAAAGTAGGAAACGTCTTCCTAAAGAACAGCATGCATCACTCCTCCTTAGTTAATGTTTGTGCAGTGCCTCAGTCACAAAGTTGTGCAATATAGAAATGTGCGTTCAGATTAAATGATCCCACATGTGTACACTTTTATAGGGCTTAGTGATTAGTGGGTCTCTACTGTAGAATGGTTACTGTGTTATAGGTTAGAGTATTCAATTTTTGTTCCATTAATCAGCACCTACAAACAAAAACACATTTATTATCTACCTGCTGGGAAGCAACTTACTTAGTTTGGGAAGGAGGCTGGTTCAGTGCAGGGGACCTTAATCTTTTTCATACCAAGTTCCCCCATCTTCTTTCTATAGTCAGACTGCCCCAGAAACCCCTCTTTTTTCTCCCCCCGCCCTCCCACAGATGGTTGCCTGACCTCTTTTTGAAAACTTCCAGTGATGGAGAGTCTACAACCTTCCCTAGGTAACTTTTCATTGCTGAACAGCTCTTACTGTTACGGAATTTTTCCATTATATCTAACCAAAAACCTCCCTTCCTGTAAAAGCCCATTATTTCTAGTCCTGCCCTCTATAGCAATGAAAAACAGTTACTTGCCATCTTCTTGGTTGTAGTTCTTTAGGTATCCAAAGAGTGCCATCATGTCTCCCCTTAAATCTCTTCGCTAGGCTAAAAATACACAGTTCCTTCAACCTTTTTCCATAAGCCTTGCTTTCTAGATCCATCATCCTCTGACAAATTGGAGCAGATTCACAATGTCCTTCTTCAAATGAGGCGCCCAAAACTGGACACAACAATGCTCCCAGTGAGGTCTGACCACTGTTAAACAGAGTGGGATTTCTATTTCTGCTGACTTGGAGAGAATTCTCCCATTAATACAGCCTACAATTTCATTAGCCTTTTTTTGCAGCTGCATCACATTGCGGATTCATGTTCAATTTGTGATCAGCCTCAAACCCTAGATCCTTTTCACGTGTGCATTTGGTTTTTCTTCCCAATACCACCTTTATCTCCGCTGAATTTCTTTTCAGTCCAGATTTCCAACCTATCAAGATTAATTCTAGCTATATTCCAAGGTGTTAGCTACCCCTCCTTGTTTTGTATCATCTGCACACTTAATAAGTAAATGATCCTACTCTCAACCAGTCAGAGTTGTGAGCCACATTTTTTTTTTTTTTTGCATCATGGAAAAATGCCGGATTCCACAAATAAGAGTCAGAGTTCACAGGCCCATCCTTAAGCTGAATACCTCACAGAGCTATTGTAGGGCACCTACAGATTCAGGCAAACATCACTGCTTCCATTTCTCTCCCCAACACTAGGGGCTAAGAACAGGAAAATTGCTAGTGCTATATAAAAAACAAATAGGCTATGTGGAAACGGCAAGCAATGGTGGGTCGTTTTACAAAGCTGGCTATTTATTTTACAGCCTTGGCTTCTGGAACCCAATTCTTAGCCAGTGTAAATCAGTACAAGCCAGTCTGCAACAGATGAAGCAACGTGCCTGAAGTAAGTCATCTGCAAAAGTGGTAAAATAACAAACCAAGAGGAAAGCCGAGCCAAGAGGTGGAACAACAACAAAGCTTGGTAGTTATGAGGGAGAGTGTGTCTTCAAGCGTAGAGTGTCATCACCTTGGAAAGATCTCTACAGTATTAGAGAAGTATATAGCAGAAAGCTGGGAAACCCCTGGTCCATGTGGAACAGGCAAACTCCTGCATGAGACTTCCCACTCTCCTGCGATAGCAGTCTTTATAGAGCATATTGCAAAGGTAGGAGAGAAAGCCGATAATCAGGGCTGGGTGCAGTCAATAGAAGGAAATCTACAAAAAGGAAACTGTCCGCATCCTGAGAAGTAATTGGCCGCTCTCTAACCCCCTTTGATCTATAATTAGCTAGCTCCATTTCCATTATTGTCATGGGATTAGGAGTTTCCAAACTGTGCCAATATCATTCAATAATAATTTTTAAAATGAGGGGGATCCTTTTATGTAAATTTGCAGGAAAGCAAATATTTGCCAAGCTGCGGAAGAATGCCTGACACAGATAAAGCAAGGGAGAGTACGCTGGAGATCAAAGGTATCACAAACGTTTCATACTCATCACAGGGATATTAAAACAGCCATGTCTGCTGGAAAGGGGGCAGTATGGAAGTGGGAGAATGTGAAAGGGAGTCGCTATCTTTTCCTAGAGCTGGACCCTAGCCAGACACTTTAGAGCTTAATGCCAGCTTCAGAACCAGAGCTTTCTTATTATAAGAGAGCTTCACAAAGGAATGGAAATCTAGTCCCAATTATAGGTTTGATCTGGAGATTTGAATAAGGCATAAAAAAAAAAAAAAAAAAGCCAAAAACAAGAGAAGGAGAGGATCCACGTGGAGCAATAATTTTTTCCATCAAGTAGGTAAGAAAGCAGCGAAGAGCTGGGGTGAAATCAGGTAAAGGTAAGGGTGAGAAAGGACAGGGTCGAGAGGAAAGGCAGATGAAGCAGTTCCAGTTAGAATAGGGAAGTATTGATGCCACATTATAGAAGGCACTGGTAAGACCTCATCCCAAGTACTGTGTACAGATCTGGTCCCACATTTTCAAGAATGATGAATGCAAAGAGGAACAAGTGAAAGGAAGGTCTACAAGCTAATCAGGGGAACTTAGAGCCTCTTTTACCTGATGGGATTAAAAGAGTTAGCAAAAAAAGGCTAAGGAGATATTGTGCTCTACAGGTGAATCAGCGTTAAGCAAAAGAGCAGACAAAAAAAATAGGCATAAACTGGCCTTGAATAGGTTTAGGCTAAAATTAGAAGGTTTGTGTAACAATCAGAGGGGTAAATGTTTTGGAACAGTCTCCCAAAGAACATTTTGGAATACTTGCCCAGTGAACATGATTAGCTTAACCCTCTTCTGCCTCTAAAAACCTACTGTATTAATCAGCTATTGGGGTATAATGTACCCCAATCATCACAGCTGAAAGATATACATTTGAATTATTTCAAAATGACTCCACTTTAACATAAAACCGCCAGCCCCACAATCTCTCCTGGAGCCTGAACACTTGGTGGAACAGGGCCCAGGGGAGGTATGCCTAGTTTTTAATATATATTCTGTTTTACTAAATACGTTTGTTTTGTTCTGAACAGCACTGTCCGTGTTCTCATTCCTGCAGGGGGTGATCTGCTCTCTTCGGCTGGGGGAGGGAGGGAGGAACCCATGCAAGGCAGCCCATGCGTCTGGTGGTAGCGGGGATTGTCCTAGGGTTGCAATGTGTATTCCCCTCCTGTCTTGTGATGCTATTCTGTTATCTGGGCAGCCCTGGATTGGCCACTCCCATTGCCCCGGTCATCGTATCATGGGATGCTTGTGGGGAGGAGGGGGGGTCGTTCTGTGCCTTGTTCTCTGCCCTGAGCCCTAGATCCCTGCCGCTGTGGGCTAACCTCTCTGCGCAGCAGGTGTATGTATGGGTGGTACCGTTCATATCACAAGCTGCCCTTTGGGACCACTGTGGCGCTGCTTTGATCTTTCCAGTGATGTTATGGGGTTGTACTGTTGCCCTGTGCATCCCTGCACCATGCCCTGCACACATTAAGGTGGTGTTGCACTGGTGTTCTCAGGCCACTTTTACACAAGCAGCCGGATGCAGTGCGTTGAATGCACTTCCTGAAGAGCCCCGCTGGGTGCATTTAGACACACCGGAAGTAGCTGGCCGCCACAGGAATCACTGCTCGTGTGGTCTTTTTGAAGGCGCATTTGGGAAGCCTCGGATCTTTGCTGGCAAACGCGCAGGAATGCAGAGCTGGATATCCTGTTCCACATTCCTGCAGGTGTTCGCCGGCAAAGCCACGGGGCGGGGGGGGGGGGCACACTGGCCGAACAAACCCTGAGCGGATTTTGGCTTCTGGGTTCTCTCCTGGAGCCAAAATCTGCCAGCAATCACCCAGAAAAGTACAAAGCTGGATTTCCCTGCTTTGCATTCTTCTGGGTGATTGCCAGCAGGGGGGCGAAGAGGGAGCTTTCAGACTGGTCGATCCTGTGCAAAAAATATTCACACGTGGGTGGGGTGGGGGGTCTGAAAGTGGCCCTAGATGTCTGTCTGTGGAGTTTGAAATATGTTCCAGGTCTAACCGATCACAACATTTGGAGGTGGGAAGGAAATCCCTTTTAACCCAACACTTCCAATAAGCCCGTTTGGCTAAGGACCCTAGGGAAGCATTCCATCCTGTAGTACGGGCTCATGGCTATGTGCTTGGTCACTTGCATGTCTCTCTCCAAATTAATTCCCTGCCACTTCAGGGGTCTCTGGCATAGATGCCCCACATTCCTTCCTGCTTCTGCCTGTGGCATATCCTTTTACCTTTAGTTTAGATTTGGAGTCATAGCTGAACTGCCATGTTGTGTCAAACCAATCATAATCCTTTGTAAAACCAGGGCAATTACAGAACGATTTGTTTCCTCTTATTCACTCCCAGATTCTGGCAGCCAACATTTTCATCTCTGACCATTTCAGCGAACAGCCACTGATGGACCTTTGAGCCCAGGTATTGGCCATCACAACATCTCTTGGTAACTAGGGCTGTGCATTTCGTATTTGTTCTTATAATGAAAAGCGACTCTGTGACCATGGCAAAGGGAAGGAGAGGGAGTTCTGCCCATTGGCCAGCAAAGCTAGGGGCAGATGGTACCTCTGGCTTTGGCAGAGGGGAGCTTGGACATGGAGAAGTTGGCAGAACTCCTGCCACTGGCAGACCACACCCCAAAATTAAAGGTTGTGCTTGTCAGGGGAGGAAGCAGCTGCAATGTTGGACTTGGGAACTGGTGAAGGCAGGGAGTCCCAACCTTCCAGCAGCAGGAGAGGGGGCCAAAGGGAGCACACCCTTCTTGAAGCACCCACTAGCACTGGCAGCATCAACGTGGGGAGCCCTGATATTGGTTCAGGGTCACCACCCAACTTGTGCTTTTGGACAGGCTTCCCCTCCTGAGACTACTACCCTCCAGAAGGCAGCCTCACTTGGGCAGGATTTAGGAGAGCGGAATTGTTTGGGCTCAGAATCCTCTTCCCCACCCCCCACCCCATTACGAGCAATGCCAGCAGCCCATTGATAATCCCCAATTCGGGTGCTAGCAGCAGGGCAGCCCGTCCTGTTACCCAGAACCCAGTCTGTCAAGAGGAAAAGCAGCAGCAGCACTAAGACTCAAGGCAGGAGTGTGAGGTCAAGCATTCTCTACAGCCCTTCAGTGCAGAGGGGAGTGAGGAGTAAACCCCTGCTCTTCCTGCTAAGGCCCTTACAGGATCTCCTCCTGTGGCCCTCTCTGGAACAAATGCAGCAGTGGCAGGAAGGCAGGAGCACTCTGCAGGTGGAGTGTGTGGCATCACTTTATGCAGTTGAGGGCTGATGATACACAAGAGGCGGTGTGCAATTACTATGGGAAGGTGGTCAGGCATGGGCAGAAAATGGGGAACTTCAGCAACAGTGGGATGAACTCCCACGTGAGTGCACACCCATGAGCTGTGTTGTTGCAAGGGCGGGCAGGCAGAGTGGACAGGAGTGGGTTCCCTGCTGAAGTGGTCAGACCTTCCTCCTGCGGCCAGACCTTCGTCCTCTGCTCAGGGCCAGGGAAAAGAGGCAGAGGGAACATCCCCATGCATGTGCAGAACACCTGTCCTCTTCCAACATGGTGTGCAGAATTAGGCATGTTAGGAATTGATAACAGGAGAGGGTAGTTGGAGGTGATTAAGATATAGCCCCTATTATTGTAATTTGGGAGGGTGGGGTTTGTTCTTTTGTATTGCTGGATGCCCTGTGTGGGATATAAATTCCAGCGTTATTGTTATATTTGTGCTGTTTTCATTGTTGGGTTCCCCTGCGTGGGATAAAAAGCCCAAACATTGTATTTATCTATTGTGAGCCACCTCGGCCTGTCTTTGGGCTGGGAGAGTGCAGGATATAAATTAAAGTGGTATGATATAGAACTGCACATGTGCAGAATGGCCTCAGTGGCCACTTTGTACATGTGCGCTGTGCTGCTGCTGGTAGTGACATTTTCAAGAAGCTCCGGAGCTGGGACCTGTAAGAAGGAGGAAGAGGAAGAGAAGGCCCGGCAGTGGAGCTGGCTCCGCTGCTGGTGGCTGGAACTCTTCCAGTGCCCCACAGCGGGCAGCAGAAAAGCTCCAGCGGCCTGGCAGCAGAGTTGGCTCCTGACAACAGGCAGCAGCGGAAGAGGCCTGGCCGCCGGTAGTGGAGCTAGTGGCCCAGCCGGTGGCTGTGACCCCCCCGCAACCTGGACCTGAAAAGGTAAGTAACATACAGGGGCCCCAGGGTGGGTTGGGGGTGTTAGGGGTAATGGATCCCCATCCCCACCATCCAAGGTCAGGAGTGAGGTGGTGGGGATGCCGGCGGGGGGTGGGGGGTGTCGGTGGTGGCTCCCTGTGTCTCGAGACTCTCGAACAGTTCTCTTTCCCACTGAAGTCAATTGGAAAATGTCCTATTGACTTCAATGGGAAAAAGAACTGACATCGATAGATCCAAGACAAAGGGGACCCAAAACTGAAACTGAAATTTTGTCTGGAGTCCCACCCCTACGCCACCATTGCAGCCTCTGCTGCCCCACCACTGACTCATGCCCTGCTGAGGGAACAGAGCCTGGAGGCTGTCCTGAACTTCCTTTCCCCAGCGGGTGCCTGCCTTGTGTCTCTTCTGCACCGCTGCCAGGACTTCTCCATTACTGAAGGAGCCTGCCCAGAGTCTGCCTGCCCGAGCTGGAGCACACCCACCACCACAGCTGTCCTGACACTAGGCTTCATGCCCATTCAAGGCTCTTGTTGCCCTGCCACCACTGCTGCCCCTGCTGGTGGAGTAGGGTCTGACATGAGTCTGCCTGCTCCCCACCCGGAGATGCCACCACTGATATCACTGTGACCATGCCATGGCAGAGGCCTCCTTCCACACTGAGGCCTCCAGCCATATAAGCCACTGCTGTTAAGTGGAGTGAACGAACTGAACTGAATTGAAGCAGGGTCAGATCAGGGAGGGGAATTGATTAAGTTGAATTGCAGAGGGGAGGATTAATCTATACACAAGATTGAGAACCCCTGATCTATTCATTCAACACATTCTTGACATTTTACATTTTTAGAGAGGGGTAAGGGTTTGACTTCATGTTCACAAACTTGCAGAGACAATAAAGCTGATGGTTAGGTAATCAAGTCTGTCATCTCTTCTTCTCCATATAAGACGGTTAAGAAGGATGTTATCTTTGGAGAGACATAAATCCACAGTTCGAGAACTTAAAGTAAAGCCATTAGAGATGCTTAATGGGATCTTCTAGACAGAGCACTGGGTCCCAGTGGGTAGAGTGGCTTTCTTTAGCCTTGCCCTTTACTGATCTACAGGGGAGCCTTTAGGAACCCCATAAAATTGGGCCCCTAATATAGTCCATGGCCTGTTGTGACCTATTTAAAGCTTTTCTAAGAGAGTTAAACAATATTATCTCAAATAGTATTTAGTTAGAAGTTATAGTCCCTATTCCATTAGGATACCTTTAAGCTTTAACATTTTAAAATTAAATTTATCTTTATGCAGGTTTATTTTTTTAAAAAGCATCTTAAAAAATCCAATCTAAACAAAAACCCATTTTTAATTTATTTATTTCTTTTTTTTTAAAAAAGCATCTATTTTTATCAACCCTGGGTGGCAGGCCACCATGAAGGAGTTGGGGTGGGGGCAGGTGCCATGCTGTGGAGGGCATTATCCAACGGCTGTACAGATCACCAGGAGGGTGGGTGAGATGATTGCGCTAGATGACCAGCCCTTCACCCTGGTGGAGAGCTTGGGCTTCTCCCAGCTGATTGCATTGCTGGCACCCAGGTACAAGATGCCTTCACGCACCACCTTCAGCATGCCTCCCTGTACCAGGCAGCGGCTGACCGGGACAGGTAGGGCTATTATGTATTTCACCACCGATATATGGAGCAGCAGAAATGCACAACACACCTACCTGGTCCTGGCAGCTGCTGGTGGCAGAAGGAGTGGCAGGGGTGAAGAGGCAGGGTAAAGGTGGGCTCTGCTTCATGCCCAGGTGATGGATGAAAGCCACACTGCAGTCAACATCCTGGAAGCCCTGAACGCCATGGTGGAGGGGTGGCTAACAGCAGGAGCACCATTCACCAGGGGGCTCGTGGTGACTGACAATAGGGCAAATATGAAGGCAGTGTGGAACAGTGCATTTATCCCCTATGTTCCCACACCCTTCACCTGGTGGTGAGGGATGCCCTAGGCCTGGGGGAGAAGGGAGCCTTCACCAGACCCCCATACCTCACTGATCGAAAAGGGCAGGAAGATCACAGAATACTTTATCAAGAGTGTGAAGAGTAGTCACCTCTTGAGGCAGAAGCAGGCAGAGCTGGAGGTGCAGGAGCACTGCCTCATGCAGGATGTCAGCACGAGGTGGAATTCCACCTCCCTCCCCCTAAACCATCTGGTGGAGCAGCAGTGTTTCCTGCATGAGGTAGCCCTCATGAGCGGTATCAGGTGGAGCGAGCGCGACAGTGGGAAGAGTGGGTCATGATGTCACAGACCATGTACGTCCTTAGGCTCATTAAGGACATAACGGACTCACACAGTGAGTTGACAGTCACCCTGAGCCAGGTCATGCCCCTGATTTGGAGTTTGGACAGGAGACCAACAGGTTTCCTGAGGGCCCAGGGGGAGGGAGGCGCACAGGAGTGGTAGCTCATTCCAGAGGTGGTGGCCCTGATATGAAAGTTGCAGAAGGGCTGAAGGCACACTTTGGCCCACTGACAGGCAGGGAGGATTACATTCTCACACCATGCTGGACCCCAGGGTGAAGGTGAGTGTGGCATCTCATATGGCAGATTTCACCCTGAGGAAGCCAACTCTGGCAAAGAGGGTTATATGGCAGCAGCAGGACCTTGAGGATGAGGGAAGTGGCAGGAGGGAGGAGATGTGGAGCATCCCCAGCGGCAGGGCCGGCAGCACTCTGGGCACATGCCACTGGAAAGGAGGTTGGCGGCAGCAGCAGCTATAGCTGCATGGAGCCTGACAGTGCAGAGAGGGCTGTGGCCAAATACTGTGGAGCCAGGCAGTGATCCCTTGCAGTACTGGGTGGAGACGAGCCAACTGCTATCCTGCCCACCAACCAGCATACCCAGCAAATGAGTGTGTTCCTTCACAGACGGGAGACATGGTCAGTCCCCACAGTTTGAGACTGGGCTCTGGGTTGTTGGAGGAGCTACTGTTCCTCAAAGCGGAGCAGCCACTGCTGGGATTACCTAAGCTGCCCTTGGAGACAGACTGAGGGGGCACACTGCCAACTTCAGGGGTAGCCTCGGAATTCCTCCTTCCTGGTAGTCTCTTTCGATGCCTCCCACTGCTCCTGCAAAAATGCTAGCAGGTCCCTGCTCCCCCCTCTCTGTGTCCCCCCTGCCCTTCAGGGCAATCTCTTCAAGTTAACACCCTGTAACATCTAGGGTAGTGCCAACTGCCAATGCCTGCCTGCCATTTTATCTACCTCCATGCCACCATGGGGCGCACGCTCCCTGCAAGTTGAAGCCTTTGCCTTGTGACAGCTTGGGTTCAGGCAAGCCGAATGAGGAGAGACATGCAGTGGCAGCCACCCACCAGATCACTCACAGACAGACAGACAGACAGACAGACAGACAGACCTTGCCTCTAGAACTAGATGCACCCTGCTGCTAGAAAAAGAGGTGCATCCTGCCCAAGCTGCCACCCTCCAGAACCAGAGACACACACCCTGCCACTTGGAGAGAGGTGCAGCCTGCCTAAGCTGCCACAACCACAGAGAGAGAGAGAGAGAGAGACACACACACACAAAATGTGTGCTCACTGCTCACACCAGCTGACATCCATCAGAAATGAGACACACACAACATCTGTGTGTGGTGCTACTGCCACACATCAAAATCATAAAATGAAGTGAACCCACGCTCTCTTATGCCCCACCTCCCATGGGGTGATCTCTCTATGAGCAGAAGATGCCCCACTACTCTGGGGCTTCCCAAGGCTACCCCCCATGGGGTGATCTCTCTGCTAGCAGAAGACACACCTGCACTCAGGGGAGTTGCAGCTGTCTGCCACTCTCCCTGTCACACGTTGGGGTTGCCAATGCTGCCCCACCCAGGGCAGCATTGGCAAGCTAACTGCAAGCTAACAATGCCCTGTCATAACTTGGGCTACCCACCCCACAATGACAAATAACGCCTGTGCTACTGCGTGCTTACTAACCCGCTGCTGCTGCTCCTCCACTGCCTGCCTGCTGCTCCTCCCAGTGCACCTCTCTCTCTCTCTCGTACAAGTCCTGCCCCCTGCTGGGGTGCTGTCTGAAAGCTGATTCTGTCATGTCTTTGGGAACCAATGCCCATGCCAGCCTGGGGTTGTGATGCCAACTGACCAGCAGAAATGTCAATCCTGTATCCTCATCCTGTGATGCTACTACCCAATCACCTCACCCCACTCCTTACTGGGAAGTTGAATGTATCTGCATAGGAAAGAGCCACTATGGGATTCTCTTATGTCCTCTGACAGTTCAGCAGTATGTGTTTGGAATGCTAGTTGGCCAGCCTGCATGTGTCCATGATGTCTCTGAAGCACTAGACTACTTCCCCCTCCCATCTGCCTTGCTCTCTGAAGTCCCAGTTATTTCCTAGAATTTTTATTGTTATCCCAAAAGTTTCAGAACTAATATCGGCACAACTTGTGTTAAAAATCACAACATTTATATTGCTTATAAAATTGGGATCCTTTATCCAATCTTTCTGAAAATTGGCAGAGATGATCCCTTGGGGGAGTAGGAGAACCTAGCCAACTTTCATCCAAGTATACCATGGAATTAAGTTGCTTATAGAAATCAGGATCCTTTATCCAATCTTCCTTAATGTTGGCAAGGATGATTCTTTTCAAGATGGGTAGAAGGAGTAAAATTTCACCCAAATTGCATGGAAGACATTATAGCTGCAAGTATAAGTCACAAAACCTCAACTGCTTGCAGAATTGGGACCATTTATTCAATCTTTATGAAATTTGTCAGAGATAATCCCTCATGCAGGCAGTACAATCAGTCTAAATTTCAAGCAAACCATATTTTCAGGCAGTAGTAGCTGCCTGAAACTTAAATGCACAGCCATGTTCATTATAAACGGGACTGCTGAAGCCCTGATTTTGAGGAAATCGCTTGCCCTACATTTCTGAAAAAAACCATGGCTGTAAGTTGTGAGGACCATCATATTCACAAAGTTTGAAAAAGATCCATTAGGAAAATAAAATGTTATAACTGCTTAAACGTTAATTGGTTGTGGTAAATGCACACCATCCTCACGTATTTGAATCATCAATCTCTCCTCCCCCTCGATGAGTTGAGCCCCCAAACTTCGAGAATGAGATCAACAACAAGTGCTTCTGAAATAGGATACTGATTGATGCAGCCAAAACCGAGATATTATTGATAAAAACACTATTCTGCAGGCTCACGCATGCGCACTTGGGCTCCTCTCTCCTGTCGGAGAGCCGGGGAAGCAGCTCTGTGGGTTGCTGCTCCTGCAGCTGCCCGGCCCCCTGGAAACCCACCAGCCCCGCGCGCACCACCCACCAGCCCCCCCAAACCCCGACCACAACCCACCAAGCCCC
>QEPC01008345.1:1072177-1113767 GCA_003113815.1 Sphenodon punctatus | reverse complement strand
CCCCCCTACACCTACCTGTCACCTTGTCTCTTAGCAGACGACTTAATGCACTCTGAAAAAGTTGTTCCTTGTCAAAATTATGATACTAAATTAAAGTTTAATAATGGAAAAATGTGAAAGCTTAGTTATTAATAAAAATGAATGAAAATATGTATGGTAAGGAATTAAGTACATATATGTTGATGAGGATAAAATATTAAATATTGCTCAAATTCTGAAATAATTTCTATGTTTTGGGGCATTTATGTTTTGTTGCAATATATGGAGTGGAAGGTTTTTTGAACTGTAACTGTAGTGAATTGGGGGGGTGTATTTTAAGAAAACATGTGCATTTAAGAGGTTTTTTTTAACTGTTAAGTTTTTTGTTTTGGTTAATAAAAATGAAGTTACAGCCAGAAATCAATGGTAAAAACAAAATTATATATAACGAAATACAAAAAGAAATAATAATGAAATACAAGTTGGGTCCCTGGTACTCACCCCTATCGGTAACAAGTTACACAGGTTAATTGTGCAATGTGTGGAAAAAAACACAAACCACCACTTCCTTTTGTTTAAAACCTGTATTCCGATAGCAGGCTTGGAGAACAAGACCCCTTGATCTAAAGGCAGCAAAATACTTTATTTTCACTCCTCCATTGCTGTGAAGGGCCACGATCTTCGATCAAACCACCACAGGTGGCAACCCTAGGGCTGTGGCATCTGCCCCTGTCTCTCACAAACTATGCCTCTCACAACTGTTCTCTATACACAGGAGTCCGAGTGCTCACAGCCAAACCACTCAGTTTAACACTGGCTTTTTATTATTCTTTGCTGTAGGCCTCTGCGTGCAGAAGTATTAACAAGAGCAAAATTCTGAGAGAAGCATAAGAGAAAGCTATGGGTGGGTGGGGGCGGTGTAGACATTCAAATTGTTGTGGCATGGAAACTAGGCAAAACAGGCTTCAACCCCAGTGTCCTGGAGCGGCCCCTGCGGTTGGTTGGTTCTTGGAGGTCCCCTGGGTGGCAACCTTTCAGAGGGTGATCTCAGTGGCCATGTTGTGGCTGTGGAATTCCCTCCCAGTAGAGATTCGCCTCTTTCCAACTTTCTCCTCCTTCTGTAGACAATATAAGACCTGGCTGTTTCACCAGGTATCTGGTGAGGTGAACAGGTAGTGGGTGGGTGGGTATTTGTTTCTTCTTGGGCTTCAGTTCTTTATGGTTTTTAACCAATGTTTTATTTTATTAGGATTGTATTATGTTCTTAATATATGCTGTTTGCCACTCCGAGCTGCCATTGGGTAGAAGGGGGTGGGTTACAAATTTTGATAATTAATAATTGCAAACAGAAACATAGTACAGAAGGGTAAAGGACAGCAGCATATTATTACTAGGGATGGCAAACCACCCCACTTTTCAGGTACAGATTGTTACAGGTAGGATTCAGGTTTTTGGATTTAATTATGGATGGACCCACAATTCATTTTTTTGGTAAAAAAACAAACTGTTACCCCCACGACTCAACTCCCCCCCCTCCCCCAGGGGGCCCTGGCATGATACTTACTGCCCTCATAGCAAGCTTGGTTGCAGGTCCCAGGAGAGGTCCTCCTCAGTGAAGGAGTCCCTCCCCCCCAAGCAGGCTCCATCGTCACAGCAGTGTGGAGGTCCCTGCTTCACAGTGCACATGCACAAAATGGCCATAGGGGCCCTTCTGCACATGCGCAGTCTATTTGCAAAATGGGGCCAGCAGTGTCAGTGCCATTTTGCAAAAGCGCAGCTGTTCGGTGCATACTTGAACGGGCGGCCAAACAAAAAAGGCCGTGGCAGAGGCACTGGGGAGGGCAGGGAGAACAACTAGTGTGCAGCTGGCTGGCGACGCCCCCACACTGTGCCCAGTACCTTGCCCCCCACCATGACAGGAAGCCACGACGACCAGTGACAGCCAGCCATGGCAGCTGGCCATGACCCAGGCTGGGTTGTTGGCCTGGCAACAGATGCGATAGCCCACTTTGGTCTGGTTGCGTGGGCCTTAGTCCGAGCTGTAACCCCAGGGAGGTTTTCCAAGGTCACAGACTGGGCTAGCCACCAACAGGCCTGGGGCAACCCCGGGCCAACATCTGGCAGCACCTGAATACACATGCGGGTGAAGTCGGGGACGAAGCAGGCCACAGCGGACTGCTGTCACATCTACCTTAACCTTTTACCCAATTTAGTGTCTAACTTTTCAAAAAGTGAGAAGAGTTTTCACACAGAAGGTGTTCAGGGGATGCAAGAAGGACCCAACTGGCAAACACATAGCTCCATACTCTCACCAAGCTAGAAGGAAATCTCAAAAATAATGGGGTGGCAAGGGGTAGAGAGAGTCAAAGAACAAGGGGAAGAAGAGGGAACGAGGGTGTGTACGTGGGGAGCGAATATTGGACGGCTCAACTATAAACTTAAAAAAAAAAAAAAGAAGAAGAGTTTGAGAACAACTGATGTAGTTATCATTCTGCATCTAGGCATGGAATTAGACTAGATGAGCCTCAAGGTACTTTTCAACTCTGACATTCTGCAATTCATAAATAATTTAATACAAGAACACAGGAAGGAATAGCTCCCAGAACTCTTGGTATCATTACTCCAAAATTTATCTAGCCTGCCACACTGCTAGTGCTGCCAGAGAACCCAAATAAATTATTTAACCAACAAGCAATATGAAATACATTATCACATGGCTGAATCAGAGAGCAGAGACTCGCTTACTGTCTGTTGTTCATTGGGTGGACTGTTGAAAAGGAAGCCAATGACCAAGGGTTTGATTCTGGCTTGTGTGTTTGAGGAGAATGTCATGTGTGCAAATTGCATTCATTTTTAGAGTTTAATTGATAATTTTCTTAAATCAAAAATGGGGTGGTGCTTCAGGGGTCAGAGCTCTCTTCTTTTGTCAGCGAGGACTGTTACTCGCTGCCACTAGGTTTGCTTTGATTTCCTCCTTCTTTCCCTGCCCCCTGATATATGCCACTGCCATCCTTTTGCAGTTCTTTACATGAGCCTTTTCCTTCAGACTAATTTTTCTATAAACCTTTCGCCTTTTAAATGTAAGTTTTAAGGGGTGGACCACGAGGGGGATTTTTTTTCTTCCTGTTTGGTTTCCCCAGGATTTCTGTATTTTATTATAGAGATTTTTCCCACTGAAGTCAGTGGAAAACAGACCAGTACTTCCATCCCTAGTCCTGGGGCAGTGGTCCAACCTCCCCTCTCCACCCCATTCCCATTCCCAGCATTAGTACTTAACAGTCTTTGAGGGCTTGACTGAAGCACGTCCATCAGGCTCCCTCGTTGTGGCACACTCCCTGCTCTAGGTCACACATGTGATCCAAAATGGAGATGACCAAAATGACATCACTGTTTTGGTTAAGAGTAGTGGCCATTTTGCACATGCACAATACGAAGCAGAGAATGCTGCAGCAAGGGAGCCTGCTAGAGCCCCCATAAAAGCAGCTGTTCTTCAAATCAAGCCCACCAAGGTTGGTATGTACCACTCCAGGGCCCCAGGGGATGGAGGTGGAGTAAACTTTGGATCCCATAATTAATCCTGCTTATGGATTAACCCATAATGTTGCAGGCTGTTAAGGATTAATTGGAAACCATAATTACCACCCCTAGTTTTTAACCCTTTGAAACTTTCTTCATGTGGTTCCCATTAGGTAATTGTAAGGTTGGAGGGGACCTCAAAGATCATCTGGTTTTAGTCCAACCCCATGTTCCAGGGCACAATATCTTCTATAGGGATGGGTGAACAGATCGTGGTTCGGGTTCGTCCGTTCGGTTCGGCTGCGTTAGTTTCATCCGTTTGGTTCGTCCGTTCGGCTAGTTCGCCAAGTTCGGGTTCGGCTGTTCAGTTCGTTCGAACAGGCCGTTCGGCTGTTCGGGAAGTGTTGTTATGGATTTGTTTTTTTTTTTAATATGGTTTTTTATTGGGTTTTATATGGTGTGGTTTTTTTGGTTTTTTTTTGTTTTTATATGGGTTTTTAAAATTTATTTATTTTATCTAATATTATATCTATCTATCTACACTAAATCTAACTGCTATTAACTATTCTAAATGCTATGAACTAAATGGATTATCTAATAAGTACAGACCTACTCCTACAAACACAAAACTAAATAACTAACGCTATCTCTATCACTAAGCTAACTCCTACAACTCTCTTCTATCTATCCCCCCCATCCAGTATATATATATCACATACACACACACATATATATATATATATATATATGTGTGTGTATGTGATATACGTGTGTATGTGATATGTGATGTGTGTATGTGATATAGATATATATAGATAGATAGATATAGATATATACACACACACACACACATATATACACACACACACACACACACACATCCATATATATGGATATATATACACATCCAATATATATATGGGATAGGGGGAATCACAAATAGAAGAGGAGTCTAGTGAAATACATACATTACATACTCAATGAGTCTGTACAGTGCATAACACAAGGTTTCAGTTTATGGTTTAAGTTTCATTTCATTACAAAAGTGAAATGAAACTTAAAGCAATCTAAAAATCCTACTCAACGCCTGCTGTTCAGGAACAGTAACTAGCTCAGAAGGTGTTGGGAAGGGGGGAGGCAGATAATTAGTTTCGTTTCTTGCAAGCCTCTCCACCCCTGGTGCCTGGAAGTCTGCTCCTCAGTGACTGACACCTCCCTGTAATGTTTGACCTTCCATTGAAGCTTTTTTTGCCACCCGAACTCATCCGAACACGATCCGAACTAACTGAACTGTTCGGCCATTTCGCCGTTCGGTGCGGTCGCCCGAAAAGGCCAAACTCCAAACTGCCGAACCGCGTTCTCCCATCCCTAATCTTCTACCTTCAGCATTAGCAGCAGAAGCTTGTCCAGACCGTTTTTAAAGGTATCCATGGAAATGGGAAATAAGCAGGATGAATTTGAAATCATAATAGAGGAAGACAAATATGATTTAATAGGTATTATTGAGACTTGGTGGGATGAGACTCTTGATTGGAATGTAGTAACTGAAGGATATAACTTGTTCAAAGAGCAAACAACAGAAAGGGAGGGGAAGTAGCATTAAATGTAAAAAGTGTATAAACGGGCACAGAAATTCATGAATTTGAGCATGGAAGGCCTGTTGAGAACATCTGATAAAAAATAAAAAGGAGAGAGAAATAAAAGTGATCTCTGTTGGAGTCTACTACAGACTGCCAAAACAAGCAGAAGACGTGGAGGACGCTTTCCTAAACCAGATTTTAAAACTTTCAAAAAGAGGCAAGACAATGGGTGTTTTTACACACACATTTCTCCTGGATGTTTGCTGTTACATCCTGAACTTTGTGCGTCTATGGCCGCTTTTAGACAAACTGCACGCGATTGCGCATACTTTGAAATGGCCGCCTTTATTAATTACACGAGACAGAAGCGGGGTATTATGCGCATATTATGGTGGTGGCGCATTTTTAAAGTCCGTGAATTAAATACCTCGATTGTGAGGTATTTAATTCACGGCCCCCCGGATACCCGAGGCGGTTCCACAGGTAGGTGGAGCCCAGACCATTTGGGCTTTATAGGTCAAAGCCAACACCCTGAATCGGGCCCAGAAACTATAGGCAGCCAGTGCAGGGAGCGGAGCACTGGGGTTATGTGCTCATGGTGACCCACTCCCGTAAGGAGGTGAGTTGTCACATTCTGCGCCAGCTGCAGTCTCTGGACCATCACCATGGGCAGCCCCACGTAAAGCATGTTACAATAGTTTAGTCTTGAGGTAACAAAGGCATGGAGGACAGTGGTCAGGTTGGAGTCCGAGATATATGGTCGAAGCCACCGCACTAGATGTAATTAGCAAAATTTACATGAGTGGCCAAGGAAGCACGTTCTTCAACGCGCCGCTGGGAGAAGTCACACGGGGTGCATTTACGTGCACCGGACGTGGCTGCCCACCATAGGAAACAGCGGCGTCTGCGGCCCCGCACAGCTTCTCTGAAGATGCATTCTTTTCCAGAACACATCTTCAGAGAAGCTGTGCGAGACCGCACACGCCACTGTTTCCTATGGTGGGTGGCCACTTCCGGTGCACGTAAATGCACCCCTTGTGGCTTTTCCCAGTGGTGCATTGAAGAACGTGCTTCCCTGGCCACTCATGTAAAAGCGGCCTAAGGTACCTTCCACCTCTAAGATTCTATGCAATACTTAACGATATTCCAGAACCAGCTCAGGCAGGCTATGCCATTGCTCAACAGTTCTTCTTTTCCCCCCCAAGATTTAACCCAAATCTACCTTGCAGAGCTGTAAGCCCTTTCCCTCTGGTTCCATCTTCTGAGACAGGGGAGAACAAGTGTTCATAATCTTTTTGTGGCATCCTGTTTATAATAGTGACCCAAACCCAATACAGGGGTGCATTGTTCATGATGCTGAACAAACAATCCCTGCCCTGGAGAACTTACCATCTAAAAAGCAAAGACGAATGGCAAGAAGAGAAGTGGCTAGCCAGTCCTCTTGCCTTCCAGCCCAGTCCCTTCCCACAGATCTCTACTCCTTCCCATGAACCCATGGGGCTACTGCAGCATCCTCCTCCCCCTCTAACTACCATCTAGGAGTCCCGTGCAGCAAAAGGCAGAGGAAAGAGTGTGGCTGCCTTGGCACCTCTGTAATAGGGCAGCTGCATTTATCCACCTAACATGAAACTTTTCATAAAGTTTTAAAGGCAGAAGCAATAAGTCTCCCCTAGGGAAAAGGGAGACCGACACACTGTCAGTGGCCGCAGGCGCTGCTCGGCGCGGCGGCCCCCCCAAATGCACAAAGACCCCCTTACTGGCAACAGAAGCCCAACGCCGCCTCCAGTACAGGCGCCCCCCCAACCGGAGGCGCCAAGGGCGAAAGCAGCGGGGAAAAAGGCTCTGGGACTGTGAAACACGCTGAAGAGCCCCGCTCTTAGAGGAGCCAACACTACAAAGGCCGGCACTGCAAGGGTAGCAGTGCCGGTGAACAGAGCTACATACCCTGGCCCCCCCTTGAGCTAAGTGGTGAAATTGACTACCCTTTTGCGTTGAATTGCTGTGCGTGTTCCCTGACCCTGCTCCCTTCCTGTCGTGTGTAAACAAAGGGTGTTTCCGTCCTTCCTGAGCTAATTGTGTATGTGTGAAACCCCCTGCCCCCTGGTCCAGGTTGTTGTGTGAGTGACTGAGAGCCTGCAGGCTCGCCCGGTTGGGCCTTCCCCTCCGTCCTGGGACCATCCCTTCCCTTCCCCTTTGGTGTGTGGAAGCCCCGTGAACCATATCTGTGGACCTTGGGACCCCACCCCCCTGTGGACCTGGCACTTCCCTCACGTACCCCCCTTGCCATCTCCCTGACGAGTGCAAGCAGCGAGTCTGAACCCCTTCCTTGTTCCCCAGCTCTGTGCCCTATGATGATAGGGGTCCATGTTCAGAGTGCGTAAGCACAAGAACAGACCCAAACACTATCCTGACGGGCCTCCTTTCCTCGCATTTTGCAAACAGAGCTCCCTCGTGTGTGAGAGGTGAGAGTGGGTGGCGCTTCCCCCCTTCCTACCCCCTCCCACTGACACACACAGCATGAGCACCAGCATGGGGGGAGGGGGAAGAAGAACACCACTGCAATACTCTTAATTGTAACTCAGCAACTGTTCCATAGCACAGAGCCAACCCCATGCCAGGCCTTCTCCATGGGCCTCTGGCAAGCTCCCATTCAAGACCTCATATTCTATACACACCAAGCAAGAAGCACAGCAACAGAGACATGCACCCACATGTACCCATCATCCTCCCTTTGCATTCACATAAGTTCACCACAATCCCGTTAATCACTTTGACGTTTCCCTTCAGAATGCCTGAGAGATCATGACTGCAGGCTGTTTATACAAGACACTTGACTCCCTTCCAAGCCACATTTTAAAAGGGAAGCAAGCGCCTGGGGAGTGAGGTTACACACACCCTTCCCCTTACCAAATCCTATAGACTCCCAATGCCCAGGGCAGCATTGTTTGGAAGAACCCACCTACCACAGATTGCTGCATACCCCTTCCCTCCTCTGGTACCCCAGCAGCATAGCCTCTGAATCTCCAATTTTTGCTGTGAAGAGTGAGAGTAATTTGGAGTTAGGGAAATTAGGCCCATCTAACACTGACGGAAGGTTGTCAGGGGAGGTTGCATTACACGTAGAAGACTTCTTAACCTCTCCATGCAAATCCTCCCTTATTCTGCTTAGGTTTTGTCCCTCGTTGATCTGAAACACAATGGGTTACTTTCAAAGATGACCCCACCCCACCTTATCTGGATACATCTCTAATCTAGAGGGAGGGGGAATACCCCAGGCCACACCCTTTAGTGTGTCCAGATAGAAGGGTTTCTAGTTCAGACATACTCCTCATATCAAGGGAGTTATTTTGACTACAACCCTGATCCAGGAGCAACGTAGTTATCTACTCTTAGAAACATAGGAAACCTCCATTATTGCTGGCACGGTTTAGGATTCTGACCCTTCTGGCGAGTCAGGTTGAGAGATGATCTCACACTTGCATAAAATTCAACTTTGCATTGGTGGAAGTGTTTGCTCTGGGCTTCTTTCATGGGAGCAAGGTCAAATCTGTCAGGAGACACCCCGGGATTGCAGCTGCAGCAGTCCTGGTCGGCGGAGCTTTGCATGGAGCGGACAGCCCCGGGGGGCCAGAAGCGGGAGGTTTGGGTGGATTGGGGGGTGGAGCCAAGCCTCAGCAAGAGATGGGGCGGGACTCCGCCCCTCCTGGCGTTAGACGCACTGCAGCGCACGCCAACGGGGGAGGAGGATGGAGAGCCCTGCCCGGGGGGGTGGGGTACCTTAAGGCCCAGGCTATAAATAGTGCTGGTGGGGCCTGAAGTCTCCGCCGGTAATCGTTTGCGAGAGACTGGCCCTGGAGCGTTGTGACCCTAATCCTGGAGAGGAGTTCGAACAGAAAGCGTGGTAGTTTGTCTGGATCCCATTCCCTTCTCCTGGTTGAACCTTCAGTGTGAGTGGTGAGTGAGTGATATCTCTGTGTCTTGGAAAGATAGTAGTGAAATCCTTGGGAGTCCTTGTGCCTTTTCCCTGTACGTATCTGTTGTCCCTTCCAGAGTCTCTCCCCACACCTGCTCCCTTCCCTGGATTGCTAGACCCTAGCCTCCCACCTCCTCCTCCCCCGTGGCCCAGCCCTTGGGGCAACCCCTTCCCTTCCCCCTCTTCCCCCACAGCCTGGCATGGTTTCCTGGGTCCCATGTACTCCCTTGATAGTGTGGTCACTGTGTGTGTGTTTTCCCCTTACCCTTTGGGGCAACTGGCTTGCTTTCCGAGTCCCTTTGATGATAAGGGTTGCCTTCCATTAACGAAGGAAAGCCCACCCACCAACCTGAGGGACATTATTACCGGAGGCCAATCTAGTAAGAGCAAGCCACCTCCTATTCCTGGACTGAGTGTGGTGTTTTCCTTCCCCTATACCCAACTCCCTGAATCCCCATTCCTTTTCCCCCCTACTTGTGACAGAATTACCAGCACCCCTTCTCTCCTGGGTCGAGAATATGGCCTCAGAAGAACAAGTACAAGAGCTAATGCACACAGTGCAATCCCTTACCATGGAGGTGCAAGATTTACGGGAAGAAAATAAGGAATTAAGGGCTAGATACCGGGCCCTCCAAGACTCCATGAGAGGCACAACCTTAGCTCGTATGGAGGGAGAAGGCGACCTTACAAGGGCATCTGCCCCTACTCCTTCAATCCATGCACACGCAGCTCCGTTCCCCCGAGAACCCAAGGCCCCTCGCCCTGATAAGTTTTATGGGGATAGGAAGGCTTGTCAGAGGTTTCTGGCTCTGTGCAAACTTACCTTCCAGCCCCAGCCCCTGACATATGATTCGGATCAGGCCAAGGTGGCCTATATTGTGGCCTATATTACTAGGAGGCATAGCCCTAGACTGGGCGACCCCTCTACTTACAGCAGACGATGCTTTGCTGCATGATTATAAAGGGTTCTTGAAACAATTTTGCTTCCTATTCGACTACCCTCATAGAGTTAGGGATGCCAAACAAGCTATATTACACCTTCGGCAAGGTAAAACACCCTTGTTAGATTACATCACCCAGTTTAGGAAACTGGCATTTGATTTAGGGTGGAGTGATTCTGCCCTTCAGGCTATGTTTCGCCAAGGGCTGAACGGCGAAATTAAAGATCAGTTGGCCTGTTTTACCACGACCCCTGGGACCTTGGAAGACATGGTTAGTGTCTCCCTACAGATCGATGAATGCCTTACAGAGCGGAAACACGAGAAACGTAGAGATCAAGGTAGGGGAATGGGGGCTTGGGTGCCAAAGGGCCCTATTAGTTCCCCCCTGGTTCCTGTGAGTCCTGGGGGACTGGAGCCTATGCAGATAGGAGCTCTACGAGGCCCCCTCACCCCAGAGGAAAAGGGAACAGCGTCGCCAACTGCGACTTTGCTTCTATTGTGGAGCCGGTACCCATTTCTCTCAGGAGTGCCCTGCGAAGCCGCCCCACTCAAGGGGGGCAGGAAACACCAGGCACCGTGAAGTGGGGGGGAACCTCCCAGTGACATGTTGTGGTCCTCTCCTACAGTTGGGTCCTCGACCCTCTCTCGTAAACCAACTTCGGATACCCCTTACCCCTTCGGATACCCCTTACCCTTCAGTGGTCTACGGACCACTCTTATAGTTTGGGCCCTGGTGGACTCGGGGGTGTCAGGGAATTTCATGGACGCTACCTTCGCGTCATCTTGCGGAATCCCCTTGCAGACGTGACCCTCCATCGAGGTGGTCCAGACCATTGATGGGTCCCCCCTAGCCTCAGGGCCCTTACTAACGTGCTCTATCCCTTTACTGTGTACATACGGAACCCATGCGGAGGTGCTTCATTTCGATGTTATATCCTCCCCTTTGTTCCCCCTTGTCCTTGGCTTACCCTGGTTACAAGCTGATAACCCTAGTATTAATTAGGTTCTGAAAACTCTCCGTTTCCTTTCCCCATCCTGTGTCCCACACAGGGTCTCCTCCCTCTCTGGTCAGGTTGCCACCCCTGTGACCGTTTTGGCCTCCCCCAACATCCTGATACCCCCCCGTACATAGACCTAGCACTGGTATTCAGTAAATGCGAAGCCTCAGAACTTCCCCCCCACCACCATTCCTATGATTGCCCAATAGACCTTTTACCTAACAGTGAACCTCCTTACGGGCAAATTTATAATCTATCCCCAGGAGAGACCGAAACTCTTAGAACTTATTAAGGAGAACTTGGCCAAGGGTTTTATCTGGCAATCCACTTCCCCTGCGGGGGCGCCCCTTTTTTTTGTTCCAAAGAAGGAGGGGGACCTCCGCCCTTGCATCGACTACCGAGGCCTTAACCAGATTACTGTAAAAAAATAGATACCCTCTTCCCCTCATCCCTGAACTCCTTGGGAAACTCCAAGGTGCCAAAGTCTTTACCAAACTTGACCTTAGGGGTGCCTACAATCTGGTCAGGATCAAGGAGGGGAATGAATGGAAGACAGCCTTCCGTACCAGGTTTGGGCATTTCAAATATTGCGTTATGTCCTATGGACTTGTGAATGCACCAGCTACGTTTCAGCATTTTATTAACGACATTTTAAGAGACTTATTGGATGTATAAGTCATCACCTATTTAGAGGCTATACTAATATTCTCCATCATTTTAGAGGAGCACATCCAGCACATCCGCACGGTTCTTGAGCATCTGTTACATCATCGGCTGTATTGTAAATTGGAGAAATGTGAATTCCATGCCTCCTCGGTCCCTTTTCTGGGATTCATTTCCTCCCAAGGAATCCATATGGACCCTAGTAAACTAGAAGCCATAAATCGATGGCCCGCTCCTACAACCGTGAAAGCCTTACAATGGTTCCTGGGAATCGTGAATTATTATCGCCAATATATTCCCCAGTATGCAGATCTCACCAAACCCCTTACAACTCTATTGCAGAAAGGGGTAAGTTTTGTATGGGGGGGGGGGAACCCCAGGACGAGGCTTTCTGCCACTTGAAACAAGCTTTCATGTCAGCCCCTTTATTACAACATCCCGATGTTACCCAGCCCTTCATAGTAGAAGCAGATGCTTCGGACATAGCAATCAGGGCGGTACTAACACAGGCAGTGAAACCTTCAAGGTGTCGCCTCCCTTGCGCCTTTTATTTGTGCCAATTAACTCCAGCAGAATGCAACTATCCTATATTAGACAAAGAATTATTGGCCATCAAAGCGGCTTTTGAGGCCTGGCGACACTTTCCCGAGGGGGCTCCCTATCCAATATTGGTATATACCGATCTCCAGCCAGCCCGTATTAACAACGCCAGACATGCTAGATGGGCCTTATTCTTTGCTCGGTTCCATTTTTCAATACAGTATCGCCCAGGGGTCCAAAATACAATGGCAGATGCCTTATCTCGGTATTATACCCCCTCGGGAAGAGACAACGACCTACACAGACCCATCTTGCCCCCTCAAGTGTTCGCTGCGACCCTTCCCTCCTTTGCCAAACTGAAAACCTGGACCTCGCCCTGAATATTACCAGAAGCAAGGTCTATATTACTATAAAGGTAAAGTCGTTATTCCTCCCCGGTTTAGACCTCACGTAATGTGGGCACACCATGACTCTCCCTTTGCAGGACACCCTGGACGCCAACATACATTTGAATTAGACCACAGAACCTTTTGGTGGCCTACCTTACGTAAAGATGTGGACCAATATGTAAATGGGTGCGCAACTTGTGCTTGGAGCAAGACTCCTCGGACGCTACAGTAGGATTGTTACAGCTGACGAAGGACCCTAAGGGACCGTGGCAGAAAGTGGCCATGGACTTTATTGTGGGCCTACCACGATCAAAGGGCAATGATACTATCCTCGTCATCATGGATTATTTTACAAAAATGGGACATTTTGTCCCCTGTACCGGAGTGCCCTCGGCTCCGGCCACTGCACGTCTCCTGCTCCGTAAAGTAGTACGCCTCCATGGACTTCCGAAGGAGATAGTATCAGACCGGGGCCCTTACTTCATCTCCCGTTTTTGGAAGGCCTTCTTCTCACTTTTGAAGGTCAAACTTAGCCCAACGATGGCGTACCACCCCCAGGCAAATGGCCAGGTGGAACGTACCAACCAACATATAGAATATCTTTGTGAGTATCTCCACGATGACTGGACTGAGCATTTGCCTCTTGCTGAATTTACTTACAATAATGGACCTAATGCATCTCTAGGGCACTCCCCATTTTATGTCTCTTATGGTTTTCATCCCCCTCTTTGTTTTCCAGAGGGGCCCCTTACAGCGGTCCCTGCTGCAGGAGCATTGGTACAAGACATTCATAAGGCCCAAAAAACTAGCCTTACGTCACCTACAACAGGCTCGATCCCGCTACAAAGCCTCATCAGATAAAAGGAGGCTACCAGGGCCTTCATTTAAGGTAGGGGACTTAGTTTGGGTATGTAGATGCCACTACCCCTCCCTATGACCCTCAACCAAGCTAAATGATGCCTACATGGGCCCTTTCCCCATCTCTCGAAAATTGAACAATGTCACTTATACAGTAGGGTTACCTGCTCATATGCGAATACATCCCTTTTTTCACATTTCCTTGTTAAAAAGGGCCATAATCCCCGCCTATGCCCATCAACGGGGACCCCCCGCCCCTCCCACATTACCTGTTGACTCTGAATATGAGATCCGAGCAATCTTGGATTCTCGTATTTCTGGTTCTCGACTTTATTATTTGATTGATTGGAAGCACTATGGTCCCACTGAGCGTTCATGGGAACCCACGATCAATGTGCACGCTCCTCGTCTCCTTCGTAGGTTCCACTTCCGCCACCCTTCTAAACTGGGTCTATGGACCTTGGTGGGGGGGCGGGCTTGGACAGGGGGTACTGTCAGGAGACACCCCAGGATCGCAGCTGCAGCAGTCCTGGTCGGCAGGGCTTTGCACGGAGCGAACACCCCCGGGGGGCCGGAAGCGAGAGATTTGGGTGGATGGGGGCGGAGGCACGCCTCAGCAAGAGACGAGGCGGGGCCCCACCCCCTCCTGGTGTTAGATGCGCTGCAGCGCACGCCAACGGGGGGGGAGGGGGGAGAGCCCCGCCTGGGGGAGTACCTTAAGGCCCAGGCTATAAATAGTGCTGGCGGGGCCTGAAGTCCCCGCCAGTAATCATTTGAGAGAGACTGGCCCTGGAGCGTTGTGACCCTGATCCTGGAGTGGAGTTTGAACGGAAAGCGTGGTAGTCTGGATCCCGTTCCCTTCTCCTGGTTGAACCTTCAGTGTGAGTGGTGAGTGAGTGATACCTCTGTGTCTTGGAACGATAGTAGTGAAATCCTTGGGAGTCCTTGTGCCTTTTCCCTGTATGTATCTGTTGTCCCTTCCAGAGTCTCTCCCCACACCTGCTCCCTTCCCTGGATTGCTAGACCCTATCCTCCCACCACCTCCTCCCCCGCGAGTCCCTGTGATAAGGGTTGCCTTCCATTAACGAGGGAAAGCCCACCCACGAACCTGAGGGACATTACCACCGGAGGCCAACCTAGTAGTGTGAGCAAGCCACCTCCTATTCCTGGGCTGAGTGTGGTGTTTTCCTTCCCCTATACCCAACTCCCTGAACCCCCATTCCTTTTCCCCCCTAATCGTGACAAAATCCAGTACTTTACAGTGTGGAGTAAGCAAGGACAATGGGGCCAAGAAAAGCAGCAACCATGGATTTGCAAGAAGTCTTTACCTCCACACCACACACAATGCAGCAAGTCTCCTAGCTAGTGGGGGGGGGGGGGGGGGGGGGGGGGGGAGGGGAGAGGAGACACCCAGGGCAGAGTGTACTCTGCATGAATCTTGATCTGATCAATATTAACTGTTGAAATGTAATGCCTCAGGCCACTTCTCTACTTCCACCCCCTTTTTGAATAAAAGTTGGATACATGAGTGGAAAAACGTTCACATAATCTTATGCATGTTACAGGGCTGTGTTGACACCCTGTATAGCCCTGCAACATTCATAAGAAATGTTAAAGCTGTGTTAAAGCAAAGTTAAAGTACACGTCTGTTTTCACCCACAGACATTTTATCTAGGAGACCGAGTGAGGCATAACTGTTCTCTGCTTCTGCTCTCCCTTCTCCTATGCAGGAAGAGCAGCTCAAAGATTTGACACATTAGGAGCTCCAGCCAACAGAGTTAGCTGATTATAAGATTATACTCCAAGTAAAGCAGATTGGCAAATTTCAGTTATTTTTGTCAGGAACACAGGGGAAAAAAAATATGTCTTGCTTTCACTGAAGTTTCCTGTGTAGATATTTGGCTTTCTTTGCAACTCTCCCCTGAACCTTGAGGTTTCCAAAGTCCTTTTTCAGGAAAGTTTCAAGTTTTGAAGACTTAAATATTTTACCAAAATTCAAAGGACAGGTTTGATTTCTGCTTTTTAAAATCAAGAAATGTGAACAATTAAAGATGGAAATTTCATTTGAAAAGATTACCAAGGGAGAAATTCAAGCAGCTCTGATTTTGTTTTACTCTCTCAAAGGATTGGCAACATAAATCATAATGTTGTGCACTTGCTTTGACCCCAAACTTAGGCTGTCTGCATTCTCTTACCCACCCATCTCTTTATTAACTACTTACATAGGATAACACAATGACCTTGTTTACCTTCAATATATAGTTATTGACTACAAAGAATATATTCAAATATTTGCTATGAAATATGGTTGATTTTATAATAGATTTTGGTTAATGTTCCTGGTTTTGGGAAAACCAAGCAAAACTCAACTTTGAAGCAAAAGCAAGGCATGTTGTATCAAAACTACATTTGCTGGAAAGAATGCAAAGTTCAGGTTGCTGTGTATGATGAAATAAGAGGCTGATTTTGATTGGGTTAGATCTATGGAGCAATGCAGATTTGCAACACCTGGGACTCAGGCCCAAAATTTAATTTGAGGGCACTGCAAGACTTGTGACCATTAATTTTCTTGCTTTAAAGGATTAGGCTTTGTATAGTAATTAAGTGATATGTTGTCACTCTGCAACCTAACTGGAGTTAAAAATGACTGAATAGTCTCTCTGGTCTTCTATGAACACCAGTGGGTAGGTGATCCATATTGACACCAGTGGGAACTCATGCAAAATCCACCTGCCCTGTTGTCCTCGTGTGCTAATGAAAACTAGATGCTCTAGAGTCTAGTTGCTATGGGGTTGTGTGTGTTTGGTGGTGGTGAAGAACCCTGGGGTCTCCTAGGATTCATGGGCATTCTGATCTAGCCATGTTGCTAGAAGAGTAGTCCCTGACTCATGGGCATACACCATTCTTGTAGGTTGAAGCCACCATGCCTTTGCCCCAGATAGATTTCAGAGTGACAAATAGTTTAAAATAAATAAATAAAGCACCTTAAAGGGAGTGGTCATTAAGTGGCAGCTTGCAGGGGAAAGACAAGCAAATTGTCAGTGATTTGCCATGTTTGGGGTGCATGGCTGTTCCCCTTCCCCCACTTTGGGCTGTTAGTTCACTGGCATTTGTTTCTTAATAGCTGGGGGCCCAAGACACCAGCAACCTTTATAGTTTTTATTTACTTTATCAAACCTGTTTTGTCTACTTCTGTTGGAGGAGTCCTTGAATTGCCTGTATAGTGAAGGAGTATGAAGCTGGAATTTCCCACATTAGTTCAAACTGGTCTAAGTGTGTTTCTGTTTATATTGGAAGTTTGCCCTGATGCAATTAGATTGAATTTAAAATTTCCTCCAGGTCTTGTCCATACAAGAAAGTTGCACCAGTTTAATTCAAGGACATCTGTTTCCAAATCCAGTTTAGCTAAAGCTAAAACAAGCATCTTAGTGTTAGTTTTTGTTGAATGAAGCTAATTGGCTAGGAAAATATTCTTATACCAAAATAAGTGTATACACCAGGTGTTGCACAGAACAGTTTCCAAACCGTTTCTCTTCATTTGGTAGAAATCCCTTATGCAAACAGTACCACACCTCTTTTCATGGACACTCCCCTTGGGTGGGATCAGGAGAGTGCTAGAACAGAACAGTTTTGGCACATTTACCTAGATCTTTAAGAACTCTCCAGAAATTGTGAACAGTTTTCCACTACCAAAACTGGCAAAGCACAGCTGGAGTGGAGTCATAACTAACCTTCCATCTCTAATTTTTTTTAAAGACACACAAACCTATCCATACAATTAGCCTTCTAAAGATTCAGCTGTTTAAAGAACTGACAAGGTGCCTAGCTTCTTTTGGATTCTGAAGCTTCTAAAAAGCACAGAGATCATGAGTGCAATAGGAAAGTGTAGTTGGGAAACACTGGCCCTTTAAGTGGGTAGCACTAAAGTGTCTCCCTCAAGAGTAGAGGGGGACACAAGGAATGAGGAAGGATATTAATTATAATTATTATTATAAGCACTTGTATAGTGCCAGCTGTGTACCTGGAGCTTTACAGAACAACGAGATGGACCTGGACAGGGAGTGAGTTCCAAGCATGGGGGGCAGTGAGGGAGAAGGGACGAAGGTGGTTAGGGGAGCAGGGGAGACGAGGGAGGGGATAGAGGAGGAGCGGAGAGTGAATGCAGGAGAGTAAGAAGATAAGGGCTGAGAGGTAAGGGGGAGCCAGGATGTGAAGGTGTTTGTAAGTAAATAACAGGAGTTTGTGAATGATGCATTGGGGAGGGGGGAGCTAGTGAAGCAAGGGGAGGAGAGGCTGCACGTGGTCGAAACGAAGGGCTGAGTGGATGATCCTAGCAGTGGAGTTTTGGGTGGAGATAAGAAGGGGGGACAGATGAGAGTGGGGGAGGCCAGCAAGGAGGAAGTTGCAGTAGTCAAGGTGTGCGATGACCATAGAATGAACAAAGGGTTTTGACATGAGGAGAGAGAGAAAGGGGCAAATCCGAGCAATGTTATAGAGGGCAAAGCGACAGGACTTGGCAACAGAGTCGATGTAAGGTTTAAAGGAGAGGTGAGTATTGAAGACTAAGGACAAGCTATGGGCTTGGGGAACAGGATGGATGGTGACCCCATCAATAAGGATGGAGACGGAAGAGGGGGAAGGAAGGGAAGGGAGGAAAGATAAGGAGTTCAGTCTTCGCCATGCTGAGCTTGAGCTGGCATTGGGACATCCAGGTGGAGATATCAGAGAGACAGTTGATGAGGCGAGCTTGGACAGAAGGGGAAAGAGGGGGTGGAGAGAGAGTGTCAGCATAAAGGTGATATTGGAAGCTGTGGGAGGCAATGAGTTTGCCCAGGGACAGGGTGTAGATAAAGAGGCGAGGGCCCAGGACAGAGCCTTGGGGAACCCCTACATGGGGGCGGGGGAAGGGAGAAGGAGGTGGAAGTGGGAAGAGACATTAAAGGAGTGGTCAGAGAGGCAGGAGGCAAACCAGTCAAGAACAGAGCCACAGAAGCCCAGGGAGCAAAGAGTCCTGTAGGAGTGAGTGGTTGACTGTCAAGGGCAGCGGAGAGGTCAAGGAGGACAAGAATGGAATAGAGGTGCTTAGAGTAGATCATTGGTAATCTTGGCAAGGGCAGTTTCAGTGGAGTGAAGGGGGTGGAAGCCAGATTGGAGAGGGTCCAGGGAGGAGTTCCAGACAGCGGGAGTAGACAATACATTCCAGAAGCTTAGAAGCGAAGGGTAGAAGGGAGACCAGCCAGTAACTAGAGGGGTCGAGGGCGGACTTTGAGGATGGGAGAGACAGTGGCATATTTGAAGGTGGAGGGGAAGGAACCAGTGGAGAAGGAGAGATTAATGACATGTAGAAGGAGGGGGCAACAGTGAGAGCAATAGAGGTGAGGAGACGGAGGGGATTGGCGAGAGGGCAGGTGGAGGGGTTGGAAGAGAGTAGGGAGACTTCGAGGGAGGCGGGAGAGAAGGAGGAGAGGAAGCGGGGAGAGGAGAAGGGTGGGAAGCAATGTCGTGGCAGATCTTGTCAATCTTTGAGGTGAAGAATGACACGAGATCCTGAGCAGAGAGGGAAGAGGGGGGCTGGAGAAGGGAGTCAAAAGGTGGACAAGAGGCAGCGTGGGTCACAAGAGTAGGATTCAACCTGGGAGGCATAGTAGTGTTGCCTCGCTGGGGGGGGGGGGAATTTAAGGGTGAGGAAGCCAGGGTGGGAGTGGGATTTGCACCAGAGGTGTTCAGCAAAGGCTTGGTTAAGCAAGAGGGGCTTGGTTAAGCAAGGTTTTATGGAACATGGTTGTGCTAGAAACATGGGAAGAGAAGTTTCTGCCCCCCAAATCATAGTATGTAAGAGAATTATCAAACTGCAAAATTGTGATGAAGGTAAGGCCTTGATAGTTTTTAACCTCAAGGTAGCAAGTTGCGGGACATTCCAGTCAGAGGAGTAAGATAGCAGATGCGAGGTAGCCTTTGGCACAACACAAACCCCTCCCCAACATAGGCAAGGTAGTAAGCTGGCATAAGAGAAGAGAGGCATGGAGATGGGAAGTGACTTGTCCAAGATCATATAACCAAGGTCAGCAGTGGGGTTTGGAACAAAAACCAAGAGCACAAACTTCTGCCCACTGAAGTCAATGGCAAAACTCCTATTCATTTTAAGTTGTGGAGGATTATGCCCAAGCTCGCCCAAGACCATATCCAGTCCTCTGTGTCTTAGACTCTACTATGTCCAGTGGGACTCTTATCAGGTCCTTGCTCAACATGTATCTGATGGGGTGTGCATATCTTTTTCATTATAACAAAGATAATGAAAATTGTCATTTTCATTATTAAAATGAAACAAATAACGAAGATAGAAACAAAAACGATTTTTGAAATAAAGGGGAAAAACTGGAAGATGTATGTCTGGCTATACCTTTTGTTTCTTTCAATTCATGGGGAGAGTGTACCCCCAAATGGAGGGCACTACGTGTACCAAATTTCAAAATGATTAGATAAAGGGAACCGATTTTAGAAGCAACTGGAAGTTGGGATTTTAAGAAAAGCTCCATACACATTCACGGCTACCACCTCGTTATTGTCCATTCAATTTGCATGAAGCCTGCGAATATTATGTTCCTCCATAAGCTTAACACTCCTGCCAATTTTCAGAAAGATCGGCTAGAGGGTCCTGATGGTATAAGACATTAGCTTGAAAATACATTTCCAGCTGTAAAATTTGTATATTCCATCCAGTTTACAGGATATGTGGCAGGAATGTATCACATACCTTTCCTGTCATATCTGCCAAACTACAGGACAATTTGATAAAGGGACACAATTTTATACACAATTGATGTTGTTCCTGTGAAGACCATTATTCAGATAAATAGCAGCACATGCAGTGCCAGTCAGAGGCAGGCACCTGGCATGGCAGGGGGAAGAGACTGTAGGAGGGAGGATGTGAAGCAACCCAAAAGACTGGCAAACAGTCACTGGCCAATTACTGCATGCTTCTATCTTTACAGGACCAATTGGTAGTGGTTTTGAGACAGGCATGGGGCAGCCCTGAGGCAGGCATAAGGGACATAACTGGGACTTTGGGGATAGCATCCCAAAAATCAGACCACATAGTTTTACACATCCAGGCTGGCCAATCATCACCACAATCACATCCTGCTGCACTGTGACAGAGGACATAAGAGAATCTCAATTGACTCTTTCTTAAAGAGATGCTTCTCTCCCCCACTTGTTACTGGAAAGTCAGATGTTGGGATGGTCGCAGCACAGAATGAGGATATTTGGTTAACCTTTCTGCTGGCTAATTGGCATCACAAACCCATCTTATACCACAGTGACATAAGAGAATCTCTGGCAGAGGCTCCTTCTCTGCACATGCTGTGCAGGTATATAAAATATGAACCCTTTAACACATCTTTCTGATATTTGGCAGAGATAATCATGAAAGCGTGATATACAACCATGCCAAATTTCATGTACACTAGTTGGACTACAAAGATGTTACAATCAGACATACATTTATATGTTAATTGCTTATGCCACCAGGACCCTTTATCAAATCCTTCTGAAGGTTGGCAGGGATAGTAAACCTGGGAAGGGGTATAAACTTGGCAAGTTACATCTACATTAAATGTGAGGCAAAGACGTTACATCTAAGCAGGTATATGAAGATTTTTGCAAAATAAAATAATTCAACTGCTTCTAAAATTGGATTCCGGTACATGTAATGCCTTCCACTGGAGGTGTATGCACCCCATGTTTCAGCCAAATATAGTGAAAAAACAAAAAAGGTTACAGCCAACAATGTTTTCCATTGAAACCAATGGAAAACAAAACAAAAATGACAATTTGATATTTATGAAGACAGATTTAAATAAAGGTGAAAGCGAAAGCTAAAAAGTAAAAACATGGGCCCCTACACCTCTAGTCTGAGGCCACTGGGCGAGGTCTTTCAGAGGTGTGGAGATGGGGCACATGTTATCTTGAGATGGGGCAACCAGAACTGCACACAATATTCAAGGTGGGGTCATATCATACCAAAGATTTATACAGTGGCATTAGGATACCTTCCATTTTATTTTCTATTCCTTTCACAATAATGCCTAGCATTTGGTTTGCCTTTTTGACTGCTGCTGTACACTGAGCCGATGTCTTCAAGGACCTATCCACATCATCAATAAGCTGATGACTCAGATCTGCCTCTTTCATGCAGGACAGGTGTCAGAGTCTTGGTGCTTACTTACCCAATGCTTAGCTGTGGTCAAGGACTGGAATGAGAGCGAGCTGACAGGCTGAATCCTTACAAAACTGAAGTAATGATGGCTGACTGGCCCTCTGGAGGGGGATCAGGATAGGATCCGGTGCACTCTGGTCAATCAGGTTTGCAGCCTTGGAGTGCTTTTGGATCCATCGCTATGGCTGGAACATCAGGTTGCGGTGGTGACCAGGATTGCTTTTCACCAACTTCATCTGGTGTGGAGGCTGCGAGCTTTTGTTTCCATTTCAAAACTTGCCACTGTCTATGCTTTCATCACCTCAAAGCTAAATTACTACAATGAGCTCTATGTGGTGCTGCCCTTGACGATTTGTTTGGAAGCTGCAGCTGGTTTAGAATACTTTGACTCTGCTCCTTCTGGGGATGGGTTGCTGAAAGCACATTACACCAGTGCTCCAGAGTCTGCACTGGCACTCTCTTAGTTCAGAGAGAGTGCAGGCTACCTATAGCTTTCTGGGGACAATTCAAGGTGCTGGTTTTGGCTTTTACTAAAGCCCTAAACGGTCTGGGTTCCATATTTCTGAAAGATTGTCTGTCCTACCATGTCCCATTGCAGCCCCCATCGTTGGCTGGGAGCACCCTCTTGCAAGTTCCATCTGCTACCCTTGCCCTGGGGGGTCTGCAGGAAGATGTTCTTGGTTGCTGCCCTTGTTTTGTGGCTCCCCAGGAGCTTCACTGGAGCCTGAGCATCTTCTAGAGGCAGTGTAAAACAATTTTTAAAAAGCATTTGGCAGGCAGGGATAGGGGTTGGTTGGGTTTCTGGGGAGGGTGGGAGTTTTGAGAGAAGGGCAATGTTTTTATTATTGTTTTACTAACTGTAAGTCACCCTGAGTCTTGGGAAGGGCGGTGGGTAAGTTTAAATAAATAAAGGCCTAGAGATGCAACTGTATGTGGTGACAATTAAAGACTATCAAAATGCACATGCCAAAGGGGCCATGGGAAGGCTGCACAGGCAACCCTACTAACATTTTGTAACTTTCAAGGGCTTGACTTTGCAACCCTAATGTCATTAATACAAATGTTTCTGCATGTAGTAAGTAGCTACTAGAGAACAGAAGTGTGAGGGCCCTTGTAATCCCACTCTGATGCCTTGTTGCTCCACCTACTTGAGGGCACCCTCTGTAGGGCCCTAGTGGTGGTCATGTTCAGGTCCCCACTAGGAGAATGCTCCCTGCCCTGGTAAAATGGGGGCCACTGTGGGGGGCCCCAGAAGTAGAGAAAATAGTAGGGCCTGTGGCAGTTGGTAAGGCTGGCCCTGCTTGGCATGAGTTTGTGTCCCAATTGTTCATCCCAATGTTTTTGGAAACCTATCAGAGACAATTACTACCAACAGTACCTCCCCCTCCTAGACAGGAAGCTCCAGAGCCCATTTTATAAGCTATATCAGACACTGGGATTGGGAGCACAAAAATAGGATGATATTTGGGAGAACTCTTCAAACTGTTTTCACCTAATTGGAGATGCATTTGTGTATAGCTTGCCCAGGGATGGTTGTTGTAAGATCCATTTGAAAAAATTAGATCTATGTGGAAGGATTTGAAGAAATTAGATCTATGTGGAAGTTGAGCAGCCTGCCCCTTTTTAGGAAGGTTTTTTAAGTTTCTCAGCATCTTTGCAACATTCATGCCTTTTTTCTTATGGGCAAAGGCCTGATTCAAAGCCCACAACTCAACAGACTCCAGTGGGACTCTTATCAGACCCTAAAAGAACCAACCCAGTTTGATTAAATCAATATATTTTCATATGATATTCACCATTAAATTCTGGGTGGTTTTTGCTCTGTTGAATGTTGTTGTTCCTACTCAGCCACTATATTAGACACTATTATAGGGCCACAGTCATGGCCCTATAGTGAAGGCGGTAGCAAACTCATTGAACGCCTATGCGTTGTTCAATGGGAGTCAGTAGAGCAAAGACTTCTGGTTAGCAATCATTCTAGCTTCCCTCCAGCAACACACATGTTCTGCGATTACAAATAATGAAGGGGAATTCAGGGGTGGGGTAGGGATTGAAGGTGTGGGGCCCCCCATCCCTCACTTGCCTCTGCCTGCTGTGTCCTGCTGCTGCAGCAGTGGGACACAGGGACACCAATCAGACTCTGAGATAAAGCTGTTTGTTTACAAACAACTCACCATGTAAGCAAGCAGAAAGTTGTTGCCTTGTAAAGAAGGTTCTTCAAGATGGCACCTAACGTTTTCATAACTGGGGTGTGAATGCCCACTATGATGGTCTCGAGCTCCTCTAGTATAAAAAGCATTCTCCCCCTCAGTGACAGTTCCTTCCAACCCTTTTTGTAGGAATAAGAAAATTCCATGCAGGGCTACAAGGGTGGGTATTGTGAGAATGTTGGAGCCATCTCAAAGAACCTTGTTTACAAGGCATCAACCTTCCGTTGGTCTGTGAGGAGCCACTCAAAGAAGGTTTTTACATGGCTCCACCAGGTCGTGGGTCTGTGGGCGGGGCATGCACATGGCCACACACGCATCCCCACTCACCCCCCCACTCATCTGCACCCACGGAACTACTGCCATTTTCCCCAGTTCTGTGTGCTGGGATGCATGTTAGGCGGGCGGGCACACCCACAAGTCATTCACACAGGGCCCCCCCACCCATGAACATGACGAAATCTGCATGTTCATGGGTGGAAGAGGTCCATCAGAAGGTGGTCCTTTTTACACAACTGTCTTACTAATATCTTAGGTAGGAATTTAGGATGTAAAGCAATATCTATTTGTTATTGGAAAATCTGCAAATATGGTTCTGAGATTATGGCAGCTGCTATTTCATTAACTCTTTTTAATGAAGTGATTGCTAACAGGAATACTGTCTTTAAACTCCCACTCCATTTCATTTGCGTCCATCTAATCAATTCATGCTGCCCCAGGGGCACAAATGAACTGGTTACGAGGGGGCAGCGTGAATTGATTATGGGGGCAAAACTGAACTGGTTATACATACATGCTCTTTTCATGGCATAATGTGCTTAATAGGCTGGCTGCATTTTGGGTGTCTTGTGTGTTTGATAGCGGTGCCCCCAGGCCCACCAAGCCAGGCAGTACCTGTAGGACCACTGGTGGGACACAAAAAGGGCAGCCACCATGATTTCTTGGCCAGGGCCCCATTGCACCCTAGCTACACCCCTGGTCTAGTGTGCATGACCAAGCAATTTGAATGAGTGTTGAGGTATGAGCGCACTGTCTGAATGACAGTGTGAGATCAGTTAGAATGTGTGTGTGAGTGAGTGAGGGGAGAGCATGTGTGTGAATGTGCGTGTGACCTTTTACATGAGATGCACCCACGCAATGGCATGGGTGGGTGTGTCTCGTATGAAAGCAGTTGCTTTTGCACTCCTCCGTAACATGCACCTCCACCCATCACCCCTGCACAGAGACCTGAAAAAAAAACCCACCAACAACACTGGTTGCTCCATTTGGGGTGGGGGGAATGGGTGAGTACCTGTGTGCACCTGCAGTGTTTGTGTCTGAGGCCAGCTTATGCATTAACAAAGCTATTCAGTTTCAAAAGAAGGGCAAACAACAAGTTTCTTAAAACCGAAGGCTTTTCGTCTAGGTAAGGGTGGCATTGCAGATTACACTCAAACGTTAACAGGATAGTAAATTGTAGGTTAATGAAGTTGCCTTAAGTATCAGACCCATCGATACATTTTTTTCTGATTCATTAATTTAAAAAATTATGACTTTAGGAATGTATGCAGTTTCATTTCAGTTCTCTCTTTTTTTTTTAATTAAAGAAAAATGTATAGATTGGTCTGATCCTTAATAAAATTACCTTAACATACAACTGTTAACACCCTCCGACTACCTTTTCATCCCAGCCTTGGATACAGGTTCATGGTCCTCTCCCTTCTATGGAGAAAAGGGTTTGCTTCCGTCTTGTTTTGCCTTCTCCTTCTTCCCTTAACTGCATTTTGGTGACTAACTTTCAGAGTTCCATTAATTCTGATCTTCAACATTTGACAGATGATTTCTAGATTTCAATTTCAAAACAGACCTCCACCTGCAAAACACCTTTCCCATTTTCCCCACCCTTTGTGGATCCCTCTTAGAAAGGCCTGTCTTCTAGAAGAAATGTAAACCCTTTTGCTCAAAGGAACGATAAGAGTACTTTATGTAGGGGTTTCTAGTCGAGTTTCTTTCCTCCTAAGAATGGTGGTCTCGGGCTTATTGTAGATCTTGGACTTCAAACTGCTGCATAAAATGGTCACCATAGCCTCCTTAATCCCTTTGTCTCAATAGACTGACTTGCCTAGTTTGTTGCTTTCTTGTAGAATGTAGAAAGTACTTGTGTCTTTAGGATCAAGGATGAACACTGTCAATACAGGTGCTTGCTTATGAGTTAAGCTGTAGCGAGTCTTTTTATTAAACATTGTGCTCCTGTTGCTGCACAAGTCAAGAAGAGAGGCACCTCTTAATCCCTACCTTGATTGGTTGGTTAAATATTCCATCATTGCTTCACTATTAGCTTTCATTCTCAACAAGAAGAAATCCTAGCTACGCCTGACCCAAAGACCTGTCTTTGATAGTAGCTCTCACTTCAGAGATCTGGGAGGCTGTCACTTGATGGTCTTTGCTTGTACTTTTCAAAACATTATGCTGTGGCTATGGGAGTCAGGGGTGTGCAATTAGTTTTCATTATAACAAAACATTTCTTCCTTTTTTGTTATTGTAACAGATGAACAAAAACCAAAACCAGTGTTTTTGAAATAATGGGTGGAAAAACTGAAAAGTGTATTTCTGGCTATAACTTTGTTTCTTATTCAATTCGGATTAAAAACTTGGGGAGATTGTGTCGCCAATGGCGAGCACTACGTACTCCACATTTCAAGAAGATTGGATGAAGGAAACCAATTTTATACACAATTGAACTTTGTGATTTTAAGATCTCCATACACATTCCTGGCTACAGTTTCTTTATCTTCCATCCAATTTTCATGAAGCCTGGAATTATGGTGCTCCCCAGCATTACCAATCCTGACAAATTTCATAAAGATTGGATAAAGGGTCTTGATTTCATAAGCCATTAACTTGAAAATTCATTTCTGGTTGTAACATTTTTTTATATCCCATCCTGTTTACAAGACATTTGGCAGGAATGTATCCTTACACCTTTCCTGTCATCTGTCAAACTACAAGACAATTTGATAAAAGGCCCCAATTTTATGAGCACTTGACGTTATCCCCTTGAAGACCATTCTTCAGATAAACAGCAGTACATGCAGTGACAGTCAGAGGCAGGCACCTGGCATGGCAGAGGGAGGGAGCCTGGATGGGGAGCAACCCAACAGACTGATGAACGTTCACTGGCCAATTACTGCATGCTTCCAGATTTACAGGACCAAGTCGGTGGTGGCTTTGAGGTGGGCATAGAAGGGACATAACGGGGACTTCCAGGATAGCATCCCAGCAATCAGGAGACATGGTTTACACATCCAGGCTGGTCAGTTAGCACAATCACATCCGGCAGCACTGTGCCAGAGGACATGAGAGAATCTCTATTGACCCTTTCCTAAAGAGATGCTTCCAACTTCCCAGTAACAGGGGGAAGAGACGTTGGGATGGTCACAACACAGAATGAGATGTTTGGTTGACTTTTCTGCTGGCCAATTGGCATCACAAACAGATCTTGTATTCCAGTGACATGCAAGAGAATCCCTGGCATAGGCTTATTCTTTGCAGGTGTATAAGATTGGAACCTTTTATCACATCGCTCAATATTTGGCAGAGATGATCCTGAAGGTGCGAGATACAGTCCTGCCAAATAGGTACATTGATTGGACTACAAAGATGTTAGTCAGACATACCTTTATAAAAGTTAATTGCTTATACCACCAGGACCCTTTATCCAATTCTTCTGAAACTTGGCATAGGTATTAAGCCTGGGTAGGGGTATAAACTGGCCAAGTTCCAGCCACATTAGATAGGAGACAAAAGTTACAGCCAGGAATGTTTATGCAGATTTTTGCAAAACATATTTCAACAGCCTATCAGATTGGATTCCTTTATCCAGTATTTCTGAAATTTAGTACACAATGCCTTCTATTGGAACTACAATCCCTCCAGCTTTCATCAAAATATAATGTGAAACAAGAGTTACAGCCAAAAATGTGTTTTCCATTAAAACCAATAGAAATCAAAAGCAAAAATGAAAACAAGATGTTGATATTTATGAAAACAAAAAAAATAAAGATTTGAAGAAAAAAAAACAAAGTGAAAGTGAAAAATGATATGGGTCCCCTGGTGCACACCTCTAATGGGAGTGGAATTGGGGAGACCTATGTTACAAAAGTTATTTAATTGGTTCTCCTTCCAAGTCATTGCACTATACTTTCTCTAAGAAATAAAGGTTATTTACCTTTAACTAGGGATGGGACTTCTGGTATTGCCAAGACTCAAAAGCACCTGATAATGGCTATATCGGATTAATCAGATCTCTATTCTTTCTTGGTATCAGATTTTTTTTCCCATTAGTTTATTGGATTTTTGACATTGTGGTTTATTCAATACTGAGAGGACCGACAGGAGAACTGGTAGACAGCAAAATTTCAGTTCTCCATTTTTAATTGGTATTTGATCTAAGAGCAGCTCTGCCTTTTATTGTTTTTTGAATTTTGAATTTCTATGCTGCCCTTTCCACCCACATGGCTCAGGGCAGCTCACAGTCCACAAGCTATTTACAAATATTAAAATTTAAAAATATTAAAACACCCTTCAAGGCCCCCCCCCCCTCCCTGTAACCCCACCTATCCCTGCCTGCTAAATGCTTTCCTAAATAAAAGCATTTTGCACCACTTCCAGAAGATAGCCAGGCCTGGGCTCAAGCGAGCCTCCTGGTCTAGCACCAGACTTGGCCAGTACCCAAAAGGGAAGAGGAAGAATCACTCCGGAATCTCCCAGAAGCAGCAGTTCTGCAAAATCTGATGACATTGTCTTGTCAGATCCCATGCTGAGAACAAAGTCACTTTGGACTATGGGTACAGAGAAGTGCATGTTTTTTTAATTTTTAAATGTAGCCTGGCCCCAAAGTTGGAAAATTCTGGTGGAATGCAATGTAGCAGGGTAGTGATCTGCTGTTTAGAAGATTTGAGTTTGGGGACAATCTTAAACATTTGAAAATAAATTTAAAAAAATCTTAACTACCCCACCCCTCCTACCACAGGCAGCTCAGGGTGGCTTACAATTTGTAAAACATTTAAAACTAAAAGGAGGAAAAGAAAATAACCCCATACCCACCCCCTCCCACATCTCCCTCACCAAATGCCTGGCGGAACAGCCAGGTCTTACAACTTCCCTAAAAATAGGGGAGATCCAGGGCTAACCAGTCCTCCACCAGAAGGGAGTTCCACAGCTGTGGTGCGGCCACCGAGAACGCCCTCTCCTGCATGGCCCCCTGGAAGACTCGGGGGACCATGAGCAGGGTGCCCCCAGATGACTTCAGGGGTTGATCCAGCACCCAGGGAGTGAGGCGGTCCTGCAGATAGGTAGGGTCTAGGCCATTTAGGGCTTTATAGGCCAAAACCAACATCTTGAATCGAGCCCAGAAAGCCACTGGCAGCCAGTGCAGAGAGCAGAGCACTGGTGTAATACGCTCTTGGCGGCCCAGTCCTACCAGAAGACGGGCCACTGCATTCTGCACCAGTTGCAGTTTGAGTCATTACCATGTGTAGCCTCACAGAGTACATTACAATAGTCCAATCTGGAGGTGATGAAAGCATGGATGATGGTGGTCAGGTCAGAGTCTGAGATAAACAGCTAAAGTCATCACACCAGATGTAACTGGTGAAAAGGTACTCCTCGCCACCACCTCCACCTGGACATCCAGGCGGAGCTGCGCATCAAAGAGCACCCCCAGACCCCATACCTGGGGTACCAATGGCAGGCAGACCATCACCATACCCACCAATATCACCTCCATCTTGTCGGGATTCAGCCTCAGTCAGTTAGTCCTCATCCAGTCCCCCACAGCCTCCAAACACCAAGTAAGCACCAAGACTGCAGGGCCTGGGTCTGTTGAAAAAGATACAGCTGGGTGTCATCAGCATATTGATGACACCGCACGCCAAACCTCCTGATCACATCACTGAGTGGCGGCATGTATACGCTGAACAGGAGAGGAGGAGACAAAACCAAACCCTGCAGGACTCTACATGAGAGGTCTCTGTATGGTTGAAAAAAAACTCCAAGAACCACTCTGTGTTCTACTGGTCAGGAAAGAACAAAGCCATTCAAGAACAGTCCTGCCCACCCCTGCACTGTCCCACAGTCACATCACCAACATCCCATGATCAACTGTATCAAATGCATCCGAAAGATTTAACAGGGTCGAACGACCTGGCTCCATTTCCCAGTGCAGATCATCCACCAAAGCCACAAGCAGAGTCTTGGTTCCACACCCAAGACAAAATCCCGACTGAAAGGGGTTCAGATAACGGATGCGGTCAAGATGTCCCTGCAGCTGCTGAGCCACTACCTGTTCAATAACCTTCCCTAAAAAGGGAAGGTTGGAGACAGGCTGATAGCTGGCAAGGGAGTCAACGTCAAGTGATGGTTTCTTGAGCAGAGGCCGAACCACTGCCTCTTTGAGACAGCCCGGCACTCTGCCCTCCCGAAGGGAGGTGTTGACCACCCCAGTCAGCAATGACCCCATTGTCTTCTGACAAGATTTAATCAGCCAGGAAAGGCAAGGATCTAATTCACAAAAATGTGGCCCTAACAGCCCCAAGAACACCAACTGCATCGGCAGACATCACCGCCTGAAATTGATCCCACAAAACCAGACAAGACAGGGTTTCCATAACCTCCAGTTCCCCATATGTATTAATTGTGGCATCAAAGTAGTGATGAATCCAAGCAATTTTATCCACAAAATAATCCACAAACATGTCACAGCAAACAGTAGATGACTCCACTCCAAGGCAGAGGGAGGCCGGACTGACCAGCCCCTGCACCACCCAGAAAAGCTCTGCTGGACAGGATTTAGCAGATGCTAGGAGGGTAGCAAAAAAACCTCTTTTTGCTGCCCGCATAGCTACAGCATAGGCTCGTAAACTAGCTCTATGATGCAATCTGTTGGTTTCAGCATGCGGATGAAACCACCGTTGCTCCAACCACCCCCCTTCTTGCTTCAGCTCCCGCAGTTTGTTGGAGAACCAAAGCAGCCTGCAAAGCTGTTGCCTAGGAGCAGTCTGATCAATGGCCTCCGTCAGCAAGGTATTCCATAACAAGATGAGGTCATCGACAGAACAGTTGTCAAGGTTAGAGGGAAACTCACCCAGAGCCTTCCGGAACCAAACTGGTTCCATCATGGGCCTGTCACTAATATTTATTGAGGCAAGTGATTCCAGCAGGACTTCTGCTAGGGTCTCTGCACTTCCCACACAGGAACAGTGGGTGGTGTTTTTTTTTTCTTCAAAAATCATAAGTAGATGACTTGCTGGTTTCCCCAGGAACAGGCAATATTGCCAGTGCCTCACCATTTGGGGGTTAGACTCTAGGACAGCATGGATTCTTCAGTAGTATTAGAAGCAGGTACCACTAATAGTTGCAACTGGATAATCTAGGGAAATCTTTGTTGGAAAAAAAGAACATTGTTTTAAGTATGAAATGAAAGGTAGAGAATAGTTCAAATGATATATTTTAATGGACCAACTATTGTTGGTGGAAATGTGCATGTTATCAGACCTCACAGGGTCCTTTCTCAGGCAAGGAGGAATCAGAGCTGAAGATCTGAGCAAAGTACAGTGGCTGCATATCATGGAACAGAGGTGGGGGCATGCGAAGGGGGATAAATTAACCCATAGTAACATACGGTGAGAACAGGGGGAGATAAGTAGTACAAAGGGGAAGAGTGCCAAGGGAGGGGAGGTTATATTAGAAGGTACAGGAAGGTAGCAAGTAAGAAATAGGAATAAGGCAAGAGAGCTGAAGATAAGCAAAGCACAATGGGGGTCTAATTAGACAATGGCAACAGAAGGATGGGGAGAGGTGAGAGACTAGAGATGGGTGTGGTGCAAAGGGAAGAGGGTATGCAAAAGGTTACAGGAATAGATACAGATATGGATTTATAAAATATAATGGCTAATGCAGAAAGAAAATGGTACACAGCAGTAATATGGGACTACGTTAGCAGTAGACATCAACAGTTGAATATGCAATAGATTGTTGGATGTTCACAGGTTTTTGTAGGAGCTAGAGAAGTTTAGGTCTGTTAAATCCATTGTTTTTGGTGTCAAGTTAATGAATTTTAGTTCCCAGGCCCATCTTCTGAGGGTATTGTGCAGATTTTTGACGACGACGACGGAAAGATCGGCAATAGAGTGATTGTGCTGGGAAAAGTGACTGCCCACTATAGAGTCAGTGACCATTAGCAATTGTATGTCTGTGTGAATTAACTAACAAGTGCAGTGGTTGTTGGGTTTCACCAACCTAGTTTCTTTAGGGGTGGGACACCAGGGCAATTACCGAGTACCGGTTTTCAAAAAGCCAGATTCCTGGATTAAATCTGGTATACTGGTACTGGATTTATTTGATTTCAATGGGGAACTGTCCCCATTGAAATCAATGGAATAAAAAAATCCTCCCCCCTCCCCCTCCCAGGCTGTGTGGGTGGAAGGGGGGGGTGTCCCCCCTTCTACCCACACAGCCTGGACTCAGGGAGGGAAACACGGGTTTTTTTAACAGGTTTTTTTTTACATTGCAGCCATTCCTTTGAATGGCTGCAATGTAAAAAAAAATCTGGTACTGGGAATCCGGTAAATGGGCCGGATTACCGGGTTAATCCGATACTGCCGGCACACCAAAATACCGGCAGTATCTGATACCGGATGATCCGATAGTCCCACCCCTAGTTTCTATGCTGACATTTGGTGAACTGAAATTTTGGGATTTACAAGTGTCATTTCCTTGTATTTGGAATGGTTTTCTATAGGGGTGTGAATGGTGGCAGTGTGCTGGCAAGTTTTGCATCTGCTGTTTTGGCAGTGTCTTGTTCTGGTTGATGTTGGGATGTCCTGGGTAGCAGGGAGTTTGCTTCGGATGATGAGCTGCGAGACATTCAGGGGATGTTAGTAGCTTCCTTTAGAGCCTGTAGTTCTAAACTACTTTTGCTTTCCTTGACCTAAAGACTTACGCAACCTCTCCTCTCCCCCATATCTCAGGCCATGCCCTTACTTTCGCTATCAGCAGCACTCCTCTCCTATTCTACCCATGATAATCTTATCTATGCTGACCACTCCTTGATTATGTCTGGGCACAGAGCCACCTCACCTCTCATAAAAGTGGCCTGTTGCCACTTAGCACCTTGATCCCACTGAACCTTTCGGCCTGGCTTGTTCTCTGGGCCCTTCCCATATACTTATTTGGTGCTCTGTCTTTTGCACTTTAGTATGTTCTCCATGTCAAAAATCCACCTCCATAAAACCACACACTTAGAGGTTAAAAAAAAAAAAAAAAACAAACAACCCACACACCACCACACACTACATACATTCTGCCTGACACTTTAAAATCTCATGCTATACTATATTATTATTTTATTCTTTTTTCATTTCATCTTTAATTTATACCCCACACTCTCCTAACCAAAGTTGGCTTGAGGCGGCTCACATCAATAATAAATAGGATATTAGGGTTTTTATCCCACGCAGGGGAAACCCAACACTCTGCCTCATCCAATCTGCCACAGCCTCCAAACATTGGGAAAGTAATGAGATGGCAGGACCCGCGTCAGTTGAAAACTAGAGGTACAGCTGAGTATCATCAGCATATTGGTGACATCACATCCCAAACCCTTTCACAATCTCCCCCAGGAGCTGCATATTCACATTAAATAATAATGGAGACAGGATTGAACCGTGAGGAATGCCACAGGATAAGGCCTGGGGGCTTGATGTTTCAGCCCCCAGTACCATGACTTCTCCCCGAGAGGAATGAGCCGAACCACCCACGGACAGTCCCATCCAGCCCCCCCAGGTCTCGCAACCGTCTCAACAGCAGCCCATGGTCCAGCGTCAAAAGCAGCCGAGAGATCTAGCAGGATCAGAAATACTGAACATCCTGCATCCATCTCCCAGAGGAGATTGTCCACCACGGCCACCAACACCATCTCAGTACCATAGCCGGGGTGGAAACCAGATTGAAGAAGGTCAAGGAAACCGATGTTGTCCAAATGCACCTGGAGCTGCAGTGCCACTGCCCGTTCAATAGCCTTCCCTAAAAAGGGAAGATTAGTACCTGGTACTTCATTTAAGTGTCCCTAAACAAATGCAATTTAAACTTTAAATGGAACACCAATCCCTCCAATGGCCTGGTCCGTTTGAGAAATGGCATGTTTACTTGGGCCACTGACCTGGTGGCACCCAGACATCCACTTCTACTGCTGCAGCAGCACAGGTTCCCTGGCAAAGACTTAAGGCTGTTAAAGTGGGAGGGTGTTAAAGCAGGTAGAAGGCAAGTGGCACTCAACTCACACCAAAGCTGGCCAAGTGCAACATAGATAATTTTTGAAGATGAGGTCGTGTGGCAGCAGCAGACAACTCTATTCTCGGTTGCCATAGCATCCGCAGAGTGTCATCCAGCCATTCTGGGTGGTGAATCCTGGTAGTTTCTGCCCAGAACTGGAATTATCTATTGCCTGCCTTAATTGGTTTGCAGGTTATTTTGCAGACTTGGGAACTACTATTTGGATGCAGAACCAGAGTTTGGGGTTGCAAAAGCTCAGCTCTTTCCAGTTTACTTGGAGCAGCTTCAATTTGCTTTGTCCACCAATGCAGAGGGTGTACTTTGAGTGATGCAGGTGATCAGTTGTGAATTAGATCCATGCACATTGTGGCTTATGAAAGCTAGCCAGGAGATATGGGGGCCATTGACATCTGCCTTCAGGAGGGCGGGTGCCTAGTGACCTCAGAACTGTACTTGTCCGGCCCACATTAAAAAACCCATCCCTTGACAGTTCTCAATGTATATCCCACCTTTTCCAAGGGCTTCACAATAGAAAAACCATTAAAAACCCCATTAACGGCATCCCTACCACCACCACCACCCACTAAAAGTCCAGTCAAATAGGTCTTGCATTGCCTTCTGAAGATGCCCAGGCTTTGACAAACATCCAGGAGAAGGGAGCTCGAAAGCCATCAAGAATGCCTCTCTGCGTGCCCAGGTTGTCTTAGCCTGATGTAGCAGTGGTATTTGCAAGAGGGTGCCCCCAGCTGACTAAGCAAGCAAGGTGGTGTGTAGGAGATGTCTTGGATAATTTTTATAGCACCCCCTACCTACATGGCACTTTGAGCATCTCACATGAAAGTAAATACAATATAAACAATTTAAAAGATTAAATTGTAGAGTAGGGGAAGGAAAAGAGGGAGGGTAGTACTTTAAGGGAACCAGTAATGGATACTAAATGCACCTAAAAAACATCTTCAGGTGCTTTTTATTTATTACAAATATTTCTATCCTGCACCCTCCTGCACATTGGCTGCTCAGGGTGGCGACCACCACAATAAAAAACTATTCAATCCATTTAAAATACTACAAATTTAAAAATATTAATATCAAAACAGAAAAACTCACCACCACCAATTCTCCCCACCCCCACCCGAAGGCCTGGCGGAACCACCAGATCTTACAACATCTTCAGAAAGAGGGGAGGTCTGGGGATAGCCAGGTCTCCATTGGGAGGAAGTTCCACAGCTGAGGTGCAGACACCAAGAATGCCCTCTCCACCCAGGTGACTTCGAGTCAGGCAACCCTGGTCGACTGCAAAATGACCTGGGGCAGTCTCACAGATAAGCAGGACCCAAACCATTTAGGGCTTTATAGGTCACCACCACCTTGAATTGGGTCCAGAAGACAATAGGCAGCTACTGCAGAGTACGGAACACAGGTGTAATGTGCTTGCGGTGGCCTGTTCCTGTTAGGAGACAGGTCGCCACATTCTGCACCAGCTGCAGCCTCTGGACCATCCTAAGGGTTAGCCCCACGTAGAGTGCGATACAGTAGTCCAGTCGAGAGGTAATGAAGGCATGGATGATGGTGGCCAGATCCAAGTCTGAGACACACAGCCACAGCTGTCGCACCAGATGTAATTGGCAAAATGCTCCCCTCACCACAGCCTCCACCTGACAATCCAGGCAGAGCTGTGGGTCAAGGAGCACCCCAGACTACAAACCTGAGTAGCTGGGGGGGGACCCCACCAATGACAGGAGTCACCATCCCTTCAGTCCTACCCACCATCACCTCCATCTCATCAGGATTCAGCCTCAGATGGCTCGCCTTCATCCAGTCCCCCAGAGCTGCCAAGCACCGAGACTGCCGGGCCTGGGTCTCTGGAAAATGAGAGGTAGAGTTGTGTATCAGCATACTTATGACATCGCACGCCAAACCCTCATGACCTCACCCAATGGTTGCATATACACGTTGAACAGGAGAGGGGACAGAATAGAACCCACTGGAACTCCACACGTGAGGTTCCAGGGAGACAATGTACATTCCCTCGAGAACCACACACTGACTTCTCCTGGCCAGGAATGAGCAGAACCATTCAAGAACAATCCCACTCACCCCAGCCTGGTCCCGCAGCCTTGTCACCAACATCCCATGATCAACGGTATCAAACACTGCTGACAGATCCAATAAGATCAAAATAGATGATCTGCCCTGATTCAATTCATGATGTAAGTCATCAACCAAGGCCACAAGTGCAGTCTCCGTGCCAAACCTAGGGCAAAAGTCAGACTGAGGGATCAAGAAGACTGACTCGGTTCAGATGCCCCTCTAACTGCTGGGCCACCACCCGTTCAATAACCTTTCCTAAAAAGAGAAGCTTAGAGACTGGCCGATAGCTGGCCAGGAAGTCGACGTCCAAAGATGGCTTCTTGAGCAAAGGCCGTACCACCGCCTCTTTGAGACTGCTCAGTACTCTGCCCTCCGTAATGGAGGCGTTGACCACTCCTGCCAGCAACGGCCCTAACATCTCCCAGCTGGCCTTCACTAGCCAGGACAGGCATGGATCTAATTCACAACAGGTGGCCTGCACGGTCCCAAGGACCTCTGCTGCATCAGCAGGTGATACCAACTGAAACTGATCCCACAACAGACATGACGGGCCTTCCCCTACCTCTGATTCACCCACTGTTGCAAGTGCAGCATCGAAGTCGTGATGAATCTCAGTGATTTTATCCCCCCAAAAGTCAGCAAACCGGTCACAGCAGGCACTGGAAGATTCCAATTCCAGGAGGAGAGAGACCAGCTTCTGCACCACCTGGAAAACTTCCGCTGGATACGACTTTGCAGATGCAATGAAGGCAGTAAAGAACTCTCTCTTTGCTGTCTGTGCCGCAACAGCATATGCTCTTAAACTAGCTTTATGCTGCAATGTCAGCTTCAGTGCGAGTCCAGTGCCACCGTCGTTCCAACCGCTGCCCATCCTTTAGAAGAAAGAGGGAAGGAATGAGATGAACATCCAGAGGGAGCAAGTTCCACGATGAGGGACCCACCACAGCAAGTCTGATTGCCCAACTGCAGAATCCCCAAGTAGTGGATGGTTCCTGAGCACAGATACTCCGTGTGAGGTTCCAGAATAAGGTCTCGAATATAGCCAGGACCTAAGCCATTGAAGGCCCTGAAAACCAGCAGTGCAATCTTAAACTGAATCCATCCCTCTATGGGAAGCCAATCTCAAGAATGCAGGACATGAATAATAGGATCATGCCTGGGCCCAAGTCACTGGGATATGCTGGGTCCAAGCCACTGAGGGTTTAAGTACTTTGAATTGTGTCCAGAACACTACTGTTAGCCAGTGCAGACTTTGGAGTACTGGTATAATTCTCAGGGGCCCACCAAAACCAAAAGGCAGACCACTGCATTCTGCAACAGCTACAGCCTCTGAACAGTCCTACGTACAGTGTGTTAAAGTAGCCTATCCTTGAGGTTACAAAAGAATTGGTGGCCAGGTCCAAATCAGACTGAAAAGGCTGCTGCCTCCTCACCAGATGGAGCTGGTGAAAAGTGCTACCAACATTGATTCTCCACCCAGCTATTGTCCTGTCTAACCTTCCCTTTTAGGCAAGGTTCCTGAATGGGTGGTCACCTTCAGGTGCACCTGGATGTTATCAGATTCCTGGATGCACGTCAGTCAGGCTTTCATTCCAAGCACAGTACCAAGAACATGCTTGTGGCCTAGGTCAATGATCTATGCCTTGAGGGACAGGGGAAACTGTACACCATTAAATTTTTTAGTGGCTTCAATACAGTTCACCATGAGGTGCTGCTGACATGGCTGCATGATCTGGCAGGGGTTTGCAGGACCACTCAAATGGTTGTTTGTTCCTATCTGGGAGGTTCCAGAGGGTGGTAGCTCATCTCCTCTCTTGTTTAGTATGCATCCAAGGCTGCTGGGCAAAAATCATACAAGGGTTTGGACTGAAGTGAGGAGTCATCAGCATACTGATGGCACCAAGCACTCATGCACTCAGCTGCCATTGGGGACTGGACGTGGACAAGCCAACTAGGTCAAATCTAAACAAGTGTAAAGCAATGATGGTTGGCCAGCACAGTGACTAGGGGGGCACAGGAACACCCATCATTGTTGGAATCCAGTTGCCTTTCATCACTCAGGTTCACAGCCTTGAGGTAATTATGGACCTGTTACAGAGTCTGGAACATCAGATTGCTGCAGTGGTCAAGAGCACTTTCCACCAACTCCATCTGTGACCCTTTTCATCAGAGTTGGATTCAGACACTGTCATCCATGCCTTCATAACTTCAAGGCTAGGAAGATTACAGAAAGACAATTTGGGGCCACCCCTGATGACTGTTCAGAAGCTGCTGCTGGTAAAAATGCAGCTGCTGGCCTTCTGTTGAAGATGGGTTGTCGGGAACATATTGCCCCAGAATCTGCACTGGTCCACAATAGCTTCAGGCACCAGTCGAGGTGCTGGTTTTGACCTATAGAGCCGTAAATGGCCTAGGACCCTTATATCTGGAAAAAACCCTCCTTCCTCATCAGGGTCTCCATGGTCAGCTAGCAAGACTCTTTTCTATGTACCAGCTGCACATCATGTTTGCATAGCATCATTCTTGATAGCTGCCCCACAATTATAGAATTTCCTCCTCTTGGAGGTTCATTGGAGTCCAAGCCTGCTCATCCTTCAGAGGCAAAGACAGACTTACTTGGCAAACCGGGACAGGGTTTTAAAAAGGATTTTGAAGATTTTAATACATGCATTGTAACCACCTTGAGTCTACATGATGGTTAGGCTAGAAATCTATATTAAAGAAATTTCCCATGGCTCAGATCCCTTTGTCCCTCTTTGAAACCTTGATGCAATAATAAAATGTTGGCCTTAAATTTCCATTTTCCTTCCATATTTCCAATGCCTGGATTTGCCTAATATGCAGTTAATCTGCACAGCAGGGTCTGGATTTCTGTTGAAGTCTTAATCCAGCTCCTCCCGACTTCATCAGTTCTCCAGAATCTGATTCAGTAGCATTCAGAAGATGCCAAGCATACAGGGAAGCATGACATCACCATCCCTTTCCCCTTTTATATTCTAAAAGGGAGTATTTAGAATATAATCTATCATTGGCTTCTATATTTCAGGATCCAGTACAGAGCTGTCCCCCTTTGTTTATAGACCCTCTGCGGTTTGTTCCAGCCTAAAACCATATGTAAATGGGCACAGCGTGGTGGGGTGGGGTGGGGTGTCTGTTTGCTGCATGGAGTGCACACACCCCTCCAGTAAGAAGGGTGGAATTTAAATGAGCCAGGATGGGTGCGTGCTGGGTGCACATCCCTACCCACACACCATCCACTCCTGCCCCTGCACGGAGCATCCTGGATTTTTCCCCGATGCTCTGTGCGTGGGTCAAGGGAGGCCCAATTTAAAAACAGCCCCAGTTAACTAAGCACACACACCGCTACCTCCTCCACCTACCAAAAAATCCCTCTATGCTTTTCTATTGTGCAGTTACATCAGGATGAGTGCAGTGGGCTACAAGCCCTGTTTGTTCAGGGCAGTGGGAAGAATTTTTAGACAGCATGACATGGTAGAAAGGGGGTGGTGGGGGAATCATGTGACCTAACATCCCATTGGATCCCAGTTCCCCTGAACCAATGGGGGGCAGGGGATGCAACTGCAATGAAATTTTGTGGGAGGGGGATGCAATTGCAATGAAATTTTATCACCTGTGTAACTGTACAATAGAAAAGCACAGAGGGATTTTTCAGTAGGTGGAGAGGTGTGCGTGCGTGGTTAACTGGGGTGGTTTTTAAATGGGGTCTTACCTTGGAGGTGAATGCTCAAAATAGTTAACTTGATGAACATTCATGCTAGCCAGAGCACCTTCTCTATGTACATACACATGTTGCCTACAAATGCTTTATGGACATAAATAAGTCATCAAGTTAGTGTGAAGAAAAGAGCCTGCAAGATGCATCTGGAAGTTGGAGGTATGGGAAATCAACCCCAAACGATTGGGAATGGGAATGCAGTATAGGCAAAAGGGCTGGGTTTCAGTGCTCTAGCCCCCTCCACTAAAGAGGGGTGATTGAATCAATGGGGTGGTAGGGTGATTTGCAGAAAGGGGGTTCATGTGACCCACAGACTTACCCGATTGCCCTGAAACAACCTGAACAGGAATGTTCTCGGAGAGGGAGAGAGAGAGAGAGAGGCTTTCGTTATCCCCTACACGAAATGGCTTCCCTCAGTAACATTACCCCTGTGTGGCCTTTGGAGCTTAGTACTCCACCACTGGCAGCAAGACACTTACTGTTGGCATTGCTCAGTCGCCTACAGCAGAGTAAAACCCCAATGCCTTGCCTTGGTGGTGCAAACCCTATGGGTCGGTATGAGCCCAGTACTCCCCTGAACATTAGAAGACCCCAAATAGGAAAGAAAATTGCAGCAACCCTGATGAAAATCACTCAGAAGCCTGCCAAGGAACCTGTGTACAAGTCTATGAATCTTCAGACCAGCACTTCAACTCCAGCAGAAGACGCCGTGGTAAATGGGCTGGGACACTTGGGTGAGGCAGAGAGAGAGGTAATAATGTGTTTATTTTAACAGATAAAATATTGTTTTAAAAAGGCTTTTGAGGACCTGAACTTATGGACTCCTGTAGGAGCAAACATATCTTGCATTTATCCATGCATGAGTGGAAGAGTTGAAATGGATAAGAGGGAAAAGGAACAGTTAAACCCAGAAGAATTAAAAAAATGTGGTTTAAATGCTTTTGTGGTCTTTTCTGTTTTAGTCATCTAGGTTAGAATCATGGTTGCCCATGAGGTGTTGTTAAAAAGGCCTTTATTACTCTCCAGGAAAGGCTGGCAGTTTTGGAGAGGTGAACCATCTTTTTCAGGGTGCAAAGAAACACAGCAATACTTAAAATAAGAAAGAAGTTGCTTTCAGACCAGTATGTTTACACCTTACTTAAAATGCTTGCATGCAGGTTTATAAGAAACCAAACCAGGGGCATTTTTAGGTCCTAAAAAAGGTCAGGGGCTTGTGCCCAAGGCTACTTAAAAGGTCCAAACTACTTAAAAGGCCTCCTTGCTAAATCCTGTCAGTTCCAACCAATTTCTCCTCCCCCTCTCTCTCCTTCCATACCTTTTGAGGCTCACTCCATGCGCCTCTACTCCTCCCTCCATCTGCGTGTTGCTGTCATCTACCATCCCCCTGGTCCTCTCTTCCTTTCTTTCTGACTGAGTCTTGGCTCACCTTCTTCCTTTCTGTTGATATGCCCACTCTCATCCTTGGTGACTTCAACATTCATGTTGATGACCCATCTCAGCCCTCAGTCTCTCACTTCCTCTCCCTAGCCTCCTCCTTCAACCTCCACCTTTGGACCAACTCCCCCACCCATACTAATGGCCATTCTCTTG